>JAIUJO010000544.1:170000-367500 GCA_023846275.1 Vanilla planifolia | reverse complement strand
CTCATTTCTAACGGAATCAAAATGATCTCTGGATTGATCAGAAGAAGAACCTTTCCATTGGCTGGAATCCGTTACTCGAACGAAAATAGATCTTGCAGAATCATATTGAATATTTGACAATACATTCCGTACCTTACTAAAAAACCGATCCTTGGTTACCAACCACACATTGTCTAACCCAATCCAATTCTCTCTCGAGATGTTCCTCAAAAAATCCTATTCGTGCTGATTCTTTCCCAACTAACAAAGAGATCTTGGCGGAATTGCCACATATGAAATTGAGCACAATTCTGCAAAGAAATACCCCACTTGTTTCTCGAGAAGAGATGGGAAACATGCTCAATATCATTATCATTGGATTGCATAGTTGCCCCAGCTCCTTGTTGTTTGAAGAAACTATCCCCCTCACTTGGTCTTTTTTCACGATGACCAGACATGAGATAACAAATCAAGTCTTTCCCTAAGATTTCGAATAGCTGTCCCAAATTCAAGTTGATTATGTTTCGTTTCTTCCTCGGAGAAAGACGATCAAACAATTCCGAATCATGGTCCTTGCAGATCGGGTCATCCGTATAGGATAAAAAAAGAAATTCCAGATATTTGCTATCTTTCTCTTTGAATGAGATCTCAATTCCAGCTACGGTTTCATTAGATATCTGACAACTAGAATCCCTCTTTTTTCTGATCCGGTTCGTCCACCATCGTGAACCCCGATTAGATTCAGGCATGATACACTTTTTCTTTATTGGATTTATTGGAAAAGTACTCTCTTGTGGATCCGTGAAAAAACTCTCAGAAATCTTTTTCCCTTTTGACAGTAGCGAAACAATCAACCTATTTCTATTGGAAAAACAAAAAGATTCTTCCAATGTCTCATTTCTTGGTCCAATAGAATTCATAGATATAGGTAGAAGCCACATCAAATAGAGATTTTTTCTTTCGACCATTTTTTTGATTGTTCATACGATATATAACAACCACTACTCCAAGCAGTGCTAAACCTTTGCTAAGTAGTGTTACACCTTTGAAAAGCAGTACTACTACTACATCTTTGATAAGCAGTACTACACCTCTGATCGAAAAATTAAAATATCGATTGATTGTTGCACCCCATGAATTACGTGAAAGTAGGATACCCAAAATTCAGGGGTCAAAGAGTTTCAGAAAACGTTCTTGATGGAACAAAATGTGAGTGAAAGATCCTACCACGGAATAGAAATTGATCCACGAATTCAAGAGATAGTGAGAATTCTTGATCTCTCAATATTCGTAGATCCAGAATCTGAATAGATGTCTTTTCCTTTTCATTACTTGATGTGTTTGATGTGTTTTCATTACTAATTCCTCTAGATAGTCCCAATCATAAAAGGGAAGAAAAATGGTTCATATGTTATATTAACCATAACCAAGGGTTCAAGATACCCTTTCATTCTATTATTAGAATTATAATCAATAATCCAATTGATGTCAATACCTTTTGATTCTTTACGATGTACGATGATCCCTGTTAAGCATCCATGGCTGAATGGTTAAAGCGCCCAACTCATAATTGGCAAACTCGTAGGTTCAATTCCTACTGGATGCACACCAATGGAAACATTCCATAAGTCTATTGGGATTGCCTCTGTATCAATGGAATCTCATCATCCATACATACCAAATTGGTATGGTATATTCATACCATAATATATGATGTATGAACAATAAGAACTCGAATTATTATCGATACTGGAACTCATAGGGAAAATTTATGGATGGAATCAAATATGCAGTATTTACAGAAAAAAGTCTTCGGTTATTGGGGAACAATCAATATACTTCTAATGTCGAATCAGGATCAACTAGAACAGAAATAAAGCATTGGGTCGAACTCTTCTTTGGTGTAAAGGTAATAGCTATGAATAGTCATCGACTCCCGGGAAAGGGTAGAAGGATGGGACCTATTATGGGACATACAATGCATTACAGACGTATGATCATTACGCTTTAACAAGGTTATTCTATTCTACTTCTTATAGAGAAATTAAAGCAAAAAACTTAATAACACGGCAAGACATTTATACAAAACTTCTACCCTGAGCACACGCAATAGAATTGTAGACAGTCAAGTGAAATCCAATCCACGAAAGAATTTGATCTATGGACAACCTCATTGTGGTAAAGGTCGTAATGCCAGAGGGATCATTACCGCAGGGCATAGAGGGGGAGGTCATAAGCGTTTATACCGTAAAATCAATTTTCGACGGAATCAAAAAGAGATATCTAGTAGAATCGTAAGCATAGAATACGACCCTAATCAAAATGCATACATTTGTCTCATACACTATAGGGATGGTGAGAAGAGATATATTTTATATCCCAGAGGAGGGGCTATAATTGGAGATACCATTGTTTCTCGTGCAAAAGTTCCTATCTCAATGGGAAAGCCCTACCTTTGAGTGCGGTTTGAAGTATTGATTTACGTAATTGGAAGTCACCAATTAGGTTTACGACGAAACCTAGAAATCGATCACTGATTCAATTGGAGTACCTCTACGGGATAGACCTCAACAGAAAACTGTTGAGTAACGGCAGCAAGTGATTGAGTTCAGTAGTTCCTCATAGAAAATTATTGACTCTAGAGATATGGTAATATGGAGAAGACAATTTTTTGAAGCGCGCACAGAACCGGAAGCGCCCCTTGTTTCAAAGAGAGGAGGACAGGTTATTCACATTTCATTTGATGGTCAGGGGCGAATTGAAAGCTAAGCAGTGGTAATTAGAAAGACCCCCGGGGAAAAAGAGAGATGTCTCCTACGTTACCCATAATATGTGGAAGTATCGACGTAATTTCATAGAGTCATTCGGTCTGAATGCTACATGAAGGACATAAGCGAGATGGCGGAACGGGGAGTAGGATGTAGAAGATCAGATCAAGTGCATCATCACCGATCACAAAAATCAATTACAATACAAAAAAACTCACAAAGCATACAATAAACTAAGACTTTTTTTTGAAAAATAATACTAATAATTAGTTTGATAAAGCTCATTAAAGAAGGTAATGACATTTGTTTCAACTTCAATAGATTACAATTTGAAATACTTTGAATTACTAAATTAAGTAAACATAAACAATGATATAGCACAACTAGGCCAAAGTGAAATTTTTTAAAAAATAAGTTATGTAGATTGAAAAAGTTGCATTCAAAGATAATGTGTATGTAAAGAATAGTATCTTGGTTCATCGAATCATGTACAAATCAAAATGTAACATAAACTTGACATATATCATAGGAAAAATATTCTAAATTTTAAAATGAATATTTAATTACTTGGAACTCATTTAGATGAGTCAAACATTGGTGTTCAGCTTATGCAAGGCATTTTTAAAATTATTATTAATTTCCAAAGTAAATATGCATAAATAAAAATAAATTTATATTTTAATATTAACAAAAAATATATCAAAGTTTAATTAAGATAAATTAAAGTAATGTAATATAGCAAAATTAAGGTAACAAACATGTCACACAAGAAGAGATTTATAGTTACATTTTAATATAATCCAATCAAAGAAAAATATATAATCAAATGGTATAAATTTTATACAAAAAAATTCTTTTAAGAAGTACTAAAGAGATCAAATGTAACATCATCATTCATCAAATAAGGTGATTCAAAAATCCTCTTAAAGCATGCCAACACTCTAAAAAATGTCTTATTTAGATAAATTAGATAAATTGTACAAAAATGCTCAATTAAAGAATTCTCAAGAAATCGAGTGCATGATCATCGATGATTCGGTGTGAATTAAATTTTATCATAAATAATGCTAAAACTCTAGAACATAATTTTTTAAAAATATAACAATCAATATTTTGTTGCATATATCTCGTGAAGACAAAGACAGTGAGAATTGTTTTGTCTATATATGACCACGGTTGGAAAGTCCACAAATTACAAAACATAAATAAGAATGGATGACAACATTATACAACAAAGCCAAAGAAATGTAAACGTCACATGAGAGAATATTTTAATATAACAACATTATAGAAAAAATTTGAATAAATATGCTTTATTCTACCAACAAGTTGCATTCTTATATACTAAGTACATTGTGCTTTACATCATAAATTTTAAAATTACGTATGAATAAACATAAGTTTTAAAGAGTGTATAAATTTTCGAAAATTGAAAATTTAAAAATAAAAAATAATTGTCCTATAGATAGGGCTCACTGACATAATAAATGACTTTTATTTCCTCTTGATCTGACATAATTTAAAATTATAATGAATTTATAATGTTAATATGAATAAATAATATTATATCATAACAAAATAAAAAACTTGTAACGGTCAAATGGGAGGAGATTTAGAGTTAGATTATAATATAATCAACTCAAAGAAAAATTTTTGAAGAAACATAATAAGTTATATAAAATTGTGGTATTCTCAAATATTAATTAGATCAAAAGTTCAATATGCTCGATCATCAATTCAAGTAAAAATTGAAATAAACCACAAAGTGCACCAAATTATTAGATATTTAAAAAATATTAAAATGTAAAATGGATATTTAGTCAAATATAACATGAATAAATTTTCATTTTAATATTAGGTAAATATTTCTTAGAAATGAAATAATTCAAATTAAAGCTATTTAATATAACCAAATTAATGCTATATAAAGGTCATATAGGAGAAGATTTAGAGTCACATTATAATAAAATCAAATCAAATTGAGAAATTTTGAAAATTGAGGCAAATTAAAACCAAAAACAAAGCATACCTAAATACAAAGAACAACAACTGAAACATTCTCAATCATCTAACAAGCTAAAAGTCAAATTGCCACAGAAAGCCATAAAAATATAAGAAATTAAATATTTAGAAATGAGATGAAATTTGTAAGAAAGTTGCTTTCAAAGATACAATGGAGACCGAGTGAAATATTCTTGATCGCCAAAAGAGGTACTAATAAAAATGTTTCAAAAAAAGCAAAATGCTTGAAAACTAAAGAAATTGAAAATATAGAAATGAATATTTAATTAGATAGACCTTGTCAAATTACCAAAGCAAATAAGTATAAATAATAACTTAATACAACAAAACTAATGTTATGTAAGGTCAAAGAAATAAATATTTGGAGTTACATAGTAATAAAAAAATCAAAGCAAAAGTTTTGAAGAAATTAGATACATTGTATAAAAAATTTGCATTCAAAGATACTATGCATATCTAGTTTAACATCCTTGACCATCAACTACAGTATAACTCAAAATGACTTATAATGTTTATCTAAAATTTAGAAAAGAAAATATTTTAAAAAATTAAAAAAAAAATTAATTTCTTAAGACTCATAAAGACATGTCAAAGTTTTTATCATCTCTATCAGACTAAGACTGAAATTTTTACTTATTACAAAAATAAATAGTAACAAATAAAAATTATTTATTGGTTTAATTTTCACTAAATATATATTAATTCCTTAGAGACGCAATTCGAAATAATATAATTTAATAAAATTAAAGTGATGTGTAGGTCAAATAAGATGAGAATATGTGTTTCATACTAATTTAACCAAACCAAAACAAAAATTTCAGAAAATGAGATTAATTACATTGAAGAGTTGTCCTCAAAGAAACTAAGGCGCTCAGATGTAACAATTTCAACCATCAGATTATGTACAAGTTGAAATGTCTCATAAAGATGCATAAACAAAAAATGTAATATGTACAAATATAAAATATGCACAATTATGTCTCATATAATATGCATAAATTATTTTATTAGATTGAGCTCAATGAGACAAGCATTACAATGCTTGTTTTGTCTTAATAGAACTTTGTTTAGAATTACTATAATTTACTACACCATTTATGTAAAAATAAATAAAACTTGTTACTTTTATATGAAGTAAATAATATTAACACTTAAATGAAGCAACTTTAAGTGATACAATTGTTTAATGAGAGGAGATTTAGAGTTACCTTATAATATAATAAAATTATTACAAAACATTTAAAGAAATGTGTCAAGTTATATAGAAAATTTGTATTACAAGATGGTAAGTACATTGAGTGTAAAATCCTCAATTTAAAAAGCCAATAATGAATCCAAATGACATATAAAGACATGCATAAATCAAAGAAAACAAAAAGATTCAAATTATAAAATGAATATTTAGTGGAGTCGAGCTTATAGAGATAGGATTGATGACATTTATTTCATCTCGATAGGACTTAACTTGGAATTATGAGGACTAACAAATAAGCATAAATAGTAATAAAAAATAACCAAATTAAATGTCACATGAGAAGACATTTAGAGTTAACTATAGTATAACATGATCAAAGAAAAATATTTGAATAAATGAGTTAAATTATATGAAATGGTTATATTCCAAGATAATCAAAAGATAGAGTCTAACATTCTCATTCATTAAATTAGGTATAAATTAAAATGCATTGTTAGGGATTCTAGAAACTTAGAAAATGAATTATTTTAAATAAAAAATTAAACATTTAATTGGGTAGATCTCATTGATACTGGTTCAATGACCTTTTTGTAATCTTGACCGAGCCTTATTTTGTGTTACTACAAATTACCAGAGTAAATAAGCATAAACAATATTAAATTACTATATTAACTTTAAGTGAATGTTTATTAATGATAAAATAAGATAAGTTGAAACAATGAAATTTAACTAAATCGAAGGGATGCAGAAGTCACTCGAGAGGAGAGTTAGAGTTTCATAGATATATAACCAAATAAAAGTGAAAATTTTGAAGAAATAAGGTAAATTGTTTGAAATGTTGCATTTTAAGATGTTAGGGCTCTGAAGTGTAACATTCTTGATAATCAAAATTGCATGAATAAAAAATATCTTTTAAAGCATGCATAAACCCTAGAAAATAAATTATTTAAAAATATAAAATAAATATTTAATCAGGTAGAGCTCATCTTGTTGAGTCTAAAGACATTATTTCTTATCAATTAGACCTTATTTCAAAAAATATGATATGGAAATTTAATAATAGGAAATAATAATAAATTATTATTTTAATTTTAAGTAAATATCTATTAAAGTTGAAATGAAATGAATTAAAATAATCTAATATAACAAAACAAAAGTTTTGTAAAATTAATGTTTAATTTGATGTTGCTAATCGAGATGAGCAATATGATGTAAGTTTTTCTTGATAAAAGCTGATTTGGAATTACTAAGTATTACCAAAATAAACATGTAGAAAAAAATAATAAATTATTATTTTATCAAAATTAAAAACATATTGATGTTAAAAAGAGATATGTTGTAGTTATGTGATACAACAAAATCAAAGTGGTGTAATGGTCACATGATATGAGATTTAGAGTCACATTGAAACAAAGCCAAATCAAATTGAGCAGTTTGACTAAATGAATTAAATTGTACATAAACATTGCTTTCTGAGGTACTGTGAAGATACAGAGTAACATCTTTAATAAAAAATTATGTACAAATTAAAGATTCTTGTAAAGAATATCAAAAATAAAAAAAATTAAGAATATAAAATGAATAGTTAGTGGGATAGAGTTCGTTGAGACAAGTTCGACGATTTTGGTTTCGACTTGATTACACCTCAATCGAAATTTTTTAGAATTACCTAAAAATAAATAAAATTAACATATTAGTTCTACATTAAGTAAATATATAATTAAGCTAAAATTAAATAAATTAATATAATGTAATATAAGCAAATCAAAGTGACACAAAGCCCACATTAGAGGAGATTTAGAGTTTGATAGTAACATAAGCAAATCAAAGTTAAAACTTTAAATAAAATTAGAAAACTTGCTTGGAAAAGTTACTTTCTATGATAGTACGATGATCGAGTGTAATGTATTCGAAAATGAAATAATGTACAAATCAAAATGTCTCATAAAAGCATCTTAAAAAGAAGAAAATAAAATATTTAGAAAAATTAAAATTAGTATTTAATTTGATATAACACTTTGATAAAGGTCTGATAATATTTATTCCATTTTGATAAGACAAGATTTAGAATTCATATAAATTTTTAAAATAAATAATTTTAAATAATCATTATTTATTTTTTAAATATTAAATTAGTTGTTATTAAATCTAAAATAAGATAAATTCGAGCATTGTAATATGACCAAATCAACATGTAAACAACAACCAAAAGGTGATTGGAGTTACATTATAATATAAGCAAATGAAAGTAAAGAAATTAAATAAAAAAATTGCACAAAAAGTTGAATTTGACATGCTAAGGACTTCAAATGCAATAGCCTTTATCTTTCAATTAGGTAAAAATAAAATTAACTCATAAATCATGCTAGAATCCTTTAAAGTAAGTATTTTAAGATTATAAAATTATATATTTAATTTCATTGATCTCATTAATATGAGTCAAACAACGGTTATTTTTTGTCCATCAAACCTCATTCAAAATTTCTAAGAATTACAAAATAATAAAGCATAAATAATAAAATATTATTACTTTAACTTTAAGCAATATATATTAAACTTGAATAGAAATAAATTGAAATAATATAATCTCACCATATCAAAGTAATGCAAAGGTTACGTGAGATGAGAATTATTGTAATCATAAATAAAAAATGTAATACAAAAAATTCAATTCAACATAATGGTAAAACGAGAAGAGATTTATAGTTATAGAAAAATACAACAAAATAAAAATGAAAAATTTGAAGAAATAATATAATTTGTATAAGAAAGTTGTATTACAAGATACTAAAGAGCTCATGGATAACATACTTGATCATCAAATTGTGGGCAAGGTGAAAGTTCTTGCAAAGCATGTTTATAACAAAAAAACTATAACATTTAAAAATATAAAATATATGTAATTTATTAGTGCTCATCCAGTTTTATCTAATGGAATCTATTTTGTCTCCATTCGACCTCATTTGAAATTGCTACAAAAAATTACTTAAACATAAATACTAATCAAGTAATTTTTAATATTAATTTTATATTAAAGCTAAAATGAGATAAATAAAAGAAATGTGATATACCACAATGAAAGTAATGTAAAGGGGATGCAATAAGAGAATTTGAGTTTCATAACAATATAAAGAATTAAAAGAGAAACATTAGAAGACATTAGAAAACTTTTACATGAATGTCGTAATCCAAGTTATAAAGGAGAACAATTGTAACAACCTCGATCATGAGATCTTTTGTGAACCAAAATATCTTTTCAAGCATGCATTCATACTACAAGATAAGATATTTGAAAACAAAAAATGAAAATTTTGTTTGATAGATAAGCATAAGAAAGTATAAACAATAAAAAATTATTATTTTAATTTGATTTAATTCTATATATTGGCATTCAAATGTAATAAATTTAAGTAGTGTAATAAAAAATATAAAAAGCAATGCAACGCTCACTCAAGAAGAAATTTATAGTTATATAATAATATGTTTGAATTAATGCAAAAAAGTTAATTAAATGAGACAAGTTATTCAAAAAGGTTACAATAAAAAATAATATGGATAGCTAGTGTAACATTCTCAGTCATCAAATTAAGCTAAAATCTAAATAGCTCAAAAATAATTCACAAGTCCAAGAAAATAAATTTTATAAAAATACAAAAAATTAAATATTTAATTCGATATAAGTCATCAAGTTGAGTCCAAAAATATTTGTTTCATCTCGATTAGTCCTCATTAGTACTTAATTTTAACTACTAAAATAAATGATAATAAATTGTTATTTTTAATATTTAAAAAATATATATTAAATCATAAATAAGGTAAATTGAGGCAAATTAGTTAAACAAAATCAAGACAATACAAACGTAGCACAAAAGTAGAATAAAAGTTTCAAAATAATATAACAAAATAAAGCAAAAAAATTGGTGAAATGTATAAAAACATTGGTGAGGAAATCAAGCACATCCTTGATCTCAAATTTGATACGAATTGGAATGTCTATAATTTGTACAATAACCTAAGAAAATAAAATATTTATGTACATAAAGTTGAATTTTTTGTTGAATAGAGCTTAACAGGAATATTGAAGTACATGACAAATTTTAATGCCTTCTTGATCATACGACATTTTGAAATTCAAAAAATTACGAAAGTAAAAAAAATAAATAAAACAAGTTAGTGTTTTAATGTTTAATAAATATCTATCAAAGTTAAAATAAGATAAAATGAAGTAATGCAATATAACCAACTGAAGGTAATATAGGGGTCCTACAAGAAGAGAGATTTAGAGTTATGTAGTATTATAACCAAAATAAAAAAAATTATAAAGTGAGATAAATGATATAAAAAAATTGCATTCCAAATTACTAAGAAGATTGAGTGTAACATCCCCATTAATCTATTAAGTTACACATCAAAATGCCTCATGAAGCTTATACAAATATGAGGAAAGAAAATATTTAGAATTTTTAAAATGAATATTTAATCATATATACATCTTGAGCCACGTCCAAATACGTTTTTTTCACCTCAATCAGACTTCAGTTGGAATAACTACAAATTAATAAATAAATACACATAACAATTAATTAATTATCATTTTTATATTATGTAAATTATTATTAAAGCTAAAATGTCATATATTTATTTAGTGTAATACAACCAATTCAAAGTGATGCAAAATGTCACAAGACATGAGATTTATAGTTGAACAATAATATAAACAATTATGGCAAAATAATTGAAGAAATGAGATAATATTTGTTGGTAAGCTATATACGAAGTAATCAATTATATAAATTAAAGCATAACTAAAATAAATTTAACTAATTCAATAAAAAAATCAAAGTGATGTAGTTTTCACATTAGTGAAAATTTAGTGTTGCATAATAATATAACAAAATAAATCAAAATAATTACATGAAAATCTCATTCCAAAATGCAATGGAGACCAAATATAAATTCTTGATTATCAAATTGGGTTTGAACAAAAATGCCTCATCTAACATAAAAAAACCTTAGATAATAAAGCATTTATAAATATAAAATTTAATATTTAACAAGATAAAGTTTGTTGAGAGGAGTACAACAAAGTTCCTTTTGTATTTGTTAGACCTAGTTTGGAATTACTAAGAGTTAATCAGAGTACGATTGTCATAAAATAGAATAATATTACAACATTCTTCATCGTTAAGCTATTTAATTTAAAGTTGTATAATGCGATAAAATGCCAACACAAAAATGTGATCGAGTACAACATTCTTCATCGTTAAGCTATGTAGAAATCAAAATGTCATTTAAAGTGTAGCAAAACATAAGAAGAAAAATATTTTAAAAAATATTTTATTTGATAGAGATAATTAAGATGATTTTAATGATGTTTCTTCCCAAACAAGCCTCATTAAGAATAACTTTAAATTAACTAATTAAATATGCATAAATAATAAGATTTATTATCTTAATATTAAGTAAATATAGAATAAAGCTAAAATAATATAAATTAAATCAATATAATATACTCAAAATGAAAATGATGTAAAACTCATAATAGATGATAAAAAGGACACATTGTATTACAAAGAAATCCAATTAAAAACTTGAAGAAATAAGATGAAAGTTTCTTGAATGTTTATTTCCAAGATACTGAGATGTTCAAGTGTAACATCTAGTGATGTTTATTCATTTTTATTGTCCATTATTTGATTCTTGCAGATGTTGCACTTGATCCAATTACTATCTTTGAGTGCATAATTAAAGTGTGATTTATCTCATTTTTTCAAATATTTTGCTTTTATTTTGGTATATTTCTATGAAACTCTAATTCTCTTACTATGTTTACTTTACATCACTTTGATTTACATATTGCTTTATCTAATCAAAATTTACGTTTAGGTTATATTTAATAAATACCAAAATAAAAATATATTGGTATTTAAAAATATTAACGTTTTCATTTCAAATTGTTAGGCTTGTCTTGATGAGCTATATTAATTAAATATTTATTTTTAAATTTTTAAATATCTTACTTTCTAAAGATTTCGTAGGCTTTATAAGTTGTTTTTTCGTACCTATTTAAATAGAGTATATTAGAGTTAATCTCCTCAGTAACTTGGAATGTAACTTTCTCATATATTTGGTTTTATTTGTTCTAATTTTTAGTTTTATTTTGTTATATTATTATGTAATTCTAAATATCATATAGCATGCCCTTACCTTTTTTTTGTTATATTGTATTATTTAGATATGTCTCATTTTAACTATAAAATATTGATTTTTTTTAAAATTAAAATAAAAACCTATTATTATTTGACCATATTTTTCAGGGTAATATGCAATATTTCAAACAGACTTTTGGTCAAGTT
Source organism: Vanilla planifolia (assembly GCA_023846275.1). Classification (NCBI taxonomy): domain Eukaryota; kingdom Viridiplantae; phylum Streptophyta; class Magnoliopsida; order Asparagales; family Orchidaceae; genus Vanilla; species Vanilla planifolia. Next base: position 355,180 of record JAIUJO010000544.1, on the reverse strand, counting down.
GTGACAAACATTGTTGGACTCTTATTGATGAGCTCTATTAAATTAAATATTTATTTATACATTTGAAAATATTTTTTATTAATATTTTTACATTATTTATTGGATATTTTGATCCGTACCTAATTTAACACTCCATGATATTACACCAGATCTCCTTAGTATATTACATGCAGTTTTCTCGTAAAACTTCTCTTTTTTTGAAAATTTTCCCTTTAATTTTGATATATTACTATGAAATTCTAAATCTTCTCTGTACATACTTCGAATAAGTTATATTATTATGCTTCAATTTTCCTCCTTTTATTGTAATACATTTCTTATTTCATATTAAATTATAATTTTATTTTTATTTACTTTACTAAATCATAATAATTCCAAATATGATCAATTCATGAAAAATGAACATCATTAGCTTCATCTTGACAAGTTTATTGGCATAAATATATTTTTTTGAAATTTTTAAAATGTTTAATTTTTTAGAATTTGGTATACTTTGAGAGGTATTTTGATTCTCACATTATTTGATGATTGAGAAAGGTATACTTACGCACCTTAGTATCTCATGTTACAACTTTTCCACATAATTAATCTCATTTCTTCTAATGTTTTCTTTTTATTTTGTTAATTACTAGCTAATCCTAAATCCTGATTTATGTGACGATTGCATTGCTTTAAATTTGTTGTATCACTTTGCTTGAAATTATAACGAATTAGCTATAACATATTTATGTTTGAAATTAAAGTAATAATTTGTTAGTAGATATGTTATTTTGCTATAGAATTAGTAGTAATTCCATTCGTGGTCTAATGATGAAGAAGAAAACATTATTAGATTCATCTTTTTGAGCTCTATCAAACATGATATTAATTATTAGACTTTCTAAAAATTTTTAATTTTCTAGGGTATAGTCACAGCTTATCTGAAATTTTGATTCAAGCATGATTTAAGTACGTAGGATGTTGTACTCAATCTCTTTAATATCATAGAATATAATATTCATGTAGACTTAATTTAATTTTTTATCTTTTTTATTTTTTTAAATTTTTTAAGCTATATAGTTATATAACTCTAAATCTAGCATAACATTTTATTGATTTTTCTACTTTACAATAGTTTAACTTATATTATTTAATCTTACATATATATATATATATATATATTCACTTAATATCTAAAAATAATTATTTTTATACATGCTTATTTACTTTTCTAAATGATAATAATTCTTAACTGGGTTTGATAGAGACTGAACAAAAATCAGTAGACTCATCACAATGAGATCTATACAACTAAATATTCAATTTAAAATTTTTAAATATTTATTCCTAAGTGGTTTGACAATCTTCATAAGGTATTTGTACTCAAAAATGATTTGATGATTAAGATTGTTACACTTAATTTTCATATTATATCTAAAAGCAACCTTTTTGTAAAAGTTTTATCATTTCCTTAAACTTTCTAAATTGATTTGGCCATTTTATTTTGTAACTCGACATCTCTTCTCGTATGAACTTTATTTTGCCTTCAATTGGTTTTTATGCATTCCTATAGGTTATCTCATTTTAGCTTTAACATATTTTTACTTAAAACTAAAACGAAATGTTTTTAATTATTTATGCTTGTTTACTTTTGAATTTTTAAGTAATTCCAAATAAGACTGGATTGCGATGAAACAAGTGGTGTTGAACTCAACTTGAATACCTCTATCCAAATGGAATCTCATTACAATATTTTTTTTAAAAAAATTCCAAAGTTTTGGTCACATTGAAAGTCATTTCGATAAGTATGAAATGTATCTCATTAGTAGCATGGAATGGAAATTTTTGGTATAATTAATCTTATTTTTTTACAATTTTTTGAAGATTTTAATTTGGCTAGTTTAGTTTGTAGCCTTAAATCACCTTCCATCTAATTCTTACATCAATTGGATTTTCTTGTATTATAATGCCTAATTTAACTCATTCTACTTTATTTTATATTTATTGAACCAAAAACTAATAATTAATTATTATTTATACTTATTTACTTTGAAACTTCAAAGTTATTCGAAGTTGGGTCTAATTGAGACGAAATAAGTGTTGTTGAACAAAGCTCAACAATCTATATTGTATTAAAAAGTCATTTTTTATATTTTTAAATATTTCATTTACTTCGGTTTTTTAGATTTTATGATACATTTTTAATCACTCCAAATTTGATGATGGATGAAAATGCACTGAATCTTCTAAGTGACTTAGAATACAACTTTCCCTTATAATTTATGTCATTTGTTCAAATTTTTTAAAGTTATATTACTATCTAACTATAAACCTTCTCTCTTGTGACCTTCACATGCTTTTGTATTAGTTATAATGTAGTGATTCATTTTATCTTTTTTAATCTTTAATATATTTTAATTATTATTAAATTAATAATCTATTAATATTTATTCTTATTTGCTTTCAAATTGATAGCAATTCCCAATGAGGTTCGATTGAGATGACACAAATTTTGATATACTCACCTTGACGAGATTTAGCTAATGCATTCTTTTAGGGTTATGACTTGTTAAAAACTTATTTTAATTCATAACTAATTTGATCACTGGATATATTATGCTCAATTTGCTTAGTATCTTGTAATACAATTTTTTTATGCAAATTATCGCATTTCTTCAAACTTTTTGCTTTTTTTTTGTTATATTAGCATGTAACATTAAACCTCCACCTATGTGATGTTTTTCTTGCTTTGATTTTATTATATAACACTACCTAAATTTTTCTAATTTGAACTTTTAATATATATATATATATACTTTTATCTAAAATAATATTATTTTATTATTTCAACTTATTTACTTTGGAAATTTGCAATAATTCAGAAAGAGTAATGATTAATATGAAATTTGAAATTGTCGTGATAACTTTTATCAAATGAAATATTCACTTTTATATTTTGTAATATTCATTTTCTTTGATTTAGCATGTTTTATGAGTCATTTTGATTTGTAAAAAATGTTATGATTAGGAATGTGACACTTAATCTCTTTAGTATCTTTTAATGTAGTTTTCCTTCACATTTTATCCTATTTCCTAAAACATTTTTCGTGGATTTGGTACAATTGCTATGTAGCTCTATATTTATTCTCATGTGACTTTTACATAAGCTAGAGTTTGTTATACTACAAAGCTTCAATTTATTTAATTTTTTTATATAAAGTACAATAAAATTATAATTTGTAATTTTTAATGCTCATTTTACTTGATAAATTAGAAAAATTCAAAATGAGACTAGATTATGATGAAACAAATATAATTAAGCTATTCTTGATTAGCTCTATTTAATTAAATGTTTTTTTTATAAATTTCAAAATATTTTATTTTAAAGGGAATTGGTAAACTTAATGAAACCTTTTAATATGAAGCCAATTTGAGGATCAGGATGTGCCATTTGATCTTCGTAGTGTCTTAGAATGCAACTTTCCCACATAATTATTCTAATTTTTAAATTTTTTTTACTTTTTTGCTATATTATATTACTTTAATTTTTTTATTTTGCATTTAATATATATTTACTCATTAAAAAAATAATAATTTTTTTCTATTTGCCTATTAACCTTGAAAATATTGAAAATAATGATTACACCTATCTTAAAAGATTGTTACCAATTAAAATGCAATTTTTATATTTTTAACTATTTTGGGTTTTTTAGTTCCTATACTCAATATCCTTAGTACATTACAATTCAACCTTTTAATAATTTATCTCATTTCTTCAAGTTTTTTCGTTAGGTTTTGTCACATTACTATGTTATCATAAATCTCTTCTTGACGGACCATTTCGTTGCCATGATTTACTCATATTACATTACTTCAAATTATTTCATTTTACATTTAATATATATATTTAGTTAATATTGAAAAATTACTTTTAATTTATGTTTATTTACTTTGGTATTTCATAATATTTCAAAATGACATTCGATAGAGATGAAATAAACACTGTTGGTAATATTTGGGCTTTCACCTAATTTTACAATCAATGATATTACATTCTTTCTCTATATTGTCTCAGAAAGCAATTTTCTTACAAATATTTCTCACTTTTATGAATGATTCACTTTGATTTCAATACATTACAACGTAAGTTTAAATCTACTCACTTGTGACGTCTATCATGCTTTGAATTTGTTATATTACATTTCTTTAATTTATTACTTTTCTCCTTTAAAACTTATTTAATATTAAAATAAGAATTTATTAATATTTTTTGTTTATTTACTTTATTAATTCATAATAATCATAAACAAGTTTGGATTGAGAAAAAATAAAGTTGTTGATTTTATCACGAGAGGATATATCCAATTACAGTCTTTTTAATTTCATTAAGTATTTTATTCTCTAATGTCTTTGTATACTTTATGAGACATTTAGAACTAATACTAGATTTTATGATCGATGATATTACAGTCCACATCTTTAGTAACTTGTAACAAAACTTTCTCTTATAATTTATGTCATTTTTTAGAGCATTCACTTTTGTTTAGTTCAATTACTATGTAACTCTAAATCTTCTCTTTTTGTGACAATTAAATTTCTTTGATTTTGTTATATTTCGTTGCTTTAATTTCTATCATTTTTAGTTTTAATATATATATTTGCATAATATTAAATAAATATTTTATTATTCTTTATTTTTAGTAAATTTGGAAATTCACAATAGTTACGAAAGTGGTCCAATTAAAAAGAAACAAATGCCATTATACTTTTCTCATAGAGCTTTATATAATTAGGTAATTATTTCTTAAATTTTTTAAAAATATTTTTTATTTTTTTATCCCTCATGAGATTTTTTAATTGGCACTTAAATTGATTATCAAAGATTATCATACTAAATCTCTTTAGTTTCTACATTGTAGGTTGCCTATAAAATTTATCTTTCTTGTTAAAATACTTTGATTTGATTTTTTATATTATTATATGGCTCTAGATATCCTCTCATGTGACCTCGATATAGCTTTCATTTAGATATATTATATTTGTTTAATTTCTTTCATGTCACCTATATTACATATGTTTACCTAATATTAAAATAATAATTTAATATTATTAATGCATATTTATAAAGAAAAATCATATTAATTCTAAAATATGTCTAAATGATACAAAAAAAAACATTGTTGGACTCCTCTCAATGATCTTTATGAAATTAAATATATTTTTATTTTTTAAATATTTTAATTTTTTGGGTTTTGACATAGTTTATAAGATATTTTTATTCATACCTTATTGATCAGTAATCATATTACTCTTACTCTCTTCAAAATTTTGGAATAGAACTTTCTCATATAAGTTATCCCATTTCTTTAGGTTTTTCAATTTGATTTTGACATATTATGACGTAATTCTAAATCTCACCTTATGTGATCTTGACACTAGATTTGAATTTGTTGTGTTACAGAACTTTAGTTTATGATATTTCAATTTCAGTAAATTTTTTCTTATTATAAAAGTAATAATTTATTTTTCTTTTTTGTCATTTATTTTTCTAATTCTCATGAATTTAAAGTGATGAAGATCGAGACAAAGCAAATGTATTTGGACACAGTAGAACAAGTCATTTCCTAATATGCATTTGTTTTCATACTTTTAAAGATATTATTTTGTAAACTTTTTGTACCCATTATGACAGTTTTATTCATACCTACTTTTGTGATTGAGGATGTTACTGTTAACATCCTTAGTATCTTGGGATGTAGCATTCCTACATAATTTATCTTATTTCTTAAAAAATTATTTTCCTACGTTAGCTTATATAACTCTATAAATCCAAATCTTTTCTAGTGCAAAATTTAAATCACATTGATTTCATTAGATCACATTACTTTAATTAAGCTCATTTTTTTGTTAATTATACACTTTTTTTATGTTGAAATAGTAATTTATCATTGTTTATAATTAAGAAAATTTATAATTATTTAAGCTAATTTATTTGGCTAATTTTCAATATTTAAATATTTATTTTTATAAATTTATATCATTTATTTATTAGGATTTTTGCAAGCTTAATGTAATAGTTTAATTCATAACATTTTTTAACAATCAAAGATGACACATTAGATTTCCTTAGTAAATTTTAATACAAAATTCTAATACAATTTATCTCATCTCTTCAAATTTTTTTATTAATTTAGTTGTATTATCATGAAAGCATAATTCTCCTCTCGTGGACCATTACATCTCTTTGACGTGGTCATAGGACAGTGCTTCAATTTATTACTTTTCTACTTTAATATATGTCTACTTATTATACAAATAATTATTTTTATATTTATATTTATTTTATTTCTTTATTCAATATAATTTTTAACATAATCTGATCGAGATGAAAACAAAAATCATTGGATATGTCTCGATGAGCTCTACCTAATTAAAAATTAGTTTTTATAGTTCTAATTTTTTAGAGTTTCAATATTCTTCATGAAATTCTTATGATTAGTTCCTCTTTTGATGATAAAAATGGTATACTCAATCTGTTTAGCATCTTGGAAAGTAATTATCTCAAGCAATTTATCTCATTTCTTCAAATAAATTTGTTTATTTTACTATATAACTATGTAATTTTAAAGCTCCCCTTGTGTGAGCATAACATAACATTTGAATAGTTATATTACATGACTTCAATTTACTTCACTTTGGCTTTAACATATAATAACTCACTTTTAAAATAGTATTTTTTTATTATTTGTGCTAATTTACTTCAATAAATCATAATAACTCAGAAGTAGATCTAATCAAAGTAAAATAAACATCTTTGCTTTCATTTTTAAATTTTTTTATTTTTCATGATTTTGTTTTGCCTTATGAGAGATTTTGATTTATTCTTTGCTTTAGCAATCAAGGATATTACATTCCATCTCCTTTGTATGTTGTAATGAAGATTCTTGAAAAGTGTGTCTATTTTTTCAAAATTTTCTTTTAGATTTGGTTCTATTATGATGTCATAGTAAAACTTCTATCACGATAACTTTACAAAATTGACTTGGTTAAATTACATTACATCAATTTATCGAGTTAGAATTTTACATATTTTTTTATTAAATTAATACTTTATTTTTATTTTTACTTATTTACTTTGAAAATTTGTACTAAATAGGAGTGGTTACAATCGAGATGAAACAAAAGTTGTTATATCCGTCTAGATGAGCTCTATCAAATAACGTAACTTTTTTATATTTTAAAAAACTTCATTTTCAAAAGTGTTTCACCCTTTGAGTCTTTTATGTTTCTACCAAATTTGATGATAAAAAAAGTTATAGTGGATTCCTTTAGCAACTCTATATGTTCCATTTTCAAATAATTCAACTCATTTGTTCAAGTTTTTTAGTTTGATTTAGTTAAGTTATAATGCAATGCTAATTCTTCTCATTAATGACCTTCACATCATTTCAATTCTGATATATTACATTGCTTCAATTTATCTCATTTTGACATTAATATATATTTAATTATATTTCAATTAATAATTTATGTTTATTTATTCATATTTTTTTGTTAATTTGCACTACATTTAAAAGAGGTCCATCAAAGTCAAAAAAATATAATTGGACTCGTCTTGATGAGCTTTTTCTTATTAAATATTTTTAAGGATTATTTTCCTTCTTTATAGAATATATCAATTTATACAAGATTTTATGATCATGTATGTTTCACTTCACCCCCTTAGTTTATTGGAATACGACATTCTTGTATAATAACTAATGTCTTTCACTTATGTCATTTTAGATTTATTATATGTTTAATGAATATAAAAATAGTTGCTTATTATAGTTTATGATTATTTAATCTTCATTAGCTCTATATAATTAAATATATTTTTATATTTTTTTTAAAAATTTTCATGTCACAATATTTGGTATGCTTTAAATAACATTTTCATTTACACTTGATTTAAAAATCGAGGATGTTGTTGCCAGTTTCATTAGTGTCTCGCAGACTATGGATCTTTAAATCTTTTGTCATTTGGCCTTTACATCACTTCAATTTTGTTACATTATAATGCTTGAATTTATCTCATTTCAACTTTATCATATATTTACTTACTGTTAAAATAATAATTTATTATTGTTTATGTTTATTTTATTTGTAATTTATGAAAATTCTAAATTATTTCCAATAAGGATGCAGTAAATGTCACTAACATTATCAAAAAGTGCTCTATCTAATTAAACAAATCATTTTAATATTTCCTAATATTTATATTCTTATATTTCACGATGCTTTATAAGACATTTTAATTAGTACCTTATTCAACGATGAAGGTTATTACATTTAATCTGAATAATATCTTGGAGTAAAATTTTGACTTATAATTTATATCACTTATTCAAAATTTTTCAATAATTTTGACATATTACTACAAAGCCCCAATTCTCCTCTTGTGAGACTTATAAATCATTTTAATTTTGTTATATCATAATGCTTTAATTTTCCTCATTTTTGCTTTAAAAAATATTTAATTAATGTTAAATAGTAATGTATTATTATTTATTCTTATTAACATTTATAATTTAGTGTAATTAAAAAATGATCTAATTAAGATGTTATAAGTGTCAATGGACTCGTCTCGAAAAGATAAATCCAATTAAATATTACTTTAATATTTTTAAATATTTTATTTTTAGTAATTTTTACAAGCCATAAGAGATAGTTGAAATCATATCTGATTAGATGAATGAGAATGCTGCATGTAATTTCTTTACTACTTAGAATTCAAATTTTCATTACAATTTTTCATTTCTTCTAATTTGTTATTTTTATTTAGTTGAATTAATATGTAATTCTAACTCTCCATTTGTGTGGCCCATACATTACTCTTACATGGTTATTTTATAATGCTATAATTTATCTTGTTTCACTATTAATATATGTATATATATTTAACTATTATTAAATTCATAATTTATTATTATTAATGTGTATTTGTTATTATAATTTATAGTATTTATAAATAAGGAGTTGATTGAGATCAAACGGATGTTATTGGACACATCTCAATCACTTGTGTTCAATTAAAAGTTATTTTTATATTTATAAGTTATTTAGTTTCTCGAATTTTTGTACATGAAACTCTAAATTGACTCTTATTGCATCTTTAACTATATTTAATTTAATTATATGATATTCTTTAATTTATCTCATTATAGGTTTAATTTATATTTAATTACAATTGAAGTATTTGTTTATTATTTATACATATTTTCTCTTGTAATTCACAACAATTTTATAGGAGGTCTAATCGAGACAAAACAAACGTCATTGGATCGGTCTACATAAGCTATATCCAATTCAATATTAGTTTTTTAATATTTATAAATATTTTAGTTAAATGATTTTTCATGTTTTGCAACACATTCCATTTCATGCCTTAACTGGTGATTAAGGATATTAGAGTTGATCTCACTAAAACTTTTTCATGGAGTTTTCTTATAAACTTTATCACATTTGCTCAAATTTTCTACTTTGATTTGGCTATACTGTAGTTTAACTCTAATTCTCATCTCATTTGACCATTATATATAATTTACTTGGTTATATTAAATTGCTTCAATTTATCCTCATTCACCTTTAATACATAGTTACTTAATTTAAATTATAATGGTTTTAAAATTTTTTATTTTATTTTTTTAATTCATTGTAATTCTAAAAGAGCTCTAATCAAGTTCATAAAAGCATCACTAGATGTCTCAATATGCTCTATCAAATTAGAAAACCTTTTTTTATTGATAAATTTTTTTTTAATATTTTTGCTATATTTATAATATTACTTGATTTGATGATCAAAGATGTCATAGTCAAATTATTTGTTTCTTAGAATGTAAACTTTCAATAGAATTTGTCATATTGTTTTTCGAAGTTTTGCTTCAATTTGGCTATACTATTATACAAGTCCAATTCTCTTCTTATGTGATCATTATATAATTTTTATTTGGGTTGTATTACATGATTCAATTTATCTCTTTTCAACTTTACTAAATATTAATTTAATATTAAATTATAATTTCTAATAGTTATGTTTATGTTGTTTGGAAATTCATAATAAATCTAAAGTATAATATAGATGAAAAATGGACACATCTCATTAAGCTTTATCGTGCTATTTATTTATTTTTTTATCTTTAAATATATTATTTTTTATTATCTTTCCATCCTTTATCGGGCATTTCAATTTGCACCTGATTTTATGGTCGAGGGTGTTACGCTCGATATATTTACTATTATAGAAAGTAAGTTTCCCATAGAGTTAATCACATTTTCTCAAATGTTTTATTTTGATTTAGTTATTTTACTCAAGAAGTCTAAATCTCCTATCATTTGTCATTCACATGTCTCTTATTTAGCTATATTTTATTGCCTCCAATTATCTAATTTCATTATTAATATATATTTTATTTAATTGAAAATAAAAATTTATTATTATATATGATTATTTTCTTTTATATTTTGTAGTAATTCCTAATGAGGCTAAAATCATGATGAAATAATGATTATTAAACTAGGCTTGATGAGCTCTACCCATCGATATATTCATTTCTTTATTTTTAATATTTTTTATTGTGTTTTTACATGCCTTATGAGCATTTTGACTCATGTCTAATTTTGCTATTGAGGACGTTGCACTCAATTGTTTTTAGTTTATTGGAATGAAGGTTTCCTATAAAATATATCTAATTTCATGAGATGTTAGAAAATTATTTGTTGTTATTTACATTGATTTGCTTTAGGAATTTGTAGTAGTTCTAAATGAGCTCTAATTAAGATAAAATAAATGTCGTCGTACCCAACTTGAGCAGTTATCTAATTATGTATTCATTCTTCTCATTTTAAATATTTTATTTTTTAGGATTCTCACATGATTTATAAGACATTTTCATACATGCTTGATTTAATGATCATGGATATTATACATGATTTCTTTGTCTCTTGTAATTTAACTTTCTTATATTATTTAACTATTTTCTTCAAATATTTTATTTTGAATAAGTTATGTTATTATGATACTCTGATTCTCTTATGGTATGACCTTTACTTTGCTTTAATTTTGCTTTATTATATTGCATTAATTTATCTTATTTTGAGCTTTATTATATATTTGGTTAATATTAACAAATAACTTATTATTATGTATGCTTATTTGCTTTACTAATTCTTGCAATTCGTAAAAGTGCTTTGATCAATATGAAATAAAAGCCATTGGACTTGTCTCGACGTGCTGCATGTAGTTAAATTCATCTTATTTCAACTTTGTTTCAATAATTTAGTTACATCACTATGTAATTCTAAATATTCTTACATGTGGCATTTTCATCGTTTGATTTGGTTATATCATATTGTTTTAATTTTTCCTATTTGGAGCTTAATAATATATTTATTTAATTGAAAAAGGATAATTTATTATAATTTATGCTTATTTACTTTGTAGTTTGTAGTAATTCTAAACGTTGTTTGATTAAGAAGAAACAAATAATGTTAGACTCATCTAGAATAGAATTTTTGATTATTCAAACACTATTTAACAATTAAAGATGCTATGCCAATCACCTTGGTGTTTTAGAATGTAAATTTTCTATACAATTTATCACATTAATTCAAATCTTTCATTTTCATTTGGTTATATTTTTATTTAACTCTAAATCGCTTATCTTATGATACTTACATTTGTTTTATTAGGTTATATTACATTAATTCCAATATGTCATTTTTTGCTTTAATATATAGTTACTTAATGTTAAAACAATAATATATTTTTATTTATGATCGATTACTTTTTTAATTTGTAGTAATTCCAAAAGTTTTTGATCAAGATGAAACAAGAGTCATTATACTCATCTGGACATGTTCCCACCTATTAAATATTATTTTATTTTTTAAAAAAATTAATTTTGTAGCGTTTTTAATGTTTTAAAAGCATTTGGTTTATTATGCTCTATTTAATGATCTAAGATGTGACACTAGATCTCATTAATTTTTTGAATGAAAATTTGTAATACAATTTACCTCATTTTTATGAATTTTCTCTTTCATAAGAATTTATTGTTATGAAATCCTAAATCTCCTATTGTGTGACAACCTTACCACATTGATTTGGTTACATTTCATTTTTTTAATTTATCTAATTTTAATTTTACGACATACTTATTTAATGTTTAATTAATAATTTATTATTATTTATGCTAATATTATTTTCTTGTTCAGAATAATTCCAATGGAGCTCCAATTGAGATGAAACAAACATATTTGGAATAGCCTTGAAAAGCTCTAGCTAATTAGATATTAAATTTTGACTTTTTTGATATATTAACGTCTATGTTTTGGTACACTTTATAAGATTTTTGAGTTGCACAAGATTTGACGATTGAGGATACTACACTTGATCTCGTTGAGATCTGGGAAGGCAGCTTCTTGATATAATTTATCACATTTGTATAAAATTATTTTCTTTTATTTCATAATATTACAACATAACTCTAAATCTCATCACGTGTGATACTTACATTTCCTTGATTTGGTTATATTACATTACTTCTATTAATCTGAATTAAACTTTAATGCATATTTGCTTAATATGAAAAAGTAAATTTATTATCATTTATGGTTATTTTTTATTACAAATCATTCCATCTCCAAGAAAGTTTTGAATGAGAAGAAACATAGATGTTAGACTGAAATTGATAAGCTCTATCAAACTACATTTTAATTTTTTGTATTTTTAAATATTTTTCAATTAGCCTAATAAACTTTGTAAGCCATTTCAACTAATAACTTATTTTATGACTAAGTATATTAGGGTCAATCTGATTAGTATCTCAGAATATAGCCTCTCTATATAAATAATCTATTTTGTTAAACTTTTCACTAATACATCATTATATTTTTTTTGTAGCACAAATTCTCCAGCCATGTGACATTTACATCACTTTATTTTGTTATTTCATATTGCTTCAATTTATCTCAATATTAGCATTTTTGTATTTACTTAATAGCACAATAATATTTTATATAGTTTGTTTTATATTAATTAAGTAATTTACACCAATTCCATATAAGATCTAAATAAGATGGAGTCGTTATGTTTGCCTTGTTGTAGTTTATCGAAACAAATATTTAATTTTTATTTTCACTTGTTTAGCCATGCTCTACGAGACATACAAATTTACATAAGATTAGAAGGTTTAAGATATTACAATTAATCTATGTTGTGTCTTGGAATGCTATTTTCTCATATAATTTATCTTTTGTTTTGTAATCTTTACGCCATCAATTTGGTTATGGTACATTATTTTAATTGAGATCATTTCTACTTTAAAATTTATTTATTTAATATAAAAATAATTATTTAACATTATTTTTCATATTTACTTTAGTTATATGTATTAATTCCAAATGACATTTGATTTAGATGAAATAATTTGTTGGACTCATCTCGATGAACAATACAAAATTTAGTATTAATTTATACATTTCTTTTTACTAATTTTACATTTTAGGATTTTCACAAATTTCATGAGACAATTTGACTCAAACCTATTCTAATTATCTAGGATGCCACATTTGATCTTGTTAGTTTATTAGAATGCGATAATACCATATAAATCTTCTCTTCTATGGTATTTACACCGCTTTGCTTTTCTAATCTTACAATGCTTAAATTATCTTATTTTTATCATTACTATATTTACTTAATATTAAAATAAAATTTATTTGTTATTTATTTTCTTAACTTTTCAAGGTAATGTAATTGCTAATTAAATTTTATCACAAGGAAACAAACATTATTGAGCTAACCTTGATGAGTTCTTTCTAATTAATTTTTGAAATTTAATTTCTAAACTTTTAGCATTCTTTATGAGATATTTTAATTCACAAATTACATCTTTGGATAATGTTTTGAAACATTATTATTTTTACCTGATTTAATGATCAAGAACATCATACCAAACTCCTTAGTGTCTTGGAATTAGAGTTTTAGCATAAGTCATCTCATTTTTCAAATTATTCTCTACAAATTGGATATATCAATATAAAACATTAGTTCTCCAGTCCTTTGACATTTAACTCGCTTGATTTGGTTATGTCATAGTTCATCAATTTACCTAATTTTAGCACTATTATTCATTAGTTAAACTTTAAAATTTAATTTTATATTAATTTATACTTTTTTAGTTTTGTAAATTTTAGTAATTCTAAATGAGGTGTTATCGAGATAAAAGAAAAGTCAGTAGACTCATCTGCATGAGCTTTGTCCAATTACACATATACTTTTTTATTTTTCCATGTTTTATTTTCTAGGGTTTTGCCACGTTTCATAGCACATTTTTATTCATCTCTGATTTGGTGATTTAGTATTATGCACTAAATCTCCATAGTGTTATGGAATGCATTTTTCTCATACAATTATCTAATTTCTTAAACATTTTTATTTTCAATTGACTAAAATTTTATATAAGTCTAAATGTTTTATAATTTGACCCTTCCATGTAATTTATTTTGTTTTATTATATTTCTTCAATTTATATCATCTTTATTTAATATATACATTTATTTGATGTTAAAAATATTATCTATCGAACAGAATATCCGTTTTAGTATTTCAAAATTGTTATTTTAGGTTTTGGTATGTTTTACGAGACATTTCAATTCATACCTAATTGATGATGTAAGAAGTTATAGTAAATCTTGTTAGATTCTTGGATAGCAACTTTTCATATAGAATTTAACTCATTTCTTCTAATTTTTACTTTTCATTTGGTTATATTACTATGAAACACTAAATCTTCAACCATATGACATTTGGAAAGCTTTGATTTAGTTTCATTACAATATGTTAATTTATCCCCCTTCAACTTTATTATATCTTTTCTTAAAATTAAAATAATATATTTTTTTTAATTATGCTTATTTACTTCACTAATTCACGCTAATTCCAAAGAAGGACAATCGAGATGAAATTTAAGTTATTAGACTCATCTTAACAACATGTAATCATTTAAATTTTCATTTTTTTTACTTTTTAATTATTTGCTTCAATGATTTTACCAAGATTTATGAGTCATTATTATCTAGTACTTGTTTAATTATTTAGGATGTCACACTC
Organism: Vanilla planifolia; assembly: GCA_023846275.1. NCBI lineage: Eukaryota > Viridiplantae > Streptophyta > Magnoliopsida > Asparagales > Orchidaceae > Vanilla > Vanilla planifolia. The sequence goes on along the minus strand of JAIUJO010000544.1, from coordinate 340,047 downwards.
GATTTTATTAGTATCGTGGAATGCAGCTTTCCTTTATAAGTGACCTCACTTTTTCAAAAGTTTCTATTTCATTTAGCTTTATTAATTTGAAACATTAATTCTCCTCTCAAGCTACCTTTACATCACATTATTTTTATTATATCATATTGCATCCATTTACTTAATTTTAGGGTTAGAACCTATTTAATTATTATTAACTTAGTAATTTATTATTATCTATGATTATTTGATTTTGTAATGATGAGATCGATCAAATTAAATAATAATTTTGATTTTTTAAATATTCTATTTTCCTTAATTTTTGCATGCTTTATATGAAATTTTGATTCTTGCCTAATTTCATGATGGAGAATGTTTCACTTGACCTCTTTAGTGGCATGGAATATAGCTTCCCCATAAATTTTATCTCATTTTTTGAAAGTTTTTGCTTTGATTTTTGTATAATATAACGTAACTCCAAATCTACATCCATTTGAGTTTTTTGTATGTTATTTGGTTAAATAACATTACTTGAATTAATTTAATTCTTTCTTTTAAGTATAATTATTTTACATTAAAATAAAAATTTGTAATTATATATGCATATTTGCTTTTTTGTTCATAGCAATTCCTAACGTGACCTTATCTACATGTAGCAATCATTGTGCTGACGAGCTCTGTGTAATTCGATAATCATATATATGTATTCTTAAATACATTTTCAAGACATTCGACTTTGCTTGATGATTGACAATATTAAACAAGATCACATTAATATCTTACAATGCATCTTTCCAACAAAATTTCTCCGACTATTTCATATTTTTTTAATTTTGTTATAATATTATGAAATTGTAATTGTCCTCTTTTTTCACCTCTACATCACTTTAATTTGATCATATTGCCTTTATACTTATTTACTTTTGTAATTAACAATAATTTTGAATGAGGTCTGATCAAGAACACGAAGATATCATTGGATTCATCTCTATGAGTTATAACCAGTTAAATGTTTTTTACATTTTAAAATGAATTTTTTTTTCTTGTATGGTTTAAATTTTATTTCAATTAGTACTTAATTTTATAATTAAGGATGTTACACTTGATCTCTATTGTATGTTAGAGTGCAATTTTACTTTGCTTTATGATGTTCGCAATCCTTTAACCTTGCTTTATTTATTGATTCAATTTCTCTTTATTAGAGATATATTATATATCTTTGTGATATTAAAATAATTATTTTGTTTATCAATATTTATTTACTTTGATAATTCCTAATAATTGCAAACAGTGCTTATTCAAGATAAAAACTACATTGTCACACTTGCCTAAACAAGCTCTATCTAATTAAATTTTTTTGAATGATTTTTATTTTTTATTATGATGGCATTATTTATGAGAAATTTCGATTGCTACTTGATTTGGTGATCGAAGATGTTACACTTAACCTCCTTAGTATTTTTGAACGTAATATACCTATATAATTTATCTTATTTCTTTAATTTCTTGCTTTGATTTGTTTAGGTTAATATAGTACTATAATTCTCTGCTAGTGAAACCTTTATGCTGCTTGATTTAGTCATATCATAATGCTTCAACTTATACTATTTTGATCATTATGATGTATTTACTTAATAATAAATATAATTCTATTTTTATATATCATTATTATTTTTTTAATTCATAGTAATTCTAATTGATGTTTGATTAACATGAAGCAAGCATCATTTGACTAATCCTAGTAAGCTTTATCAAATTAAATCTTTACTTTAAAATTTTATTTATAAGGTTTTAAGACTTTTTACAAGAAATTTTTATTTGTATATTTTTCATTAATTTTTAAAGTTACAAATGATCTCATTCAAATCTTTGAATGCAACTTTCTTAATAACCTTGTTGATTTCTAAAATGTTTTTGCATGGACTTGGCTATATTATGTAACTCTCAATCTCTTCTCTAGTGTGCTTTACATTACTTAAATAACATGTCTTTGATTTAGTTATATTACATTACTTAAATTTTTGTAATTTTAGCTTTAATAAATATTTACTAAATAGTAAGAGAATAATTAATGGTAATTTAAGTTTATTTACTTTGCTAACTTGTGATAATTCTAAACAAGGTTTGATCATAGTGAGAAAATTTTAATTAAACTCATTTCGAAGAGCTCTATCTTATTAAATTTTTAGTTTTTATTATTTTTATGGGGATTGGACATTCTTTAAGACATATATTGGAATGGAACATTCCTAATCAATTTGTCTTGTTCCTTTACATGTTTCACTTCTATCTTTTAATGTATTGCGAACTCTAATTATTCGCATGTTTGTCCCTTACATCTTTTTGATTTGGCTAAGTTATATTACTTCGATTCATCTCATTTTAGTACAATTGAGGATCTCAAACTTGATCTTTATAGTATATTTAAATATAGCTTTTTACACCACTTGTTTCATTTCTTAATCTTTTTCACTTCGACGTGGTTATATTATTTTGTAAGTCTAAATCTCCTCTTTCATGACATTTACATCATTTGATTTTTATTATATTATAGTACTTCACTATATATCATTTATTATTTAAAATAAATTTGCAAAGAATTAAAATAAAAATTTATTATTTTTTAAGTATATTTATTTTTATAATTCATAGCAATTAATTCCAAACGAGGTGCAATTAAGAAAAAGCAAAATTTTTTAGACTAGCTTCAATAAGCTTTACACAATTTCATAGTCATTTTTATTTTTTTTAATTAATTTTTTTTTTGGCACACTTTACATGATATTTTGATCCATAACTAACTTTAAATATTAAGAATGTTATACTTGATCTCCTTAGTATCCTTGAATGGATCATTCTTATATAATTTATCTTATTTTTCTAAAATCGTTTAGTTTTAGTTAGTTATAATATTATGAAACACTATTCTCTGTTAGTGTGACTTTATATCACTTTTAGTTTTTTATATTACATTTGTTTAGTTGATATTATTTTACTATTAATTTATAATGTTTTATAAAAAAGTAACAATTTATAATTATTATTTATATTTATTTAGTTTTATAATTTATAGTAATTCTAACCAATTTTGATCAGGATGATACAAATGTCAGTTGACTCATCCTCACCAACTCCATCTAATAAAATATTCTTATTTATATTTTAGAATATTTTATTATCTATGGTTTTTTACATGCTTTATGAGACATTTTCATTCATACCTTATTTGATAATTGAGGACGTTGAACTTGTTCCCTTTATAATTTTTTAATGTAATTTTCCCAAATTTTTATTTAAGTTTTTAAATTTTCTATTTCAATTTTCTTATGTTAGACTGAATCTCTAGTTGTCCTCCATTAATTTATGTTCTCTTGATTTTGTTATAATGCTTTACTTTAATTTATCTGGTTTTAAATTTAATACATACATACATATATATATATATATATATGCAATATTATAATAATAATAATTAATTACTATTTTTTTATTAAAACTAACACATCAAAAAATTCCCAAAGATGATGGATTGAGAAAAAATCAATGTCATTGAATTTCTCTTGTTGTGCTCCATAAAAATAAATATTCATTTTTACTTTTTTAAACATTTATTTTCTAGGTTTTTGGATTTTTTAAGAGTCATTTAGTTTCACACCTAATTTAACAATTGATGATGATACACTAAATCTTTTTAGTATTTTACAATGCAACTTTGGTGTGCAATTTATCAAATATGTTTGAATAAGTTTTGTTACTTTGAAACTCTAATTCTTCTGTCATGCATCCCTTTCATCTGTAAGTTTTCATTAGATTAAATTATTTCAATTTATTTCATTTGAACTTTAATACTTATTTAATTTACTTTATAACAAAATATTAATTTATAATTATTTTTACTTATTTACTTTTATAGATCATAGTAATTGTAAATGAAGTTTGATCAAGATGCAAGTCATTATTGGAGTTGTCTCATTGTGCTCTATCCAAATAAATAATAATTCTTATATTTTGATATAGTTATTTTCTAGGGTTTTGGCATATTTTGAGACATTTTCTTTCACACTAGATTTGATAATTGAGAATATTACACTCAACCTTCACAGTATTTTAGAATGCAACTTTCCCACAAAAATTGACTAATTTCTTAAAGTATTTTAAATATTTTATTCACTAAGGTTTTCGATCACTTTATGAGTCATTTTAACTTAATATTTGATAGTTCAGGATGATACACTCATTCTCCTTAGTATATCAAATTGCAACCATTCTAAATAATTTTTCTTATTTCTTTAAAATTTTTATACTGATTTGTTAATATTACTACAAAACAATTATTCTCATATTTTGTGACCACTACATTACTTTGATTTCGATATATTAATTTACTTCATTTTTTATCATTTTACTTTCATTATATATTTCCTTTAAATAAAAATAAAATTTTTTATTATTTATGTTTAATTAATTATGTTATTTCAATTAATTTAAACTGACGACAAATAGAGACGAAACAAATATCATTGGACTCATCTTTATGAGCCATATACAATTGCATATTTACTTTTAGATTTTTAAATATTTTATTTTTTAGAGTATTTATATTCTTTGGTACACATTTTGAATTGTACCTAATTTGAAGATTAAGAATGTTACATTGTTCTCTTTAGTATCTTAGAATGTATTTTTCTGATATAGTTTATCTCATTTCTTCAAATTTTTTACTTTAATCCGATTTGAACACTTTAAAGCTATAATTCTTCACTCCTACGAGATTTACATCACTATGACTAGTTTACATTGTATATATTAAAATTTATATCATTTTAGTTTTAATATATGTAAGTACTTTTCTTACCTGCATTAATTCCAAATAATGTCTAATGAAGACTAAGCAAATGTCATTAAACTCTGCTTCACAAGCTCTATCTAATTAAATATATTTTTTTAATATATATGAACACTTTATAAAGTATTTTAATTCAATCCTTATTTAGTGATGAATAATGTTGCACTCAATTCTTTAGTTTCAAGGAATGTAGCTTTCCCATCATATATCTTTTATTTTTTTAATTCTTTTTCTTTGATTTGGTTAATTACTATCACTATCTAATTCTCCTCTTGTGTGACTCTTACATTACTTTCCTTTGGTTATATTAAATTATTTTAATTTATCTTGTTTTAGTTTTAATTTATATCCAAAAATTATAATAATAATTTATTATTATTTATGTTTATTTATATTTGTAATTTATAGTGTTTCCAAACATCATTTGATGGTGATCAAACAAATATGATGGGTCTAACATCCACATGCTCTATCCAATTAAATTTTAATTATTTTATTTTATATGATTTTTACACATGTCATGATACACATTGATTTATAATAGATTTAGGGATCAATGACCTTACCCTCAGTCACCATAGAGCCTTGTAGTCCAAATTTCTTACAAAATTTATGCTATTTCTTTAACATTTTTGTTTGATTTGGTGTATTTTTATCTAACTCTAAAACTTCTCTCATATCAACTATAAGTTGTATTAATTTTGTTATATTATAATGCTTCAACTTCTCTTACTTCTACTTTAATTCATATTAACATAGTATTTTGTTATTATTTATTTTTATGCTATAAGTTAATTCAAATTAATTCAAAAAGGGGTCAAATTTAAACAAAACAATTTCCTTTGAACTCATCTTGATGAGTTCTATCCAATTAAATATTCATTATTATATCTTTAATTATTTTTTTGGGGTATATGGCATAATTTATAATATATTTTTCTTTGCATAATATTTAATGATTGAGAAAGTTACACTCAATCTGCTTATTATTATAGAGTGTAACTTATAAAATTTATCATATTATTTTAAACATTTTTTTAACATTAGTTATATCACATTTCTTAATGTTATCTTATTTTAGCTTTAATTTATATTTACTTTAAATTAAAATCATAATTAAATATTGTTTATGTTAATTACTTTAGTATTTAGTATTAATTAGCAGCATGTTCATTAGAGATGAAACAAATGTCGTTGGAATCATTATGACATGATCCATTGAATTTTTTTAATTATTTTATGTTTTAGATTATTTTATTTTGTATCATTTTCATAGCATTATAAGATATTTTAATTTGTACTAGACTTGATAATCAAGAATGTTATACTCTACCTTTTTATTATGTTGGAAGGCAACATTCCCATAAAAGTTAGTTTATTTCTTCATATTTTTCCATTTGATTTGGTGGTATTACTATAAAGCTAATTCTCTTCAAGTGCGAACTTTATATCACTTCGACTTTGTTGTGCTATATTATGCGAATTTAACTCATTCATAATTATTATATATTTACTAAATATAACAAATATTATTTCTATGCTTTTTAATATGGTGATTTATATTTATTCCAAAAGAGGCTCAATTGGCACAAAATAGATTTCATTGGAATTGTGGCTAATCAAACAATCGAAGAAGTTATACTCTATCTCCTTAATAACTTTAGATGTAATTTTTCATATAAGATTTATCTCATTTCTTCAATTTTTTGATGTTACAATCAAACTAAAAATCTCTTCTCATGCAATCGATACATCACTTTAATCTTATCATATTATATTGCTTTAGTTTATCTCATTTTAACTATAATATATTTTCACTTTAATATTAAAATGACAATATGTTATTATTTATACTAATTTTCTTTGGTAATTTGCAATAATTCTAAAGAGGTCTGATCTGAGGAAACAAATGTCATTCAACTCGTCTCTACAAGTTCTATATAATTAAATAATTTTTAAATATCTAAATATTATATTTTTAATTATTTTGGTATGATTTATGTGATGTTTTGATTTGTATCTAATTTATAGTTTATGAATGTTAGACATGATTCTATTTGTATCTTTTAATTCAAACTTCTCATACTATTTATCTCATTTAATGAAATATTTTTATTTGAATTGGTTTTTTTAACTTTGGATTAATTTGATTTTATTATATTATAATGCTTTAATTTATCTCTTTTTAGCTTTCATATATATTTTCTAAATATTAAATAATTATTATCTATTATTTATGTTTATTTTAATTGGTAATTCATAGTATTTCGAAAAGAGGTCTAATTAAGACAAAACAAACATCACAAAAATCATCTCGATGAGTTCTATCCAATTAAGTAATCTTTTTTGTGAAATAGTTTGATTTACATGAAATTTTAAGATCATGGAGGTTATGCTTAATCTTCTTACTGTCTTAGAATATAACTTACCAATATATTTTTTCTACTTTCTTCAAATTTATTTACATTATTTTTTATATTATAATTGTAGTTCTCCACTTCATTGACCTTTGCAAACTAATGATTTGGTTGTATTATATTGTTTCAATATTTTACTTTCGTAATCTATGGTAATTCCAAAGAATGTTTGACCGAGAGAAATAAAGCATTAGTGGACTCATCTCTATGACCTCATCCCATTAATATTCGTTTTTTTATTTCTAAATTTTTTATTTTCTAGAATTTTGGAATGTTTTATGAGTCATTTTAACTCTTATTTGATTTACAAACAAGGATGCAGATTTCAATCTTCTATGTTTTTTGGAAAGAATTTTGCGAAATAACTTATCTCATTTCACAAATTTCTATAAGATTTGGTCATATTACATTGTTTGAATTTGTGGCATTTGTCTTTAATATCTATCTACTCAATATCGTAATAATAAATCGTTACCATTTATGCTTATTTATCTTCGTAATTTGCAATAATTCCCAACAAGGTCTAATCCAGATGAAAGAATTGATGCTGGACCATCTCGATGATCTTGATCGAGTTAAATATTCATTTTTTATATTTTTACTAATTTTTTAGGATTTTTCATGCATTACGAGACCCTTCAAATCATACCTGATTTAATTGTCAATGATATTATAATTGATGTAGCTAGTGTCTTGGAATACAACCTTTTAGCATAATTTGCCTAATTTTCAAAAAGTTTTCTTTCATTTTGTTATGTGATAATATAACTGTTAATCTCTTCTCATGCAACTTTTATATCACCTTGATTTGGTTATGGTACATTACTTTATTTTATCTCATTTCACCTTTAATGTATATTCATAATAATATTAAACTATTAATTTAGTAATATATAATTTATTTTTCTTTTGTAATTCATAACACATATTGACAAGGTCTAGTTGAGACAAAACAAATGACATTTGGAATCGACCGGACAAACTCTATACAATTATATTTTTATTTTTATATTTTTAAATAACTTTTTCTTAGGTTTCACACTTTGTATAAGATCAATTCATATATGTTGTAAGTATTGATAATGTTATTCAAGAGCTCATTATATCTTAGAATGTAATGTTATCATAATATTTGTCTTATTTCTTCAAATATTTCAATTTGATTCCATTATATTACTAAGAAAAACTAATTCACCTCTTGTGTGAACTATAATACATCACTTTGATTTTTTATATTTGTTGCTTTGTTTTATTTCAAATTAACTCTATTATATATTACTTAATTTAAAAAATATTATTATTACTTATGTTTAATTTGTTAGGCAATTCATAGTAATTATAAAATGAGGTTTGGCTTAAATGTATTAGCATTGTTGGACTTCTCTCGAAGATCTCTATAAAACTAAATATTGATTAATTTAATTTTAAAATATTTTCTTAAGTTTTTGCATGATATATGATGTATTTTGATTAATATCTCATTTGATAATTAAGGATGTCAGACTGGGCCTCTTCAGTATTTTTTAATGTGGTTTTGTTGTATAATTTATCTAATTTGTTCAAACATTCACTTTGGTTTAGTTATATTATAATGAAACTCAAAATCTTCTCTAATGCAACCTTTACATAATTTTCATTTGGTTATATTATATTACTTTAATTTATCTTAATTTTTTTGTAATATACATCCAATTAATGTTAGAATAATTATTTTTTTTATTATTTATATCTCTTTACATTGTTAATTCATAGTATTTCCAAACAAGGTTTCATGGATATGATGAATACATCATTAAACTAATCTCGATGAGAAGATTCTAATTAAATGTTTTGATTTATATTTATAATTATTTTATTTCATATGTTTTGGGTATGTTATATATGACATTTAGATTCATATCTGATTTGAGGACTTGATTCTACTCTTGCACGCCTCAAGTTTGCTAAAGATAACATTAAACCAATATCCTTTTCTTACATTGTGATTGATGTCCCTAAATGGATGTCACCTTAGCCTAAATGGCTACATAGTTTTCAAGAGAAACTCTATGCAAAATTGCATGCCAAAACTCAATAGAGCTTCAAAAAAGTTCCTGAATGGAAACATAGATATCTATTTCATTGAAATGGAGTACACCTACAATAAAAATGACTCACATAAAACATCAACATTTGAGGATCACTATGAGATAAGATAATTAATAAAAAAATTAGGCAAAGTAATCATATTATTTGTAATAACTCATATGAAATTACGAAAATTATTAAACAAATAAACATTAAATGAAGATATAGAGAAATTAATAACCACAATGGTGAAATTATATCTATAATAGAAAAAAATATTAATGAAGCCCAAGAGTAAATTTGTGACTAGGTCGAATTTCTAGACCAAAAGAAATAACAATATTTTAAAATATAATTGTTTAAAAAAATCAAAAAAGAAACATAAGGGCAAAAAACATTCGAAGCCATGAAGTATTAATAGATGTTGCAAAAAAATTATATTTTTTTTAAAGGTCAAAATATTAATTTTATTCTTTGAGAAAAAATATATAGTACTAAAAAATGAATAAAGAAGAGAGATTGTTAGATCATTATAATGAACTAAATGTTGTCTAAAACATGAACAACTAGATTGAGCACCTAGAATTAATAACTCTTAAAATGCACCAAAAAATCTTAGATAAACAATTTCTATTACTTCATATAAGCTTTATTAGGATAGTAGTTAGAGCATTGCTCAAAAATTTACTAATTATAAAGACATCAATAGTCTTAATGCATATTGATAATAATATTCTTAAATAGAATTTATTAAGAAGTTTAGAAGTAGAGGTTAATGATAGAGCATGAATAAGTTATTTAACAATATATTATATCATTTAAGCAAAAATCCTTTATGAAGACATAAAAATATCCACAAAAACTAGAGGATATGATGCAAATAAAAGTGATGTCCTAATTTGTAAAACATTTTTTTGTAAATTATCAAACTCAAATAGAGATCTGATGTGACTTATATGTACTAGATATCATAAAATTTTAGCATCACCAAGGATAGAAATTATCAAATCAAAAATAGTATTTACTGACAAAATTTTAGGAATAATACAACATATATCTTTAGTACAACCAATGTAAACATAGATCCCAAACCAAGTAATCAATCTTACTGATAGCCATCAGAGGCTTAGTGGTAGAAGTTGTACTCAATGTGCTGCTCCACTTGGAGAAGGTTAATATAATGATGGTTAATGTTTTAGGTCCTAAGAATCTTATCCCTTGTGCCGCAAAATATTTTAATTTGAATAATATAGGAACAAGTCAACTTTTTACTCAATATTTTCTTACTATGATTGGAGACAAGATTAGAGTACTTGTAGAGAACTTAAAGATCTCAAATTGTTGTGTCAGAGTCACGTCACTCCCTATCAAAAAATCATGGAAATGCTTAAAGTGTTATAGTGGTCCTCTTTTATTCTCTCCCTCATTCTCAACAACAAATCCAAGAAGAACTCCAATGCCATCTAGGACATGGATTAGTTGAATTAGTCTTCCTAATGGTGAATATAGCAAGTTATGGTAGTATAATTGTAGCTACCCCAAGTACTTTCTTCCCAACAACTTGTAGTAGCCAAACACCTAAGAAACAACCAATCAAAGCACAACCAACATTATTTAGAGTAGAAAGTAATCATTTCACATTGCTAGTAAGAATGCAAATGAGAGAAAAAGGAGATACTATAGTATAGCTAACTAAAAAAACTTTGGAAAAATATTTTTGTTAGCAAACTCCCATCTTCAAAATGGTCAAAAGTAATAGACATATGGAAAGGATATTTCATAAAAGCATTAATTCAATTTCAAAACATAGAACCCTTTGGAAATATCTAATTCATTGAGATTGTATTTGGAGAAATTGTTAAAGGATAAGCTCATAGTTAGAAATTATCAATTCCCCAAACATTTAAAGAAAACATTAGAAGTAATAGATAATCCTTATATTGTTGCTAGCAAAATTGGACTAAAAGCTTTAGGCACAAACCCTAGTTGAGGACATATAGTATTGTAGGATCAAGCTTTGCTAGATTTAGAATGAATAGTAATAACCTTTTTCGATGATGTATTATAATTTAGTCAAGATTGTTTTAATCTAGTAAAAAAAATATGTGTAATATACTTAAAAGTAACACTAAGTGTTTTTTTAGTAAATTACATAAACAGTAAGGAAACAAATTAGTGAAAAATGTAATGAATCATTTTGTTATAAAAGTATTATTGGAATTAATTTTTGGATTATGTTCATCTTCAATTATCTCAAAGAGAAACGCATAGAACTAGAAGCAAATAAACAAATTAAAAGATTTATCTATTGCAATAAGATAATAATTCCAATATATTATGGTGTTAATAGTAGTTGGAAAAACTTAAACAAAATTAATTATTATAAAAATATTAATCCTATGGGAAATCAAGTAAAAGGGTTCAAAACTCATAAAATACCAAACAAAAAGTTCAAGGGCTTTATTTGTATTGAAATAAGTCATTTTTTCCAAAGAATGACAAAACAAGAAGGTAGATAGAGAAAGATTAAACATGTATATTAAACTAGACATTAAAGAAAGTTATGATATTGTAAGCTTAGATGAAAACAAATATGGAAACGATGGTGATATTGGTAGTTCTTTAGATAAGTTTGCTAAAACATATATACTAGATCTTTTAAATCTGAATATAGAAAACACTTGAAATTTGACCATGAAACCTAGTACATCTTTAAAACTTATAATTTTCAAAAATTACAAGTACATCATGATCATGAATATGAACACAAAATCATAAAAAAAAGGTGTGATGAATGTAACACATATTTAGTCACAAAACGTAGAACCACTATAAGAAGTGTAAAAAAAACTTATATATGTTTTACGCTAAAACATTTGTGTATAATATGACATATAAGCCTAAAGAAGGATATAAAAGCTTAGAAAACAATTTTAGATTTGATATCAAGATACATCTTGAAACAATCAAACAATTACATATTTGAGTAAAATCGATGAGTTAAAGTTAGGACATTAGAAGAATAAAAGAAAAACAACAATTGCAAATTACACTTCAAACTTAAAAGTGTTATTCAATTATATAGAATTTGAAATCCCCAATATAAAACATGAATTCAATATCTTCATTAACATCATCTACATGCCAACGTAAGATATTAGATCCTACAACATCATTTAATAATGTAAAAATATGGAAGACACTTACTTAATATTCAAGAACACCTACTTTCCAAGTTAAGATGTTAGACGCAATAAGAAATGATGAAATAGCTCATAAAATTCTAACCAATAACTAAATATAATTAAACCAATAAAAGTATCTTATGCAAATTATAGTCGTAAATAAAATAAATTTCAACCAAGTAGAAATTACAATTGGAATAAATTTTACAAAAAATTTATATGAGGGAATAACTTTTCAAGAAGATAGTGAAATAATTTTTAATAGATTTGGCACCACATTATGTAGCCATCTCGTCTAGTTTGAGCACATATTACAAGATCCTATGGGTTTTTGTTTTTATTGAGATAGAAAATTTATGTTCTAAATACCTATGTAAAATATAATGAGTTAGCATAATATTGGACAAAATAGACGAAATATTAAACAATTTAGATGAATTTCAAATTATTGAAACAGATACGTTCAACCATAGGAGCAGAAGACAGATAGCATGCAATTTAATCATAATCAACCACACTTTAATCATTTAAAAATAACTAGATGATAAGCTTAAAGACTTATAAGAACATGAAATGCATATTAAAGAATTATTATATTTGGGAATAATAAGGGAAAGTAATCGTCCTCACCAAACTACTACATTTATGGTTAGAAAATGCCTTGAAATAGAATTCGGTAAAACAAGAATTGTATTTAATTGTAAATGATTAAAAGATAATATCGTTGATATTGGGTATGCTATACTTAGCAAAGAAAACATACATCATAGAATGTTTAATGTGGATAATATTTACCATTTGTAATGTGCATTACGAATAGTTAGTTTTCCCTTTGGATTAAAAAATTCACAATCTATATTTTAATGAAAAATGGACATGCTTAAAAAAGATAACAATTTCAAATCTACATAGATAGATGACATCATTACTTTACTCTAAAATCTTACTCATTTAATCCATTTAGAAATTTTCTTTTAGATTTGTTTTCAAGGTATTTTATTATAAAAAAAGATGATGAAAAAGGGAAAGCAATATATTAAAAATTTAGGATTAAATATTTGTAATAGATGAGTAAATTTATTATATCACATAAGTAAGTTTACCACTGACATGCTAGATAACTTGCCAACACTAAAATCATAATTTCTCCAAAAACTTAATTATGCATGAATTTTTTTCTTAATTTAGCTAAACTTGCAAAATACATTTATGCAAAATTAAGGTTTAAAGGTGAATGACGCTTTAGCGATCTAGGTATTTGGTTACAAATGTCTAGAAGGTTAAGGTGGTACATAAAAAGAGAGCAATTACAAAGAAGCATAAATAATGAACATAAAAGTAGATATTGTAGTGGAGTTTATAAACATAAAGAAATAAGCATAGCTACTGAAATATTGGTATTTATATACAAGTCACAAAGATTTGAAATATTCGTTGAAAATAGAAGAAAATTTTTTCTTAGGACTAATTAAAAGGCAATTAAAGCATTTTAAAATAACATTAGTCATAATAAATTAACCACAAAAAATTGAAATCTATTATTTAGTCATTTTATTATTAATAAATGATATAATGTAATCATTAAATATATAAATGGAAAAAATTGTTTAGCTGACAACTTCTACCATGTAAGTAGGAAAAACTGTCCTTGGAAAGGCCATTATAGGCACAAAATAAACAATTAATAAGCAAATGGCCATATAATGCCTTAATTTACCATAATAAATGGTCACAAAAAGCCTTAAATTGGCAATACAAGTGTCAAAGAAATCCTTAAGCTAACACTATTATAAACTTGTTTTTATAGAGTTATAAATTGTAATGCATACATATTTCATGAGAAATGGCCTACACAAACTCTCTTTTGCTAACAAAAAACCTTTTGGGCCTAATACACTTAGAATATTACCTTATAATTCAAATTTAGTAAACATATCTCAACATCTAGTAAATAAGCTTGACAATTGCTTATTGGATTATATGTGGCCCTCCCAAATGGACTTGAATCTATTTGTATATATCATGGATGTTCTTTCAAGTTTTCTTTCTTACACTAAGGCAATTAATGAAAACACTTCCTCGCCAAAAGGACAACTTTTTGCCCCACATGACGAGGTAACAACACTATAAAATGTTAAATTAGAAAGGGAAATAAAGATGCTAAAGGCTAATCTAGTTGAACAGGGCAAGACTTTAAGCTTGCCAATAGAAAACTAAAAGAGCAAATGCAGATGCAAGATTTTGTTAAGCAAGAAGAATAAAGGTTATCAAATTCCTTGGAAGAATCAACCATGAAGTCTCTCCAGTCAAATAAAAGATTTTATAATATGTTCTAAGTGCATGATAGAAATAATGACTTAAATACATAGTCTATTTAAATAAATTCTCTTAGAAAATATTTTGGCTGCAAAATGTTACTAATAAGTGTCTTAACATACCAAACACAAACACATCTTGGAAATATTGGTAGTTCATTGTGCCACATTGATGAGGTCTTTATATTTATTTTTGCTAGCATATAATTATCATCATGGAAAGATTGCATGGTTCTTACTGAAGAACCTAATGTCTCTAAACATTTTATAATGGGATTTCTTTCAAGGATTATTATTACAAAGCTATTGCAACTTAATGAATTTTGTTGCCATACTCATATAGACATGCACAACTTCTTTGGACTTGCATTTAGAATGAATTTGCTAATATATGCTCCATTAGCCTAGCGATACAATCTTGCCCCTATAACTTGAATCTATCGAATCTTAAGAAATACTAATTTATTAAGAAATACTAATTTATTAAGAAATATTAAGATATATTAAGAAATATTCATTTATTAGTATTTAAATGTTAAATAAAGATATATTAAAGTAAAAAGAAGGTAAATATAGTCAATGTAATAAAAACATCTAAACAATATAAATGTCACAAGATTGAAAATTTTTAGTTATATGATAATGTATCAAAACTAAAATAAAAGAATTATAAAAATGAGAAAGTTTATGAGAAAGTTTCATTCCATGGTGCTATGCTAATTGAGTGTATTGTACTTTAACATTAATTGAGCTACATATCAAATATCTTATTAAGCATGCAAAACACCTAAAAGACAAAGATATCTACAATTAAAAAGGAATATTTAAGTTGATATAGCTCATGAAGATGAGTATAATAAACTTTATTTCTTCCTAATTAGATATTATTTAGAATTACTAAAAATAACTTAAATAAATAATAAAAAATATTAAACAATTATTATTTTATTATTAAATAAAAGTACATTATAGTTGTAATTGGATAAATTGAAGCAATGTAATCTAATGGAATTATGGCAAGGTAAAGGTCACATAAAAAGAGATTAATCAACTTTATTCAATGCAAGGTAGAGGTCATACAAAATGAGATTTAGAGTTACATTCTAACAAACCAAAATCATGGTAAAAAAATTTCAAAAAGAAATAAATGTTTAACTTGATAGAGATTATATGAGTACAATCCAATTTGTTCCTTCTCAATTAGATGTCATTTGTATTTTTTCAAAAAAACTTATGTAAATAAGCATAAGTAACAATAAATTATCATTTGGTTAAGAAGTAAATATATATTAAAGTTAAATTGAGATAATTTTAAGTAATGTATTATAGAGAATATATTAAATAATTATCATTTTATTAACCAAATCAAAGTGATGTAAATGTGAGACGAGTAAAGACTAAGAGTTACATAGCAACAAAACAATTGTAAGGAAAATAATTCATAAAAATGAAATAAATTCCTCCGAGAAGTTGCATTCTAAGATACACAAAAAATTGAGTGTGACTTATATTTCATCTAATCAAGTATAAATTGAAATCTCTAGTATAAAATGATAAAATTATAAAAAAATACTAAAAATACAAAAATGAATATTTAGTTAATTTGAATTCATCTTGTTGAATCAAATATGATTTGTTTCATCTTGATTAGACCTAATTTAGAACTACGATATGTTACAAGAATAAATGAGAATAAATAATAAAAAAGTTTCTTTTAAGATAGTGCAAATTTATATTAAAATTGAAACAAGATAAATTGAAAAAAATAATTTAACAAAATCAAAGTGATGCAATGGTTACATAAGAAGATAATATCAATTTCATAATAATATAACAATATAAAGGGGAAAAATTATAAAACACGAGAGAAATGGTATTAGAAAAGTTGTGTTCCAAAGTACTAAGGAAATTATATATGGCAATAATAGTCATCAAACCTAAAAAAATTGAAAAAGAACTAAATGGTTTTTTATCTGTCATGACTACTTAGGGGTTTTTGTAAAAATGCCGATTAAAATAAGTGCAAATAATTTTAATTTTTTTATTTTAATATTAAACAAATATATAATAAAGCTAAAATAGGATAAATTAAAAAAAATTAATAAACCCAAATGAAAATGATGTAAAGTTACACAAGAGGAGGAGAATTGCAAATTTGTATTGATTTTACCAACAAATTTGAGCAAATGAGGTAAATTGTATAAGAGTGTTGCATTTAACATACTCATAGATCATCAAATGTGGTGAAAGTCAAAAGGCATTGTAATGCATGCTAGAACCTAAAAAAAAGAAATATTTTAAAATATTAAAAATAAATATCAAATTTGATATTGCTCATCGAGAAATTTTTTATGACTCTATGAGATGTCACTTAGAATTATTAAGAATTATCACAATAAATAACTATAAATATTAAAATATTGTTATTTCAATATTATCCAATGATGTTTAATTTGTCTTGGTTGGACATTAATTGGAATTTCTATAAATCACTGAAGAAAAAAAGACATAAATAATAATAAATTAATAATTAAATATTAATATAATACACATTAAAATAAATGACATCTGTTGAATCAACATAATCTAGCCAAACCAACGCGATGTAATGGAGGCATGAGGCGACATTTATTGTTACATTTTAATATAACAAAAAAAGAAAAAAAGAAATCATAAACAAATGAAATAGTTATATAAGAACATTATTTTTCAAGATACTAAGGAGATCAAGTATAACATACTAAAAGTCAATAATTCTTGTACAAATAAAACTTCTCATAAAATGTGTTAAACATTTAAAAAATAAAATATTTGAAAATTTTGAAATGAATGTTTAATTGGATGGAGCTCATTAGGATGAGTTTAACAAGATTAGTTTAGTCTTCATCTCACAATATTTTGAATTACTGTGAATTACAAAATTACATTTTCTTAAATAGCAATAAATTATGATTTTAATATTAAGTAAATATATATTAAAATAAAAAATGAAAAATTGAAGCAATAAATTATAATAAGGAAGAAAGTGATGTAAAGGGCAAAGGAATAAATATTTAGTGTTTTGTACAAATATAACCCTAGTAAAGAAAAACTATTTTGAGAAATGAGATAAAATGTAAGGGTAAGTTAAATTCAAAATTACTAAGGACATAAAGTGTTAACTCCTTGATGGTCAAATAAATTATAAATTAAAATTTCTTATAAAGCATGCCAAAATCATAAAAAATAAAATATTTGAAAATATTTATATAAATATTTATTTTGGTAAACCTATTTGAGATTAGTTCAACTATTTTTTTTTGGCTTAATCTATCTTCACTTAGATGTAGTATGAATTACCAAACAAAATAAGAATAAATTAAAATAAATTATAATTCTAACATATTTTAAAGCAAAAATTAGAGGAAAAATTTGAAGAAATGAGATGAAGTTGTAAAGAAAAGTTGCACCCTAAGATATTAAGGAGATCGAATGTGATATTCTCAATTTATAAATCAAGTGAAATTGAAATACCTTTTAAAATGTGCCAAGATCATAGAAAATTAAATAATTAGGAAAACTTAAAATAATTATTTAATTGAATATAACTCATTGATTGAAGACCGACCGCCTTACTGTGGTCAAGATCAAAACACATTTAGAATTCTAAAAATTATGAAATTAATTATAAACAAATATAATATGTTATTATTTTAATATTAAATAAATATGTGTTAAATTTGATATGATAAAAATTAAAGGAATATAGTCTAACCAAATAAAAGTTATGTAATGGTTACAGGAGAAGAGAATTTCAGTTTTAGAATAATATAACCAAATAAAAGAAGGATATTTTAAAAAATATGATAAATTTTGTGGAAGGTGTTCCAATTCAAAAATTTAAAGTGATTGAGTGTAACATTCACTATCATCAACTTAGGTAAGAATCAAAATTTCGGTTAAGGAGTACAAAAACCTTACAAAACAAAATATTTAAAACTATAAAAAAATACTTAGGCAAACCTCATCGAGATGAGTCTATCAAAATTTATTTTTTATCAATTAGACCACATTTGGAATACTGTGAAATAACAACTAAAAAGTAAAAATAATATTAAATTATTATTATAATATTTAGGAAATATATAATAAGTTTGAAATAAGATAAATTAAAGAAACTCAGTAAAGAAAAATAAAAGTGATGTAAAAGTCATATGCAAGGAGAATTAGAGTTTTATTATAAAATATCAAAATCATAGAAAACTTTTGAATAATTGAAATGATTTGTGCAGAAAAGTTGCAATTAAACATATTTATGAGATCAAGTATAATGTCATGGATAATCAAAGAAGGTAAAAAAAAAATATTATGTAAAGTGTGCTAAAATAGCAAAAGTGAATTATTTATAAATATAGAGATTAATATTTATTTAGATATAGCTAGTGAAGATGAGTACAATGACATTGGTTAGGCTTCTATCGATTATCATTTGGAATTATTGATAATTACCATAATACCTAAGAATTAATATTAACAAATTATCATTTCAATTTTAAGTAAACATATATTAAAGTGGAAATGAGGTAATATGAAGCAATGTAGTCTAATCAAATCAAACCAAGGTAGAGATAACGTAAAAGTAGATAGAGTTACTAACATAATGAAATAAAAGAAAAACATTTAAGTGATCAATTATACGAGAAAGTTGAATTAAAATAATCTAAGGACATCGAGGATAACATCCTCGATCATCAAATAAATATTGAATCAAAATGTTTTGTAAAGAATGGAATAATTATTAAAAAATATTTAAAAATGAAATAAAACATTAATTAGATTGGCCTCTATGAGACTATATGAAAGATGATGGTTTCATCATGAAAAACTACGTTTGGAATTCAATAAAAAAAAGAATGAATATTAAAAAATTTAATATTTAAAAATTTAGTGAAATGTTTATTAAAGCTAAAATATGATACATTAAAGATATTTAATATTACTTTATGTTGCCAAATTTTTTAAAAAAATAGAATATTTCAAAAGTAAAACTTCTCAAGATGTTGAATATCTTAAAAAACAAAATATTTTAAAAAATCAAAAAATATTTAATAAGATAGCTCACTTATATGAGTTGAGTGACATGTTTTTGATTTTATTATAACTTTGTTGGAGTTTTTATGAAATACAATAACAAATAGCCATAAATAACAATAAATTATTATGTTAATATGAAGCAAGTATATATGAAAGTTCAAATTTAATGAAACTGAAAAATAACAATATTTCACAATAGAAGTAGAAAAATTGAAGAAATGACATCAAAAACACTTACAAGAATCATCCTAGATTATTATGGAGATTAAGTGTAACATTATTTATCATTAAATAAGATACAAATAAACTTTTTTTGAGATGAATGCTAAAACCCTTGAAAAAATATCTTATTTTAGAAAAATGAATATTTAATTGAATATAGCTCATTAAAATGATTATAATAATGAATATTTTTCTCGATCATACTTTATTTTAAAATACTAGAAAATTACAAAGTATTAAATCCTTAATCATTAAGTTTGGTATGGATTTAATGTTCAATAGAATTTCCAAAAGAGATATTTAATTTTATAAAACTTATATAGAGGGTTCAACAACTTTTGCTTGGTCTTAATCAAACCTCATTTGTAATTATTGCAAATTATCAAAGAAAATAAGCATAAATAATAATGAATTATAATTTTAATATTACAAAAATTTATATTAAAGTTGGAATAAGATAAATTGAAGTAATATAATTTTAAAAAATCTAATTGATGTAATGGTTACACATGAAGATGTAAAGTTACATAATAGAAAAATGAATAAAGGTCATGTGTGGGAAGAATTAGAGTCAAAAGCTCATCCAAATCAAATTGAAACTTTTACAAATATCTATAAATTTTTCTAGAAAATTACGTTACGATATTATAAGGAAATAAATTGTGATAATCTCAATTATCAAATCAAATATAAATAAAAATATCCTACAAACATGGAATAATTATAAAAATTTAAAACTTAAAAGTATAGAAATGAATATTTCATTAAATAATGCTGCTCAAGATTTTTCCAAGAATTTTTTTGTCTTAATCAAGACTCATTTGGATGTACTATGGCTTGCCAAAGAAAATAATTATAAATAATAATAATCATTATATTATTATTTAGTAAATATATATATTAAAATTAAAATAAGATCAATTGAAGCAATGTAATATAACAAAATAAAACTTATGTAGAGTTTTAAATATATGAGATTTAGATAATAAAGAAATAAATATAAATCAAAGTGCAAAATTTGAAAAATGAGTTAAACTTTAATAAAAAAGATTTTTTTAAAATAACAAGATTGACTAAAATTGCAAAGATCATCAAATTTGTTATGAATATAAATATCCTATAAAGCTTACTAAAACATTTAAAAAAAAACTTCAAAATATATAATCGAACATCAAATTAGTTAGTGCTTGTTGAGATAAGTTTAATAATGATTTTTTCATATGGATAGGATGTGCTTGGATTTACTATGAGGTACCTAAGTAAACAAGTACAAAGATTAATAAATTATTATTTTAATATTAAGTAAATATATATTAAGTTTGAAATAAGATAAAGGGAAGTAATATAATATAACTAAATTAAAACAATTTAAATGCAAAAAAGGAGAAGATATAGGGTTACATGATAATGAAACTAAATCAAACTAAAAATATGAACCAGTTAAATAAATAGTTTAGGAATATTGCACACCATGATATTAAGGAGATCAAGTGCAACATCCTTAATAATCAAATTTTGGATAAGTCAAATGTGCACCATAACCTTTAAAAATAAAATATTAAAAAAATATGAAATTGAGAATTTAATTTGATAGAGCTCATTGAGATGAGTCAAATGAAAATTATTTCATCTTGATAGAACCACTTCAAAAATACTATGACTTACCAAAATAAATAAGCATAAATAATAATAAAGTTTTATTTTAAATTAAGTAAATATATCTTAAAGCTAAAATAAGACTATTTGAAACATTCTTATATAAAAATAAAAGTGATACAAAGGGCACACGATAGAAAGAGTTAGAGTTTCATTAAGATATAAAAAAATTAAAAAGAAAAATTTTTCTCTAATGTGATGAATATGCACGAAAGTTGTATTTGAAGAAACAAAGTTCATGTACCTTATTCTCGATCATAAAAATAGGCATGAAATGATTTTGTGTGGAGTGCTAGAAATTTGGAAAATAAAAATATTTAAAATTATAGAATTTAATTTTTAATTTGAAAGAGTTTGTCGAGGCCTTGCTTGGAACTACATTAAATTATCAAGTTAAAAAGGATAAATAGTAATAAATTATTATTTCAATAATAAACAAATATATATTAAAGCCAAAATGAGATAAATTGAAATAGTCTAGCACAACCAAATCATAGGGATGTAAAGGCTATGCAAGATTATAATTTGAGTTTCTTAGTAATATAACTAAATCAAAGTAAAAGATATAAAGAAGTGAGATAAATTATAAGAAAACGTTGCATTTCATGATACATAAGAGATCAAATGTAACATCCCCTATCATGAAATTAAGTACAAAAAGTATCATATGAAACACAACAGAATCATTAGAAATAAAATATTTAAAAGTATAAAAATGATAACATAAATGGATGAATCCAATATAATGGGGTCTAAAATTTTTTTTCTCATTTTGATGAGACCATTTTTGAAATTACTATGAATTATCAAAGTTAACAAGGAAAATTACAAATATTTGTATTTTAATATTAAATAAATATGCATATTAAATCTAAAATATGATAAATTGGAACAATATGATCCATCTAGATAAAAGCGATGTAAAGTTTAAATTAGAGGAGAATTGAGATTCTTTGGGATATAACTAAATAAAAGTAAAAAATTTGAAGGGATAGGATGTATTTTATTGAAAAATTGCTTCCTAAAATAAAAACAAGATTGAGTGTAACATCATCGATCATTAATTTTGTGAGTCAAAATATCTCAAAAAGTGTGGAGGAACCATTGAAAATAAAAAGATTTAAAACTATAAAAAGGGATATTTAATTAGATAGACAACATGGAGATGAGTAAAATATGGTTTTTTTTCCTTGATTAGACCTCATTTGGAATTATTATAAATAATAATTTAAATAATAATAAAAGATAATATATTGTTATTTGTATATTTAATAAACATATAACACTACTAAAATGAGATATATTAAAGCATTTTAATAGAATCAAATAAAAAAAAATTATAAATGTAAAATGAGGAAAAAGTTAGAGTTTGATAGTAATATAACTATATCAAATCAAAAACTTAGAGTAAATGAGTTAAACTATATAATAATGCTGTATTCCTAGATATTAACAAAATTTAATGCAACTTCATGGATCACAAAATTGACTAAAAATCAAAAAGACATGTAATGAGCAAAACAATATTAGATAATCAAATATTTAAAATATAAAAATAATTCTGTTGCAAATAGCCAATTGGGAGAGTTCAATGACATTTGTTATGCCTCAATCTAACATCATTTAGATATACTAATATTACCAATGTAAATGAGGAAAAATATTAATAATTTTTTTTATTTATTAAGTAAATATAAATTACAAATCAAAATATCTCATAAACAATACAAAAACCTAAGAAGATAAAATATCTTATAATATAAAATGGAATATCTAATTGGATAGAACCTACTAGGACAAGTTGAATGACCTCTATTTCATCTTAATTAGATTACGTTTAAAACTACTATGAAATATAACAAAATCAAAGAGAGAAGTATCTATTATTTTGTTATAACTAAATCATAGAAATGTGAAGATAATATTATTGGAGATATTAAGCCACATAATAATATAATGAAATCAAAGAAAAATATTTGAAGAAATGATATAAATTATGTTGAAAATTTTCATTCTAATATACAATGGAAATCATGTGTAACATCTTTAATCAACAAATTAAGTATAAATTAAAATGTCTTGCAAAGCATGCCAAAACCTTGGAAAATAAAAATATTTAAAAATAACATAACCAAATAAAATAAAAACATTTTAATAAACAAGATAAATTATATAAACAAATTTCATTCCAAGATACTATGAATATAGAGTGTAACATCATCAACCAAAAAGTTAAGTACAAATCAAACTGTCTTATAAAACATGCCCTCATTTTTTAAAAAATATTTAAAAATTTAATTATAATTTTTATTCAGATAGATCCCATCATGATTAATTCAAAGGCATTTATTTCATCTCAATCAAACCACTTTTGGAATTAACATAAATTGCCCAAGTAAATAAGCATAAATAAAAATAAATTATTATTTTAATATTAAGAAGACTTATGTTAAAAAAATAAGATTAATTAAAGTATTCTAAAATAATAAAATTAAAGTAATGTAAAGGACAAAATAGAGAAGATTAAGAGTTACATATATTAAAAAAAATACAGAAACATGGAAAAAAAAGAGATCAATTATAATGGAATGTTTCATTCCAAGATTCTATAGTGATAGAAAATTTGCATTCCAAGATAGTACGGAGATAGAGCATAACATCCTCAATCATCAACAAATGGACAATATAAATATTTAGTAAGATGCATGAAAGCCATAGAAAATAAAACTTTTAAAAACATACAAAAAAATATTTAATTGGATAGAGCTCATTGAGACAAATCTATTAATGCTTGTTTTGTTTCAATCACACATTATTTGGAATACTATAAATTATTGAATTTAATAAGCTTAAATGATAATAAATTAATAATTTAATAATTTGTAAATAAATAACAAACCCAAAAGGAGATAAGTTGAAATGATGTAATATAAAAAAATAAAAACAATGTAAATGTCATATGAGACAAGATTACGAGTAACCTAGTAATATAACCAAGCCTAAGGGAAAGACTTGAAGAAATGAGGCACAATGTATGAGAACATTGCGTGCTAAGGTACTAATGTGATCATGTGTATCATCCTTGATCATCAAATATGTCATAAAGCAAAATGGAACATAAAATACCGAAAAAACATAGAAAATAAGCTATTTAATAAAATATGATTGAAATTAAAAATTAATAGTGCTCATCAAAATGTGTCAAAAAACATTTATTTTCTCTCCATTGAAGCTCATTTATGATTTTTATGAATAGCTAAAATAATTATGCATAAATAATAAAAATCTATTATATAAATATTAAATAAATTAATAATAAAGTTTAAATGAGATATATTATAACAATATAACATAATCAAATTACAAGATGTTGAAGTCATCTGAGTGTAGAGTTAGAGTTTCATAGAAAAATAACCAAATCAAAGCAAAACATTTCTAACAAATGAAACAAATTATTTAAGAAACATGTATTGCAAGTTATTAAAGAGGTTGTGTGTAACATCCTCAATCATTACACTTGTTACAAAATGAATTTTCTCACAAGACTTGCCAAAACCTTAGAAAAAAATTTAAGAAATTGAAATTTATTATTCCATTGGATAAGTTAATTGAGTCCAATTATTATTGTTTCACCTCAAAGAGAACTCATTTGGAATTACTAAAATTACAAAACTTATTAAACATTAATAATAGTAAATTACTATTATATTAGTAAATTAATATATATTATTGTTAAAATGACATAAATTGATGCCATGTAATATAAGAAAATTAAGAGAATGTGAATGTCACACATGAACTGATTTAATGTTACATAAACAAAAAGAAAATAAAAAATTTTAAGAAATGAGAAAAGGTGTGTGCAAAAGTTGCATTTTAAGATATTAAGAAAATCAGTTGTGACATCCTTGATCCCAAAATTAGTTATGAATTAAAATATCCTATAAATAACTTAATCACCCTAGAAAATGAAATATTTTTAAAAAATAAATATTTAAATTAATAGAAGCTAACGAGATGACAGCAATGACTTTTGTTTCACTATGATCATATCACATTTGGAATAACTAAGATTAAACACATTAAATAAGCAAAAAATAATAAATTATAATTTTACTAATAAGAAAATATTCAATAAAGCAAAAATTAGATAAATTAAAAAATTTAAAATAGTCAAATTGAAGCGATGTAAATGTGATAGAAGAGAAATTTATGAGTTCATAATAATATGGGCAAATCAAAGGAAAAAAGTTGAAAGAACAAGGCAACCTATATGTGAAACTTAAATTCGAAGACAATACGAAGATGGTGCACAACATCCTTTAACTTCAATTAGGGAAGAATTGAAACGTATTGTAAAGCATGTCAAAGACATAAAAAATTAAATATTTAAAAATATAAAAATTAATATTGAATTATTAAAAGCTGATTTAGATGAGTTTAATGGTATTTGTTTTGTCCTGATTTGCCATCATTTTGCATTAATTTTAATTACAAATGTAAATAAGCATAAATTATAAAAAACTATAATTTTTAATTTTAAGCAAATATCTATAAAAGCTAAGGTCTTATAAGTTAAATAAATATGAAAAAATCATTGCTATATAATGGTCTCATAATAGCAAATTTTGGGCTAGAACGGTAATATAACTAATTCAAAGAAAATAATTTAAAATAAATAAATAAATTGAAAATGAAAGTTGAATTTGAACACATTAAAAACATCCTAATATCTTCAATTGCAAATTTTCTACATAATATATCTTGTTTCTCAAAATAATTCACTTTTTAAAAGTTATATTACTATAAAACTCTACTTTTCTACTTTTGCAACATTTGTAATTTTGTCATTTATTTTGTTATATTTAAGCTTTCTTATATCTTTACTAAATATAAACTAATAATTTATTACTATTTATGCTTGTTTTTATTCACAATTTGTAGTAATTCTAAAATTGGTTGATTTGATATGAAACAAATATCATTGAACTCCTCTAAATGAGCTCTACTATGTTAAATAATTTTGTTCATATTTTTAAAATTTTATGTTTTTACTATACAACCAAGCCAATCCCAACTTTATTTGAAAATATGTTGTAACCAAATATACTCACACCAATTTCTAGAGGAAATTCAAATAAGTTGTTCATTCTTTTGACATTTAATTGAATACTCATGATTTATTACATCTATCATTTGGAGGTACAAAAAAATGAATAAAGAGATCCCCAAAATTATGAATAATTTTTTGAACAAAAGTTTTAATGACAATTGTTTAAGTAAGAAAATGTTTGCCCTTAAATAATGGAGGATGGAAAGATGAATTGTTTCCTTTAAAGTGTTAGAATTATCAATTATGGGCAAAGTGATCCATAAACAACTACATAAATTAGGCATATCAACAAAATCAAGCAATTTTATTGTAATGTAAAAATGAAAATTTTCAACTTCAATATTAATAAAATAAAGAAATTATAATATAATTAGAATTAATGATATGATTAATTTGAATAAACAAATGAAGGATCACTTTAGCTATTTTACTCACCTTGTTTGGAAAGCTTCTTTGATGCCAATTGAAGCAAAAACATGTGTGTGAATCTTAAAAGAGAGGCATAAACAAATAATTTTAAAGTATTTTTACAAATTGTTTTTTGTACTTATTTTTCAAAAATATTTTAAAAAGAATAATTATTATTTTTTAAATAAACATTGGTCAATAAATATATTTATGTGTAATTTTAATGTCTTAGAAAAATGAAAATAAAACATTAAATATTATAATAAATTTTTAGGTTACTTGATTCAAACTAGAATCTACATCCACCCAGAACGATGGTCAGGAAAAACTCCACACGTAAAAGGGATATAACTCAAACATTTTCATTATGAATCACCTAAAACATAGTCTGTTTTTCTTTGCGATTCACCTACTTCCTACTAGATTTTATTGGTTAAATTGTAACCCAGGCTCTTATGAGATCAACACCAAGTTTTTTTTTCACTATAGAAAACTAAACTAAAGTTTTAATGATCTTGAGGTTGCTCACCCAAGATGAAAAATTAAAATGCATAAAGAAACAAATTTATTATAAAAATAAACAATTTTGTTGTGCTTGATGAATAGAGAAAGCACAAAGAGCTAAAAATTATGGAGAGAATCACAAAATAAAAGCTTACTAGGATTAAGTTTAGCTAGAATAATTTGGAATTTCTAGTTGTACATCATGGGTATTGCTAAGAGAACTTCAAGCAAGTAGAATATAATGTAGCCTTTCTTTAAGATGTCAAAATCTTGTTCACATTAATTAGTCATTTAATTTATAATGGTTAGGTATTTATAAAAATATTTTATTATAGCCATTAGAAAATCAAGAAAAAGATATTTTTGAAACCGTTACAAAACAACTTAAAAAGCTTTCATAAATGCTATAAATAATACTTTTAAATTGCTACTCATAAATGCACATGTAAAGGCTAGTAAAATAACAATAAGACGTTCGATTTTCTCTGAGGAGTTCTCAGTGATCCAATCAAACAAGTAAAGGAGGGTCATTTTTAAATGATTTGATCAATGTGGATTAGATCTAGGCCATCCGATCAAGTCAAATCATAACTGGATTATTCAATTCATCTATAGTAAAATTAGAGTGGAAATGGGTCATATGATACAAATTGGGTAATTTGGAGTTGCACAATTCAAGGATAAGAAATAATAAATCCTAGCTATCTAATAAAATAAATGAAATTGATGTTATTAGATCTAAGGATAAATGTTATGAAATAACCATAATCAATAACTAGCAATAGATTGAGCTCATAGAATAGATGGTGAGATGATGACCATCATTCAAAAGGACAAAGGTGAACACTGCTTTATAATTGCAAAATTGTGCCATCAGACTATATTGAGTCACATATTATTTTAGAAGTAAACAAGAACCAAGAGGTTAGTCCAAAATTAATGTGTACGAAATGGATTTGCACTTTATAAAGTGTGGCAGAATTATTTAAGCTAAGTTAAGTTGTGGTTCCACCTTGTGTGCATAGGATTTCATCACCTAATCATGCTCTTGTGCTTACAAGTTATTTCATGTATGGGTTTGACAACACCACATAAAGAGTTAGTTTAAGTGCTCTCCAACTCAACACTTTGGCTTAGTCTAACTGATTGTTTAGGATTACACCATCACCAAGATTGTTCTAAACCTTTTTTTGTTGTAGCTATCTCCTAACCTGAGGCTTGTAACTGTGCACTCAGGATTGGTTGGCTCAAGAGCTTTGCACTTGGGCATAAAATTATGATGTGGCATTTTTTTTTAATTTTTAATTATAAAAGTTTTAAAAATAAATATTTTATATTTATTCAAGGTTTAATAATCAACATAATATGGAATTTTTCCAAGATATATAAGTAAGATTTAACTAAGAAAAATATTATAGGATTGAAAAATTTAATTGAAAAATTAAATTCTATTTGATGGCTAAATAAATGAGATGATTGAATAATTAAATATTGGATATGATTTGAAATTGATAAGAATATGGAGATCGCATTGTAATCATCAACTTAACATTCTATTTCATATTAAAGAAACCTAATGAAAGGAAATGCATAAGTCATCAATAGTTAAAATATGTTGAACACTCAAAGGTGCTTTGAATACTTTTAATTCATAATCTTTAATAATGCATAGCTTGTATGTTAAAAGAAAGCCAGATCAACACTAAATAAGCCCATTAAAACTAAATGCTAAGCATTTAAGGCATAACTCTTTCAGCACAAGGGTGACTTAATAGAATGTAATTTTTTCATATAATTTATTATATTTTTTCAAATTATTTTTATTTGAATTTGTTATATTATTATGTAACTATTAATCTTTTCTAATGTGTCCATTTTATTTCTTTCATCTCCTTACATCACATAATTTCAAATCATCTCATTTAAAATTTAATATATATTTACTAAATACTAAAAAATATTTTCTTTTCTTATTTTTCTTTTAACTTGTGATATTTTGAAACTAGGTCTATTTGAGATGAAACAATTGTTGTTGGTGTCAAACAATGACATTATGGTGTAGACAAGCATAATTTGACTATTTAACTAATCCAAAGACTTGCAATGTTCTTTATGGATGCACATGGAGTGGGATTTCTTCCCAGTGCATTGAATGCCAAACTCAAAAAAATTCAACCAAATGTGGGTAAATGGCGAGAGTATTATAACTCCCTAAAGGTATCCAAATGCCTTGTCATCTTATCGATGATACACATTAATGGAGTTACAAGATTTTTCTTGATAGAATTTTCATAATAAGCAATCCAAAAAGGCAATATGTGGCACTGTGTGGCTTACAATGAAGTAAAATTTTGATGGAGCAATGTGTGCTAAGGTTTGTATATGATAGGCTATGCCTCTAACCATGATATGACATAAATGCACTCATGATAGGGAACTGAGTGCATAGAAGCTTGACTACACCTACCCAATGACATCAAGAGGGCATAGATTGTTGGCTCTAAAAAGTGTAACTTTGTTTTGGGATTTTCAGCTTTTTGGGATACTGCTGCATGGATAAGGTGAGGCCTTTTTTGTAGGCTTGCTTACTTCTTTGATAAAAATAGTCACAATATGCAATCATTAAGGATCAATATGTTTCTTGCCATAGTGTAGTAAGCAAAAGTTGAATAGAGTAATATGTGGAAGAGTTTATGCATGGTTGGTGGTGGCTCAAGCTATGCACTATTATAACTACTATCATTATAAAGCACCAAACTATAACATTATGTGCATGCCTATTAGTGCATTTTTGAAAAACAGGATAGCTAGAATGTGCAAACTCTATTGCATCCAATGTGCACAACTTGTAGGACCCATAATGTGATTTTTTTTTGATATTTAATAATAATGGATACTATTGCAAGGATAGGGGGTGAACTATTAAGAGGCTTACCTTCCTCCTTGATAGAATTATTGCAATATGCAATCTACAGGAGCAATATGCTTGATGGTGGGGCCTTTAATGAAACAAAAGTTACATGGTGGAATATGTACTTGCTTTGTGTTTGTTAGGCTATGCCCTTAAATACATGTTGTGGAGAACTACAAACAATGTATTGTTATGCAAGTGCTAAGTAGCAATTCTATGCCCTCATACTAGCAAAATGTGTGCATGACTGATAGGGACTTTGAGATGCACCACTTTCATTGATTTTTATTACTACATGTTGCTTATGCTTAGATATTGTGATTTCATATTGGGGGACTTACCTTCATCATTGAAAAAAGTGTTGCAATATGCAAATCACAAGGCTCAATTGATGACATAGTGCAGCCTATGGCAAAGCAAGAGTTAGATGGTACAATATGCACTTAGGTTTGCAAAAGCTTTGCTATGTCCCTAGCTTTGTTCTACAACAACTATGAGCATAGTAGAGCACTCGCTGTACTCAGCAATGCACTATTCGAGTGGATTTAATCTAGTAAGCATGCACTCTATTACATCAAATGCAAGTGATTATTAGGGGCTATAACACATTACTTATTTTAAGATTTCTAGCACTACCAAATTTAGGATCATTTATATAGGGATGAACTATTGGAAGACTTGCCTCCCTCCTCTACAGGACTATCACAACATGTAATCTACAAGTGATAATGCACTGTTTGTTGTGGCCCATCCCAAGGTGGAACTTTGATGGGAAATATGTATGCTTCATCCATAGTCATTGATGATAGACAATCTATGGGTCATTCGTGCGGCTAGCAAGTGTAACCTTTTTTCGAAATTTTGGTATTGTAGGCTACATAGACATTGATAAGGTGATGTCCTATTACCATAATGCATAATCTATAAGGGGCACTATGTTGTTTGATATGGCTCATGGTGGAGTAGAAGTTGGATGGTGCAATATCTGATAAGGTTTATGCATGTAGGCTTTGTCCCAAGCCACACATGACAGTCTACTGTGCACATGTTAGGTAGCTAGTTTACACATGGCTAGTGGGTTTGACAAAATGTAATGTCTTTTAGGGTTTTTGGCATTATAGGTTGTTGGCAGAATATAAGGTCATGCCCTTTTGGGATACATGTCTTCTTGCATGATTGGATTGTAGTTTTAAGCATTCTAGTAGAGGAAATAAGCTGCATAGTGTGGCCCTTAACAAAGTAGAAGTTGGACAGTGAAATATGTGTTACAGTTTGGGCATTCTTGGCACCCAATTCATGCACTTCGGGAACTCTACATGCAACAGAGCATTTGGAATAAAATAGCAAGTCCATGTGCACCCAGTTGCATCCTTTGTATGAGGCTTCTTGGGCCCATGAAGTGTGACTTTTTTTGCGATTTTTAGTACATAGGCTATTAGCTCTAGGATATGGTGATTCTCTTTTGGTAGACTTTACTCCTTCCATTTCAAAACTATAAAATATTCAATCTACAAGAGGTAATGTGTGGCATGGTGTGCTCTACAATGAAGTGGGAGTTGCATGTTGTAATATGTGCTAGGGTTTATTCATGCTGGGTTGTGTCCTTGGATATGCACTGTTATTGCTACACATATGGCTAAGCTCTTGGAGCTTTACAACACTTTTTGAATGTGGTAGTTCACTTTGCATGCACAACAAATCCTGCCAAGCTTGTACCTTGGGAACATCAAAGGTAACCTTATTTGTATTTTTAGTGCTCCAAGTTGTTGATGCATGGATAAGCTGATGCCTCATTGGGAGAGTTGTCTTTGTTGATGTCCCAAGTGCCACTCTTTTCCCTCAACATTTGAGAATTGGTTTTTCATATTATGTAATGCAAGTTTAGTGGCTTTAGTTGTGCATGCCATCCATACTCCTATCCTCCACGGTGTGAACCATGGTCAAGTCCGCTTGGCCCATGTTGTGGGTTTCTTCATGTGTGGTATTTTTTGCCCAAGACACGTAACTCTTTTTCACCATTGCCTTCATTATGGACTACTAGTGCAAGAATGAGGTGCTACTCTAATGGGGACTTGACTTGCTAAAATGTTAAACTATCACGCCTTGCTTGTTATCAAATTTGTTTCAAGCGATATTTGCCTTAGTCATAGTAAAAGTTTAGTGGTGCAAATTTCAATTGAACATGTGTCAGTTGAGCATGTTGTCTCCTTTGTATGGTGCAATGTATGGTGTCAAGCGCCAATAATATGTTCTATCTTCATGTCTGTGTGACATTGTGGGCCTAACAAGTGTGACCTATTAGTTTTTTTAATGATTAATGTCAAGTTACTTGGTTGTTTGCCTAGTTTTGAGCCTATTTTTTTTCTTGCTTTCTTGCCATTGACCTTTTTTAAAACATTTTGTAATTTCAAGCATGCTGCTTGACATGTTTGATTAAGAAGGTGCAATAATTTTCAAATATTTAAGTCGTTGCTTAATCGATGCATGCCATTATGGATCATTTGTATGCCCGCACCATTTCCCTCGGGCTTTCTATATGTCATGCCATGCAATTACTTATTAAGTCCTTCATCCTTAATTATATCATTTGTGCTTTTCTTTGTATATCTTTGAAGGTCTTTGGGTTATTGGGATTGGATTAGCATGAGAATGCTTTTGCATAACAAAAGTTTCTTTGTGGTTTAAGATTTTGCTACCACTTTCTATTGTCAGATATTATGTGTAGCACTTTATCATGTAATTTGAACCTTCAAAAGTAGGAAGTTCAAATGTTACTTTCCCTTCAATCGAATGAGTAGGTTCCATTCAATTATCTCATTAAATCCACAGGCCTCATGTTGCAACTATTGATGTCCTTTAATTCTGGCATTTGTTATTGTACATACTCACATGTTTCCCGGTCTCCAAAGTCACTCCTTTCGATGTTCGTTGTTTTCCTGGGAGGGTTGTCGTCAAAGAATGCTTTTTTCTAGGGGCAACATTTTGGAACTTAAAGGGATGGTATACTAATTTAGGAGCATTTGCTTTTCCTTTATAGGGTATCGACAGACATAATGAACGAGTTAACAACGACATGTAGTGCTACCTAGTACATTATCTTTGTATTGCTATCTGGTTGATCTTGCCAGTAGTCATATGCTTGTCTCGAAGGTTAAGAAAACCATGTGTAAGTATGAACTTATTTAGATTGTGAAAACTGGCTTATAAAATTAGTTCTTATTTGTTTCATGGCATATGATACATGGATAACCAGAACAATTCTAGGGCTAATAGGTGCATCAAACCCCATCTTTTGGACTAGACTCAATTGTTAGGTGACATGTCAATGTAGGATTTTGTCTTACTTAATGATTCATGATAACGTATTGGATTGCACAACCTCTATGTTGTTGAAGCATCACTTAAATTTCTATCCTATCAACTTTTCATGGTAGGTTGGTATATAACATTGTGGTAATGGGTGACTAAGAGTTAATTTTTAATTTTAGAGACGGAGTCTAAAAGACAATTATTACATCAAAGGAAGTTAGTAGGCATGCAAATTACCTAATCCTAACAATGGAAGGTGGTGATAATGAATAATAATATCGAGCTCTATGACTCTAATAATAGCAATGAGTACATTCTAAATACCTTAATGAGAAACCATCGGAGGGCAATTCTGGCACGAATAATAACAGTAATTCTAGGTCCAATAACATAAATGAAAGTTATAGTTAAAAAATTCATCATAGGGGCTTGTTTATAATCAGTTGGTCTACCTCTTGGTGTGCACTGCTCGCCTTGATCCTTTTGTCAACAACAATGAGATTAGTAATAGCAAAATTGCTCATTAAGAATTCTTGCACCTTATGACACTCCAATAAGCTTTACTGAATATCCCCTTTCATCTTATATCCCAATGGACAAGGCCCCTACATCTAAATACCTATTTAGACATCCAAGGGTGAGTAGGAAGAAAATTTAAAATCAATTTACGCATTAAAAAACTAACTTGGGGCTATAGCTTCTGTTTTAAATCCCAAACAACCTCCACTCTTATTAAATTTTAACTCATAAACATGCTACTATTGATAATTCTTTATTTCAGCACCTTATCATCACTTTGATGGAAGTAAAACATATCTTTTTTGTTTGCTTTCAACTAAGATGAATGTATAATCTACAACATCAAGGTAGGCACTAATAAATTTTGCATGTGATATAGGTCCCGCACACTGTCCTCTTTAAAAAGCTTTGTGACATGTATTAGATGTTTGAATTTAATTTTAATATATGCTAGCCACAAAGAAATAAAAAGAATACCAAGCCAATTATCGCACAATAATAAGACATGCTTGCACTTAGTGATCTATCAAATTGTCTTATCACTAATCTAATGTATCACATAGCTTAATAGGTTGCATGTTTGTGAAGCAGCACACAACGTATAGAAATTATTATTTGTCACAGAATTATTGGATTTGAAGACTTGAAGCCATAGACTAGCTTCCCAAGCAATAACCTACCAACACGAGATTTGATTCTTACTTGATTTGATAATAGGGAAATTACACAAGATCTCCTAAGATCTTGGGATGCTGTTGTTTTGTAAAATTTAACTCATTTCTATAAATCATTTACTTTTTTGTTATACTACATTAATTCATGTTAACTAATTCCTTCACTAAATTAATATAAAAATATATTTTTTTTTAATTTGTGTCTATTCACTTTAATTAAATGTAATATTTCTAAGCAAGGTATTATTAAAATGAAGTAAACACTTTTAAACTCATCTTAATGAGCTCTATTTAATTAAATTATTTTTTAATATTTAAAAAATTATTTCTTTTTTTGTCATATTTTGCTAGGCATTTTGATTCATATCTTATTTTACAATCATAAGGATTACACTTACTCTTCTTAATATCATTGAATGATACTTTTCTATATAATTTATTTGATTTCTTAAAATATTTTATTCTAAGTTTGCTATATTACTATGTTACTATAAATCTCCTCCCATTTTGTCCATATCATCGTACAAATTTGGTTGCATTACTTTCACATTTTAGTCATAATATATATTTTCTTTATATTATAAAAATTTATTATTATTAATTATTATTTACTTTTGTAATTCAATGTAATTCCAAGCCTTGTTCACTTCAAATGAGACAAATATCATTGGAGTTTTCTAAAAGACTCAAATTAATTATTCATTTTTATATTTTTATATTTATTTATTATTTTTCTTACATTAGAAGTTATTTTTATTTAATCTAGATTTGACAATTTAAAATGTTACGCTTGATTTAATTTGCATCTTGGAATGAAATTTTCTTATACAAATTATCTCTTCTATTTAAATTTTTTTCATTCACTTTATTATATCACTATACAGCTCCAATCTTGACTTGTGAAACTTTACATTGCTTTTATTGGGTTATACTATATTGCTTCAATTTGTCTTATTTTATCTTTGAAATAATAATATACATTTATCATATTAATATAGTAATTTATTAATTTTAATTATTATTTACATTAGCAATATAATATAAGGTTTTATTTAGATGATATGAATATGGTTTAACTCATCTTTATAAGTTTCATCAATTTAAATATAATTTTTTTAGTTTTAAATAAATTAGGTTTTAAATTTTTGACCTACTTTACGAGTCTTTTTGATTTGTACCTTATTTAATGATCAAGGATATAGAACATTAACTTTTTAGTGTCTTGTAATGGAACTTTCTTCATAATTTATCTCAATTCTTCAAATTCTTTCTTTTAATTTGTTCTATTACAATATAACTATAAAATTATTCTTAAGCAACCTTTACATCACTTCAATTTAGAAAAATAGTATTATTTAAATTTATTTAATTTTAGGTTTACCATAAGTTTACGTAATATTAAAGAAATATTATATTATTATTAAATACTTATTTAGCTTAGCAATTCATACTAATTGTAAACAAAGTGTGAATGAGATGAAAGAAACATTGTTGGAGTCATCTTTAGAAGCTCTAACATAACATATATCATTTTTATATCTTTAATTGGTTTTTAAGACTTTGCATGCTTTGCAAGCAAACATTATTATACAATACACACTTAAATTTGATTTAGATTGGTTTTTTTTTTACTATGAGATTAACTAATAAAAAGTTTTGCTAATAGCTTCTACTTATGTCATGACTCATCTTAAAGCTAGATTGAACTAAATTGCTTGTGTCTCATCCTCAACTCAACTCAAGTTAGCTTTAGTTATCTCAAAAGTTTATTGGGCTTCTTGGGGTACAATGTTAGTATTCATTTCCAAATAAGTTTCAAAAATAGTGATTTCAAATAGATATCATTAGACTCATCTTAACAAGCTCAAACAAATTAAATATCATTGAGTATTTTTAATAGTTTAATTTTCTAAAGCTTATAATATTTTATAAGTCATTTTGATTAATAACTAATGATTGAGGATATTACATTCGATCTGATTAGTATATTAGAATTTAATTTTTCGTGTATAATTTATCTCACTTCTTCAAATACTTCGCTTTGCATAAGTTACATTACTATAAAACACTAACTCTCTTATTGTGTGACCTTTTGATGGCTTTCATTTGACTATATTACATTGTTTTACTTTATCTTATTTTAACTTTAGTATATATATCATATTAATATAACAATATTAATTAATTATTATTTATATTCATTTAATTTCATAATTCACAACAATTTATAATATTATCCGATTGATGTGAAACAAACATTTTTCTACCCATCGCAATGAGGTTTGTTCAATTATGCATGTTTCTTATATTTTTAAATATTTCATTTCTTGAATCTTTGAATGCTTTATAAGACATTTAGATTAGTATCCTTTTTATGATTGTGGATTTTAATGTTAATCTTCTTACTATCCTAGAATGTAGCTTTCCTAACAAATTTGTCACATTTCATAAAATCATTCATTTTTGTTTTGGTCAATTACCATAAAACTATAAAGCTCCACTTTAGTGATCTTTGCATTACTTTGACTTTATTCTATAGAGTGCTTTAATTTATCTTTTTTTGGATCTAATTAATATCTACTCAATATTAAAATAATTATTTATTATTATTTATGTTGATTATGTAGTATTTCCAAACGATGTCCGATCTAGACAGACACAATGTTGCTAAACTCATCTCAATGAGCCCCATCCAACTAAATATTCATTTTGATATTATAAAGTATTTGTTTTTTAGGGTTGTACCATTCTTTTTGAGATATTTTGATTCTTACCTAACATGAAGAATGAGGATATTACTACTGGGCTCCTTAGTTTCTTGAAATTCAACTTTCACGTATAATTCACATCTTTTATTC
The DNA here is from genome assembly GCA_023846275.1 of Vanilla planifolia. NCBI lineage: Eukaryota > Viridiplantae > Streptophyta > Magnoliopsida > Asparagales > Orchidaceae > Vanilla > Vanilla planifolia. Next base: position 301,991 of record JAIUJO010000544.1, on the reverse strand, counting down.
AAATGTTTTGCTTGTATTTGGCTATATGATTAAGAAACTCTAACTCTATTCTAGTGGTATATATACATACCTTTGATTACATTTTGCTGTAGTGCTTTAATTTTTATCCTTTAGCTTTGATATATTTTCATTTAATATTTACAAAACAATTTATTTTTATTTTTTGTATATTTATATTCGTAATTTGTAGTAATTTTAAATTGGAATCGATAAAGACTAAATAAATGTCGTTAGAGTCGCCTCACCGACCTTAATCAATTTAAATATTCATTTTTAAAAATTGTTTTTTTAAAATTTTTTACATGTTTTGTGAGAGTTTTTGTCGTTTGTAATTTGATGTTTGGTAATGTTGCATCCAATCACCTCAGTATCTTGGAATGTATGTTTCTTGTGCAATTTATCTCATTTTTTCAAATTTGGTACTTTAATTTGGTTATAGTATTATGTAACTCTAAACCTCCTATCATGTGACCTTTACACCACATTTATTTTATTAATTACACTACTTCAATTTATCTTATTTAAGCTTCAAAATATTAATTCTTACTATTTAAATAATAATTTATTATTATTTATGCTTATTAAATTTTGTAATTCACAATTATTCCAATTGAGTTTTCATTGAGATGAAACAAACATCTTTGGAAATGTCTTTATAAGTTATATCAATTAATGTTAATTTAGTTACAATTATAAAATTTTTTTTTTCTACAGTTGACACTTGAGAATGTAGCACTTGATCTCCTTAATTTCTTGGAAATCAGCCTTCTCTTACAATTTGTGTTATTTTTTTAGAATATTCCTCTTTGATTTGCATAGTTTTATGAAACATGAATTTTACTCTCTTGTGACCTATACATCACTTTGATTTGGTAATATTACATTTTCTTTGTTGATCTTATTTCAACTTCATTATATATTCACTTAGTATGTCATAGTAATTCAAAATCACATTCATTAAAAGACAAAACAGATATCATTGGACTCATCTAAACAAGCTCTATCTAAAAAAATTCATTTTTTATATTTTTTTAATAGTTTTCCTTCCTAAATATTTGGCATGATTTATGAGATATTTTGATTCATAGTTAATTTGAAGATCAAAAAGATAAAACTCAATCTCCTTAATTTCTTGGAAAGTAAGTTTCCTATATAATTTATCTCTTTTTTTCAAATATTTTACTTTGATTTAGTTGTGTAACAATGTAACTTTAATTCTATTCTCGTGTAATGTTTATGTTGATTTGAATTATTTATGTTACATTGCTTCAAATTATTTTGCTTCAATTTAATTTACATTTAGCTAAACATTCATTTTTTAAATATTTTATTAAAAATTATTGTTTTTTTCAATATTTATTAAGTTCATGCTTTTATTTTTTATTTATATTTTTTCAAGGGTTTTTGAACACCTTGTGAGATGTTTTTATTTATACTTAATTTAATGATCAAGGATGTTATACTCAATATCCTCATTATATTAAAATACAACTTCTACGTATAATTTATCACATTTCTTAAAATGTTATACCTAGGTTTTGTTACATTACTTTGTAATTCAATATCTTCTATAATGTGACATTTACTTGTCCTTGATTTTGTCACATTATGTTATTTCATTTTCTTATTTCTACTTGAATATATATTTTATTAATTTAAAAAAGTAATTAATTATTATCCATGTTTATTTATTTTGGTACTTTTTAGATTTTCCAAATTAGCTCTGATCAAGATGAAAGAAACATTATGGACTAATCTCACTGAGCTTTACACAAAAAATTACGTTTATGTCCCTTATTTTTTTCCATTTGTAAGCTCTTTGCCTTCTTTATGAAAATTTTCAATTCATACATAATTTGATAATTGAGGATGCTATATTTGATGTCTTTAGGATCATGGAAAGGGACTAGTCAGTATAATTTATTTCCTGTGTTTAATTATTTTACTTTTATTTTTTATTAGGATTACTACACTCAATCTTTTTATTGTCTTGGAATACAAATTTCCCATATGATTTATCTTTTTTTAAATATTTAAAATTGTTAAAAATAAAAATTAAAAATTATAAAGCATGTCAAGATGAGTCAAATGATCTTTTCTTTTTTTATGATCAAGCTCATCTACAATTTCTATGAATTATAAACCATAATAAATATATATAAAAAATTAAATATTATTTTAATATTTAATATTAAGTTAATATATATTAAAACTAAAATGAGAAAAATTGATATAATGTAGGAAAACTAAAACAAAGACTTGTAATGGTCATAAGAGAGGAGATTTTGTGTATAATAGTGATAACCAAATAAAAGAAAAACATTTTATAAAATGATATAAATTATAGATTACATATGCATTACAAGATACTAAGCAAATTGAGCATTACACCATGATGGTCAAATCATGTATGAATTAAAATGACTCATAAAGCATACAAAAAATATAAATAAAATATTTAAAAATATAAAAATAAATATTCAATTGGATAGGTCTTATTCATCATAATCTTAGTTTTTATGAATTACAAAGTTTAATAAACATAAATAATAATGAAATATTTTTTAAAATAATTAAGTAAATATATTTCAATACTAAAAATAGATATTTTGATGTTATGTAAATAAAGAAAATTAATCTTATTTAAAGGTAACATGAGATACGATTTAGTGTATCATACTATTACAATAATATGAAAGTGAAAAAATAGAATAAAAGAGATGAATATTATGGATAACTTCCATTCCAAGAAATAAGTAGATCTAGTGAAACATTATTAAAAAGGGGTACGAATAAAATGTCTTATAAAGCATAACAAAAACCTAAAAAACCAAATATTTAGAAAAATAAAAATAATACCTAATTGGCAAGAGCGTACTAAGATGACTTCAATGATGTTTGTTGTGATCACAAAAAATCATTTGGAATTACTACAGAATAAAAACTTAAATAAGGTAAAATAATAATAAATTTTTATTTTTTATATTAAATATATAACATAACTAAAACGAGATAAAATGAAAAAAAGTAAAAGAACTAAGTTAAACAATTTAATGGTGACAATACAAAAGAATAGTTGTTTCATAGTGAAAAAAATCAAATAAAAAATCTTTGGAAAGTAAGATTTTTGGTAATGGAAAAATGCATTCTAAGATAATAAGGAGGTTGTGTATAACACAAAAAATTGTAAAATTATGTGATAATAAAGAAAACTCTTAAAGAATGTGAAAACTCAAAATAAAAAAAATTTAAAAAATAAAAAATGAATATTAATTATATTGAGCTCATAAGAATGAGTCTAACGATGTTTGTTTTGTCTCGATTTGTCCTCATTTGGAATTGCTATAAATTTCTAATGTAAATAGGCATAAATCATAATAAATTATTATTTTAACATTTGGCAAATATATATTAAAGTTGAAAAGATATAAGATGAACTAATATAATATAACTAGCGATAGCATTTACAAAGCAATCGCTTTTCAATATATGAAGGAGGTCACAACTAACCTCATTAGTCATCACATAAGGAAAAAATCGAAATGTTTTATATAAAGGACCAAAAATTAAAATAATTAGAAAGAATATTTAATTAGTTGCAGCTCGTTGACATTAGTCCAAAAACAATTTTGTCATCTCGAATGGAACTCCTCTAAAATTACTACAAATTGTAAAATAAAAAAAGATATGCAATAATGATTTTTTAAAATTTTAAGTAAATATATGTTAAAGTAGAAATGAAATATTTTGAAGCAATTTAGTATCACGAAATTAAAGAAAGGAGAGAAATTCAAGGCAAAACATTTAAAGAAAGGAGAGAAATTTTGTGAGAAAGTTTCATTAAAATTTAAATAAAAATTAATAATATTTAAATGAATAAAGCTTTTCGATATGAGTTCAACAAAGTTTTTCTCGACTAGAATAGATGTTGTTTGGCTAAAACATAACCATTTAAATAAGCATAGATAATAATAAATTATTATTTTAAAATTCACTAAACATGTATTAAAATGAAAAGAGATAAATTTAAGATATGTATGATAACAAAATCAAAAAGACTTAATTGCCACACAAGGGGAGGAATATAATTTCAATTTTAAATAGCCTAATTTAAATATCAAAATTTTAAAAATAAGAGAAATTTTATAGGAAACTCTCATTTTAGGATGTGGAAGAAATTGATTGCAACAATTTTGATGAACTAATTAGGTACAAAATAGAATGCTTCATAAAACATGACAAAATCTTGGAAATTAAAAATATTAAAAAAATGTAGAAATAAATATTTAATTTGGTAGAACTTAGGGGGATGAGTCTAGTTACATTTGTTTCATCTCAATCGGTCCTAATTTGGAATTACTATGAAATACCAAACTAAATAAATGATATACTAGTCAATTATTACTTTAATATTAAGTAAATAAATATATTAAAGATGAAATGAGATAAAGCATGCAATGTAATATAACAAAATCAAATTGTTGCAAATGACGAGTGATGAAGATTTAGAGCAAGATGGAAATATAAATAAGTCCAAATGAACAATTGGGAAAAATTCCTTAGAGGAGGCCAGTCAATAATATTAAGCTGATTGAGAGTAACATCATTAATCATTGGATTAGATATGAAACAAAAAGTCTCATAAGTTATACAAGAACCATAAAACTTAAATTTCTAAAAAATATAAATATGAATATTTAATTACATTGATCTCATTAAGATGTGTTCAACAACATTTTTTCCTCTAGATGGGGCCATGATTAGAATTATTATGAATTACCAATATAAATATGCATAAAACAATAAAAAGTACTATTTTAATATTAAGAAATTAATTAACACTAAAATAATATAAATTGAAGTAATAGAATGAAAAATACACTGAAATAATAGAAAGGTCATATTAGAGGAGAATAAAAATTTATAGCATCATAATCGAATCAAAATAAAAAGTTTAAGAAATTGAGATCAATTTTTTAAGTAAATTAAATTTCATGAGACTAAGAAGATCGACTATAACATCCATGATCATAAATTTAAGTACAAATCAAAATCCCTAGAATATTAAGCTAAACTGTAAGAAATTTAAAGATTTTAAAATATTGAAATAAATATTTAATTGGATAAAACTCATAAACACAAGTCTAATGACAGTTATTTCATCTTGATAGATCTCATTTAGAGTTATTATAAATTTAAAAATAAAAAACAAAAACGGATTTTTTAAATATTAGGAAAATATATTTTTAAGCTGAATTGACATAAACTAGAGTAGTGTAATAAAAATAAATTAAAGTGGTGTTAGGTCATACAAGGTGGGAATTATAGTTTCTTGGCAATAAAACAAAATCAAAGAAAACATTTTAAAAAATGACAAATTATATTAGAAAGTTGTATTCCAAGATATTAAGATAATCATATATATCATCATTGATAATCAAAATTACTCAAAGTATAGCAAATCCTTAAAAAATAAAATATTTAAAAATATTGAAATTAATATTTTTTTGGGTAGAGCTCATTGAGATAAGCCCAACAGTATTTGTTTTGTCACAATTAAATGTTTTTTAGAATTATGATGGATTACTGAAAATTTGCATAAATAATTATAGATTGTAATTTTAACATTATGTAAAAATATACTGATGTCAAGATGAAATATATTGAAGAAATGTAATCTAATAAAATCAATGTAATATAATTGTTACATAAGAGAAGAATTAGAATTTCATGATGAAATAGCTAAATGAAAAAAATGTTAATGTTATGTGATAAATTGTACCCGAAGGCAACATTCTAAGATACTAAGGGATTGAGCATAACTTCCTTGATCATCAAATTTGGTAAAAATAAAAAATCATGCCAAAACTTATAAAATGAAAATCTAAAAAATATAAAATGGATATTTAATTAAATAGAGCTCATTAAAGGCATGTCAAATGACATTTATTTTCTCAATTATATCTTGCTTGAAATTATCATAAATTGCAAAATCTAAATAAGCATAAATAATAATCCATATATATATATATATATATATAAACTGAATGGTGAAAAATTGAAGGAATATGATATAACTAAAATAAAATGATGCAAATATCTTCTATTTGAAAAATTAGAGTGTCTTTGTAGTATACCAAATTAAAGAAAAAAACTTTTAATAAATGCGATAAATAGTTTTCAAAACTTACAATCCAAGATGATATGGAGAATGGGTGAGACAACCTTGGTCTTTAAATGAGTTACAAATCAAAAAGTGTCACAAAATGTGCCAAAATTTAAGAATAAAATATTTAAAAATATAAAAATGAGTATTTAATTGGATTAAGTTGATCAAGATAAGCTCTACAATGTTTATTCAATCACGAATGGACCTTGTTAGAATTTATTATTAATTAAAATAATAGATATGGATTAATAAAAATGAATTATTAATTTTATTTAATTAACCTTTTATAAATCCAAAATAAGATTAATTGAAGCAATTTTATATGAAAAACTAAAATGGTATAAAATGCACATGACATGAGATTTAGAGGTGCATACTAATATGACTAAATTGAAGCAAAAATATTGAAGAAATGAGATAAATTTTACACAAAAATTACATTTTAAGATAATAAAGAGATTGTGTGTAACATCCTTGATTATGACATAGAGCATAAATAAAAATATTCCACAAAGTGAGACAAAAACCTAGGAAATAAAATATTTTAAGAAAATAAAATTTATTATTTTAATTATTAGCAATTATAAATTAAAACAATGTAATAAAATGAAGTCAAAGAATTATAAATGTCATATAATAAGAGATTTAGAGTTACCATGTAATTTACAAAAATAAAATCTAAAAATTTGAAAAGATGAGATAAAAAATATGAAAAAGTTCCTTTCAAAGATACTAGAAAGAATGAGTGCAATATCCTCCATCATCAAATTATGTGCGAATTGAAATTACTTGTAAAGAATTCTAGTATTATAGGAAATAAATATTTAAGAATATAAAAATAAATATTTAATAGAGCTCATCAAAATGAGTGTAATTTTGATTGTTTTATCTCGATAGGACCTAGTTTTGAATTAATTTAAATTACAAAACAAGCTATACATAAATAATGAAAAAATAATATCTTAGTGATTAAAAACAATATATTGAAACACAAATGACATAAATTGATTCGATGTAATGTACAAAATCAAAAATATGTAAATGTCACATGAGAGGAGAAATAAAGTTTCAAAGTAATACAACCAAATAAAATTGAAACTTTTGAAGAGATCAGAAAAATTAAGTGGGAAAATTGAATTTGAAGATATTAAGATAATTGAGTGTATCTCATTCATCAAATCAAGTTTAAATCAAAATGACTCATAAAATATGCGAAATCCTTAGTAAATGAAATATTTAAAAACATTAAAATAAAGATCAAGTGGAACTTTCATGATTATCAAACTTGATACAAATCAAAATGTCTTCTAAAGCATAAAAAACTTTATAAAATAAACTTTTTAATAATACAAAAATGAAAATTTAACTTCATATAGCTCATCAACATTAGTCCAATGAGTTTTATTTGGGCTAGATTTAACCATGCTTAGAATAAAGGTGAATTACAAATGTAAATAAGCATAAATAAAAATATTATTTTTTTAATATTAAGTAAAGACATATTAAAATTAAATTCAAATAATTTAAGATAATGTATTATCATAAAATCAATGCTATATAGAGGTGTCATGAGTGAATACCTATACTTACATAGTAAGATATCCAAATCAAAGCATATCGTCTGAAGAAACATAGCTTGCTATGAAATGAAGTTACGTAGCTCATCATTTGAAACAATACTAGGGAGATAAAGCGTAACATCCTCCATTAACAAGTGTGTTAAAATTAAAATTTCTCATATAACATGACAAAAGTTTTAAAAATAAAATATTTAAAAATATAAAAATAAATAGTAAAATGTGCAGAGCTCATTGACATTAGTCTAACGCCTTTTATTTTTTCTTAATAAGACCTAGTTATGCATTGTTAGAAAATGACAAAAAATTAAACATAACAAAAAATAAATCATCATTTTATTATCATGTAAATATATAATATAGTTATAATGAGATAAAGTAAAGAAATGCAATATAACTAGGTGAAAGTGATGAAGATTAAGTAACATTTAATGTTGCATTGTAAATATAACAAAAGAAATGTGAAAAAGTTGAAGAAATGAGATACATTGCATGAGAATTTAGCACTCAATCATACTAAAGAGATTAGGTGTAATATCCTTGATCATCAATTTTACTGCGAGTTAGTTATCTAATAAAGAATGCCATAAACTTAAAAAGTAAAATGTTTTAAAATGGATAAGATAAAATATTTTATTTGACAGAGCTTGTTGAGATTAGTCGAATGAGTTGTATTTCATCTTAATTAATCCTCCTTTGCAATTACAACAAATTCCCAAAATTAACAAAAATAAATAAAACATAAATTATTATCTTTTAATATTAAGAAAATATAACATAAACTAGTAATAATATTAGTTTTAGCATTGCAATATAATAAAATAAAAGTCTTGTAAGGGCCACAACACAATATAATTAGAGATTCATTGTAATTTAATAAAAAAAAACTTTAAAAAATTGAGTTAAATTGAATAAGAAACCTATATCCTTGGTACTAAGGAGATTTAGTATATTATTCATAATGATCAAATAATATATGATTGAAAATGTCATATATAGTTTAGCAAAGAACTTAAAAATAAAAATTTAAAAAATTTAAAAATAATAATTAATTGAATAGTGTTCTTCGAGACGAGTCCAATGATGTTGATTTCATTGTGAGTAGGTTTTGTTTTGAATTACTAAAAAATAACAAAGTAAATAACAATGAATAATAATAAATTATTTTTTAAATATTAACGAACCATATACTAAATTAAAAGTTCATATAAGTTTATCGTATAATATCACTAAATTAGAGCAGTGTGAATGATGCATAGGAGAAGATTTTGAGTTAAATAGTAACATAAAAAAGTTAAATAGAAATATCTAAAGATATGAGATAAATTATAAAGGTAAGTTACATTTCAGGATACTAAGAAGATAGAGTGTAACATCCTCAGTGGTAAAATAAGATGCAAATTCAAATATTTCATAAAGTATGCCAAAACACTATTAAATAAAACATAAAAAAGTGAAAATTTAAAAAGTACTTTGAATTATCTACATAATTCAACATAAATAATAGACAATTATTATTTTAATATTAATCAATTATATAGTGAAGCTAAAATGAGATAAATTAAAGAAATATAATATAGGAAAATTAAAAAAATTAATATGTAGCATTAAAGAAGAATTAGAGTTATAATGCAATATAATCAACTCAAAATAAAACATTTGAAGAAAATAGATATTATATATAAGAAACTTGTCTCAATTACACATCCTTTAGAATTGCTATTATTTATCGAAGTTAATAAGTAATAAAAATAATAATCTATAATTTTCATATTAAGTAAATATATAAAATAAATGAAATGACATATGTTGAGGGTATGTAAAAGAACGAAGCGAAAGAAAGGTAAACGTCACATGATTAGAGAATAAGACTTTCAAAGAAATATATTAAAATAAAAATAAAACATTTTAAGAAATGATAAAAATTAAGTGAGAAAACTACATTCCATGATTCTAAGGAGTTTGAGAAAAACATCCACAATCATCCAACCTGGTATGTATCAAAGCAACTCATAAATTATGCCAAAACATTACAAAACAAAAGATTCAAAAGTATTAAAAAAATACTTTAAAAAGAGAGAGCTCATTGAGATGAATCAAACTATGTTTGTTTCATCTTGATAGGACCTTGTTTGGAACCAAAGTGAATTACTAATCAAAATAATCAAATATAAAAAAAATCCTAAGTAATGTATTATACCCAAATCATTTTTAATTAATTCAAATTTCAAAGTAAATTAAAAATAAATAATGATTGATTAAGGTAGAAAAGAGATAAACATAAGCATTATAATGTATCCGAATGAAAGCGACATAAATGTTACAACATAAGAGAATTAAAGTTTCATATTAATGCAAACAAATAAATGTAAACATTTTGAAAAAAATTGATAAATTGTATTGGAAAGGTATGTTATAAGATACTAAATAAATAAAGAATATAATCTTAAGCAGTTAAAAAAGAAAAAAACCAAAATGCAAAATAAAACATTTTAAAGCGATGAGAAAATAAAATTTTTAAAATGTTAAATAAATATTTTATTGGATGAAGATCATCGAGATGAGTTAGATGACATTTATTTAATCTTAATGAGACCTTTTCTGGAATAATTGGTTATTACAGAAATTCAATATTTAATAAAGAAATTATTAATATTAAACAAATATATATTAAATTTTAAATTTGATAAATAGAAACTGTGTAATATAACAAAAACAAAGCCACGAAAAGGTCATATGAGAGAACATTTAGAGTAACATAGTACTACTAAATCGAAGCGACTCATTTGATTAAACGAGACAAATAGTATAACAATGTTGCTCTCCATGATACTAAAGAGATCTGAATAAAAGAGATCATGCTCAAATCATAATGTCACACAAAAAGTCTTAAAACCAAAAATATAAATATTTGAAAAATATACAAAATTAATATTTAATTCAAATGAACTCGTTGACGTAAGTCCAAAGACATTCGTTTCAACTCCATTGAACCTTGTTTTGAATTCGTGTGAATTACCAAAGTAAATAAGTACATACTATGAGATAAATAGAGTTGTTGTAATATAACAAAATTAAATCATGCAATGATTACACGATAGTAGATTTAAAGTTATATAGTACAAGAAATGAGATAAACTATACTAGAATGTTGCATCCCAAGATAGTAAGAAGATCAAGCATAAAATCTTTGATTATAAAATCAATTATAAATCAAAATGACTTATAAAGTGAGCTAAGACCATAGAAAAAAATTTTATAAAAAATGTAAAAATGAATATTTAATTTCATTGAGCTCATCAAGAATTGTCCAATGATAAATGTTTTCGACACTATTGTACCTCCATTTCAATTACTTTGAATATTAATAAAAAGTTAGAATAAATAATAAGATATTATCATTCAGATAATAACTAAACATATAATAAATCTAAAACAAGATAAATTGAAGTAATATAGTATAAGTAAATGAAAAAATGCAAAGGAAATGTGAGGGGAGAATAGAGTTTTATAGTAATATAATTGAATTAGAGTGAAACATTTGGTGAAAAAAAATATTAAGGAGATTGAGTGATACTCTTAAAAATCAAACCATGTATTAAAAAACATTAATTGATGATGTTTGCTTAAACATAAGAAAAATAAATAAATGAATATATATATATATATAATGTTTGAAAGTCGAATTCACTTATATTTGTTTCATCTCGTTCAGAGTTTACTTTGAATTACTTTAAATTACATAAATAAATAACCATAAATTAAAGCATTGTAATATAACCAAATCAAAGTGATGTACAGATCATATGATAGGAGATTTAAAGTTACTTTGTAAGATAAACAAATCAATACTATAGATTTGAATAAATATGATAAATTGAATGAGAAAATTGGTTTCTAAGACACTATCGAGAATCTGACATCATTGATCATAAACTCTTGTATTAAAAAAATGTCTCTCAAAGGAAGCCAAAATAATAAAAAAAAAATATTAAAAGATATAGAAATGACTATTTGAGTTAATTGAGTCCATCAAGACATGTCTAAAAATATTGGTTTGATGTAGATCATAATTGATTTGGAATTATTATGCATTACTAAATTAAATAAATATAAATAAAAATAAATTATTATTTTAATATTACTTAAATATATGTTATATATTAATTTAAATAAACTAAAGTAATATAAAAAAATTAAACCAAACTAATGTAAAAGTCACACAAGAAGACATTTTGATTGTCGCAGTAATATAACTAAATTAAACCACAAACGCTGAATAAATGAAATAAAATTTGTAAGAAGGTTGCATTCAAAGATACTAAAGCAGTGAAGTCTAATATCTTTGATTTTGAAGTCTAGTATGAATGAAAATGTCTTACAATTATGCAAAAACTCTAGAAAATAAAATGCAAAAAAAATTAAAAAAATGAATACTTTATTAGATATAGAAAATTGAGAGGAGTCCAATAAGGTTTATTACATCTCCAATATACATCATTTAAAATTAATGTAAATTTCATAGCAAATTAACCATAAAAAATACAAAATTAGTTTTTTAGTGTTAATGAATATATATTAAACTCAAAATTGGACGAACTCAACCATCATAATATATCAAAATAAAGCTATCCAAAGGTCACCATAGAAGAGAATTGAAGATTCACATTAATATAACCAAATAAAAGTAAACATTTTGAAAAATGTGATACATTGTATAAGGAAGCTATATTGCAATACACTAGAGAGGTTGAGCAAATAATCCTTAATAGTTAAAAAAGTATGAAATAAAGTGCCTCATAAACTCTGATAATGCATAAGAAAATAATTTTTTTTTTAAAATATAAAGGAAATATTTTATTGGATAACGCTAATCGAGATGAGTCAAATGACAATTGTTCACCTTAGCCAGTCCTTTTTGGAATAATTACTAAACTCAAAAATTAAATAAATAATAAAAAATCATATAATATTAAATAAATATATATTAAATTTTATTTATGATAAATTAAAACTATGTAATATTACTAAAACAAAGCTATGAAAAGTTTATATGAGAGAACATTTAGAGTGACATAGTAATAATTCAAATAAAAGTAAAAGATTTGATTAAATGGGAAAAATTGTGCTGGAAAGTTTCTTTCCATGATAGTAAGGAGATTTTATTAAAGGAAGTCATATAGAAATCAAAATGACTTATAAAAGTTTTAAAACCTAAAATGCAAATTTTTGAAAAATATTAAAATGAATATTTAAATTAGATGAGCTCATCGATCTAACTTCGAATAGGTTTGTTTCATTTCTATTTTATGTCATTTAGATCTTTGGTTAATGTGCAAAGTAAATAAGTATATACTGTAGCAAATTATTATTTTTATATTAAGTAAATATTTGTTGAAGTTAAAACGAGATAAACGAAATTTTTGTAATATAAAAAAATTAAAATAATGTAAAGATTACAGGAAAATTGTATAAGAAAGTTGCATCCCATGATAATAAATTTCTAAAAAAATAGAAATTAACATTTTATTTGACTAAGCTAGTCAAGATTAATCTAACGTTTAATGTTTTGACATGATTGTATCACATTTTAAGTTTCTAAGAATAATTAGATTAAATAAGATTAAATAATAAGAAATTATCATTCTAATAATATCTAAAAATATAATAAATATGAAATAATATAATTAAAAAATATAACATTACCAAATCAAAACTATGCAATGAAAACGGGAAAGGAGCATAGAGTTTTATAGTAATGTAATGAACTCAACATCAAAAATTTGATGAAATAAGATGAAATTTATGTGAAATTTACTTTTTGAGATATCAAGGAGATAGAGTGCAATACTCTGAAATGTCAAATTAGATATGAATCAATATACTTCATGAGGCTTGTATAATATGCAAGTAAAATAAATATTTAAATAAATTATATTGAATATTTAATATGATTAAGCTTTCAAGTTGAGTTCATCTATATTTGTTTTGCCTCAACAAATATTACCAAAATAAATAACCATAAATAATTATTTATTATTACTTTAATGTTAAGTAAAAATATTTTAAATCTAAAAAAAGATAAATTGAAGCATTATAATATAAATAAATCAAAGCAATGTCGAGTGCACATGATAAGAGATTTAAAGTTATATGGTAATAAATTAAATAAATGAATGTAATAGGTTTGAAGAAATATGATAAAGAGAATGAGAAAGTTTCTTTTTAAGATACTATGGAGATCAAAGGTGACATCTTTGATCGTCAAAAAAGGAATGATCCAAAATGCCTCTAAAAACAAGAAGAAAATCATAGAAAATGACATTTTAAATATATAGAAATTAATATTTAATTTCATATAGTCTATTGACATGAGTGAAAAAAATTTGTTTGATCTCGATCATAGCTGATTTTGATTTACTATGCATTACTATAATAAAGAAACATAAATAATAACAAATTAATATTTTATTATTGACTAAATATATTATATATCTTAATATAAATAAACTAAAGTAATGTAATGAAATCAAATCAGACTAATGTAAAGGTCAAACAAGAAGAGATTTTGTGTTACATAGTAATATAATTAAAATAAGATATAAAAGTAGAAGAAATAAGATCAATATTACAAAAAAGTTGCATCCAAAGATAATAAATTTATAAAGATATAGAAATTAAAATTTAATTTGATTGAGCTAGTTAAGATTATTCTAACGTTAAATATTTTAACATGATTGTATCACATTTTGAATTACTATGAATAATTAGATTAAATAAGAAAAAATCATAAGAACTTATCTTTCTAATAATAACTAATACCATAATAAATAAAGAATAATACAAATAAAAATAATATAACATAACAAAATCAAAACTATGCAATGGAAATAGAAGTGGTGCTGAGAGTTTTATAGTAGTGTAATTAAATCAAAATGAAACATTTGATCACATAATATAAAATTTATAAGTATTTTTTAGAAGATATTAAGGAGATAGAGTGCAAAACTATAAAATATCAAATCAGATATGTGTAAAAAATATTTCATATGGCTTCCTTAAATGCTAGAAAGAAGAAATATTTATATATATGAAAATGAATATTTAATGTGATTAAGCTCTTCTTGTTGAGTTCATTTATTGTTTTGTTTTGATTAGACATTACTTTGAAGTATTAAAAATTACCAAAACAAATAACTATAAATAATAATAAATTGTTAGTTTAATCTTATTTAAAGATATTCTAAAGCTAAAATAAGATAAATTGAAGAAATATAATACAAATAAATCAAGGTGACGTACAAGTCACGCGATAGAAGATTTATAGTTACATAGTACTTGAAACAAATGATTGGAGTATATTTGAAGGAATATGATAAATTGAATTAGAAAGTTTCTTTTTAAGATATTATTTAGATTAAATTTAACATCATTGATAATTAAACTACGTATGAGATGAAATGCCTCTAAAAGAAAGCAAAAATAAAACTTATATAAATAAATATTTAATTTGATAGAGTACATCGAGATGAGAGCAAAAACATTTGTTTAATCATTGTCAGAGATGATATAGCATTTCTTTGCATTTCTATATTAAAAAAGCTTAAATAATAACAAATTATTATTTTAATATTGACTAATTATATGTTATATCTCAATTTAGATAAATTACAACAATATAATATAATGAAATAAAACTGATGTAAAGGACACATGAGATGAGATTTTAAGTACATAGCAATATACTTAAATTAAAGAGCAAATGTCAAAGAAATAAGATAAACTTTATAATAAATTTACATTAGAAAATATTAAAGAGGTCAAGTTTAATATCTTCAATTTTGAAGTCCCATATGAATGGAAATGTCATACAAAACAAGAAAAACTCTTAAAAATTAAATTTTAAAAAAAAAATGAATTTTCTTTGGGTTAAAGATAATCAAGAGGAGTGCAATGATCTTTGTTTCATGTGCAATACACATCATTTGGAATTAATACAAATTTCTAAACTAATTAAACATAACTAACAAGAAATTAATATTTGTAATATTAAGTAAATATGTATCAAAGTAGAAAAGAGAGAAACTTAAGGATCATAATATATCCAAATAAAAATGATGTAATGGAAAGAAGATGAGAGGTTTAAAGTTTCATATTAATATAACTAAATCAATGCAAAAATTTTAAAAATATGTGACAAATTTTATAGGAAAACTATATTATAACATACTAAGGAGATTATGCATATAATCCTTAACATTTAAAAAACTGACTCAAATTGCCTCATAAAACATGTTAAAGCATAATAAAATTATTTTTTTACAAAAGTAATAGAAATATTTGATTGGATAAAGCTAACCGACATACGTCCAACAACATTTGTTTCATCTTAGCCAAACCTTTCTTGGAATATTTGCTAATTAGAAAAATAAATTAAATTAATAAATTTATTTGATATTAATTAAATAAATATTGAGTTGTACATGAGATAAATTGAAACTATATAATATAACCAAACAAGGCTATGAAAAGGTCATACAAAGGAGCATTTAGAGTAAAATAGTAATATATGCAAATCAAAACAAATGATTTCATTAAATGAGACAAATTATACAAGAAAATTACTTTCCATGACACCGAGAAGATTTTGCTAGCTGTTTGTTTTACAATTTTAAATGTTTCGTTTTCTATGATTTTGGCTCTCTTTGTATGATATTTCGATTTGAGAGAAGTAAATATTAAACATTTTCTTAATATCAGGATAAAGATTTGTTATTATTTATGCTTCATTTTTTTTTGCAATTTAAAATAGTTTCAAATGAGGACCAATTGAGACAAAAGTGACATAATTTGACTCAAAATGATGAGATACATCTAATTTAGTATTTCTATTGATATTTTTGTGAATTTTTCAATCTAAGGTTTTAACATATTTTATGATATATTTTTATTCGTATTTGATTTGATGATCAAGAATATTATGTTTATGTCTTATAAAACTTTGGAATACAACTATCTCATATAATTTTTCTCATTTTTAAAAAATTTTCCATTGATTTAGTTATATTACTATATAACTCTAAATGTCATTAAATTATTTTGTTATATTACTTCATTGTATCGTATTACTATGGTAATAAATTGTTTTTATTCATGTTTTTTGTTATGCTAATTCTTTGTAACCCTTAATGTGGTCTAGTAATGACAACCCAAATACTGATAAACTTGCCTCAATGCGCTCTATCAATTAAATATTTATCAATATATTTCTAAATATTTATCTAGTGTGTTGGTATTTTTTAGGAGAAATTTATCTTTTCTTTGATTTTGTCATATTAATATGAATTCTAAATCTCATCTTTTGGTACATTTAAATCTCTTTGAGTTGGTTATAATTAATTGTAACAATTTATCTCATTTCAACTATATCAAATATTTACATAATGCTAAAATAGTAAGTAATTATTATTTATGCTTATTTAATTTTATAATTCGTAGTATCTCTAATCAAGACCTAACCACGATGAAACAAATGACATTACACTTGATTAAAACTTGACTTTATGATCAAGGATATTACACTAGATCATGTTTTATCTTATGAAACAACTTTCTTATGGTATGGATTGTGTTTCTTTAAATGTTTTTCTTTGATTTGTTTATATTACTATGAAACTCTCATTCATCTATTGTGAGACTTGGACATTCTTTTGATTTTGTTTTATTATATTTGATCAAATTATCTCATTTTGTTTTATTATATATTTGTTTATAATCCAACAAATAATTTATTATTTTTCAAGCTTATTAAATTTTAGATTTTCTAATAATTCTCAATGAGGACTAATAAAAATAAAATAAATGTTGTTAGTCATATGACTAAGCTTTATAAAATTAAATATACAATTCATTATTTTTTTATTAAATATTTTATTTTTTAATATTTTTACATAAGTAACGAGACAATTCAATTCTTACTTGAATTGCATTATCACCTTAATATCTTGCAATGCAACTATTCAATACAACAGTATTTTATATTTCCTTTGATTTGTAGTAATATTATGTAACTCAAAATCTCTTCTCATATAACAATTATTGTACTATAAATTTTGTTATATTATGTTATTTTAATTTACTTCTTTTCTATAATAATATTTATATTTTGAATATTAAAATAATAATTGATTATTATTTATGCATTTTTATATTATTAATTCAAAGTTATTATAACTGATTCACAATTAAGATGAAACAAACAAAGTTAGACTTACTTGCACGAACTCTATAAACTTAGATTTTTATTAATATTTTTATTTTTTTCTAATTTTTCTAGGATTAGTCATGTTTTATGTAGGATTTTAATTTGTACATAATTTGGTCATATAGGATGTTCTACTGGATTTCTTTAGTAACTTGAAACTTGAGATTCTTCTACAACTTATCTTATTTGCTAAAATGTTTCACTTTAATTTGGACGTGTTACTATGTAATTCTAAATCTCTTATTTTGCCATCAATACATCACTTTGATTTATTTGTATTATATCGAATCAATTTGTCTCATTTCAAATTTAATATTAAAATAATTATTTATGAAAATTTGTTTTGATAATTCATAGTTATTATAAACCAACTATGATCGAGTGGAAATAGATATTGTAGGACTTGATTTGAAGAGCTTTATCGATTTAAATATTTATTTTTTATATGTAGATATTTTTCTTCTTTGAGCTTTGTAGTATTTATAACTTATTTTAATTTGTACAAATTTTGATAATCTGGAATGTTGAACTTGGTGTCCTTAATATCTTGGAATTCTACTTTGTTGTGCAATTTGTCACAATTTTAAAAATTATTTCTTTAATTTTTTTATATTATGAAGGAACTATAATTCTTGTCTTATGTGGCCTTAACATCACTTTGCTTTGTTTTAATATAATTTTTTAAAATTATCTCATTTCAATATTATTATACATTTACTTAATATATATATATATATATAGTTGTTTATTTTTTTAAGCTTTTTAAATTTGGTAATTCTTAATAATTTTGAATGAGGTTTGATCGATATGAAAGAATCATCGTAAAACTCATCTCGATTGGTTCTATCAATTTTTGTAGTCCTTTTTTATATTTTTTAAATATTTTTTCTATGAATTTATCGTGATTTATATTACATTTCAAGTTCAATCTAATTTGAATAGTGAAGATGACAGTTTCATTGTGTTGAATTTTGTCGTAAACTATATGTGGTTATATTCTTTTTAACCCTAAATCATCACTCGTGTGGCATAATAGATATTTATTAAATTTATCACTTCTCTACCTTAATAGATATTTACTTAATGTTAAAATAATAATTTATTATTTTTTATATTTATTTATTTTTAAAATTAAAAGTTATTCTGAAAGGTCTTCAAACATGATAAAACAAATTTTTTTAAACTCATCTTGACGACCTCTATCAAACTAAATTATTTTTTAACAAATATTTTATTTTTAAGTGTATTAGCATACTTTATAAGATATTTTGATTTGCAACTTTTTTGATGATGAAAGGTATTACAACTAATCTCTTTAGTAATTTGGAATCCAAGTTATGTAAAGGCTTTATCTCATTCCTAAGAGTTACTTTCTTTAATAATGTTATATTATTATGTAACTCTAAGTCTCCTTTAATGTGACCTTTACTTTGCTTTGATTTCATTATGTTAATTAATTCAATTTAACTTTTTGCACTTTAAAATTTTTTTTCCTAACATTTCAACAATAATGTTTTATTATCTATGATTTTTTTTACTTTTGTAATTTATAATATTCCAACTGAGGTCTATTCAAAATGGAAAAAATGTTGTTGAAATGATTCTTAACTATTTTAGTTTCTTGGATTTTGACATGTTTTATGAGACATTTCATTCGTAACTCATTTAATAATTGAGTATGTTGCACTTGATCTATTTATTATCTTAGAATACAATAATGCCATACAATCTATCTCATTTCTTCAAATATTTTGATTTCATTTGGTTATATTACTATTAAATTTTAATTCTTCTCTCTTGTGATTTTTACACCATTTTAACTTCTTTATATTATATTACTTCTATTTTCATAATTTTTATGTTATATATATATTTTCTTAAAATTAAATTAATATTTTGTTATTTATTTTGTTTATTTACTTTGATAACATGTAGAAATTTGAAATAATGTACTATTACTTTAGTGATATAAATTTTTTTAATATTAAACTAATAAATTATTATTAACTATGTTTATTTACTTTTGAGAAGAAAATAATCAGTAAATGAGCAATTTTTAAATAAATATTTATTTTTACTATGATAACTCAATTCATATTAATTTTGGCAATCAAGGATATTTTGCTTCATTCACTTAGTGCCATGGAAAGAAACTTTCACATCAAGTCTATCATATTTTCTTTAAATTTTCTTTTTGATTCTATTATATTACTTTGTAACTCAAAACCTCATCTCGTGTAACCTTTGCAGTGGTTTGATTTAGATATATTAAATTGCTTCAATTTATCTAGTTTTTCAATTAATATATATATTTTTAAATTAAAACAAAAGTTTATTATTATTTATGCTTATTAAATTTTTTAAGTTTTACTTATTCACAATGAGGTATGGTCAAGATGAAAAAAGATATTGTTGAACTTCTCTAAACAAGATAAATCTAATTAAATATTTATATTAATATTTTTTAAATATTGTTTAGCATTTTTGAATGTGTATTGAGATAATTTAGAAAATGCCTAATGTGATTATCAAGGATTTTATACGTGATCTCCTTGGTTTGTCTGAACGAAACTTCATCAAACCATTAATCTCATTTATTAAAAGTTTTCACTTTCATTTTGTTATAGAGTATAAAATATTAATTCTCCTCTCATGTGACATCAAAAACCATAAAGTTGGTTATAATACATTATTCAATTTAACTAATTTAATCTTCATTATGTGTTTACTTAATATTAAAATAATAAAATGTTATTATTTATGCTTTTTAATTTTGTAACTCTATGTAATTTTTAATGAGGTGTTATTGAGACAAATAAAATGTCATTTCACTCATCTCATTGTGCTCTATGAAATGAAACATTCTTTTTTATGTTCTAAATTTTCTTATTACCTAAGGATTTGCATGCTTGAAAAATATTTTCATTAATACCTAATTTAATGAGTGAGGAGTATATGATTGACCTCCTTGATACGTTGGAGTGTAATATTCTTTTAAAATTTACAAAAAATTTTTAAATTCTTTAATTTGATTTTGTTATAATATATTACAAAAATTATTCTATCATCTAACCATTATATGTCTCTGACTTGTTTATATTATATTATTTTAATTTATCAAATTTCATCTCTAATATAAACTTTTAAAACATTAAAAAATAATTTATTATTTTAATTTTTATCTACATTAGTAATTTACATTAATTTGATACACAATCAAGACAAAACAACCATCATTGGAATTTCTTTAAACAATTCTGTCCATTTAAATATTTATTTTATTATTTTGAATTATATTACTTACTATGTCTTTGGAATGACTTATAAGATATTTTGATTTGTAAATGATTAGACGTTTGAGGACTTTACACTTGAACTCTTTAGTACCTTGGACTAGATATTGGTTCTATAATTTATCTTATTCTCTTAAATGTTTCATCATGACATTGTTATATTACTATGAAATGTTAAATTTGCACTTGTGTGACCTTACATCATTTAGATTTTGTAATATTTAATTACTTTAATTTATCTTATTTCAACTTTATTATATACATACTTAGTATTAAAATAATTCATAATACATCACAGTCATTTCGAAGAATGTTTGTTAGAGATGAAACAATCATCATCGGACCCAAACTAATGAGCTCTAACCAAGTAAAATTTTTTTTAATTTTTTTCTCCAATTTTGGAATGCTTTATGAGATATTTAGGCTTGTATCTTACTTGGGGATTAAGGATACTCCATAAGAGATCCTAAGTATTTTGGAATGCCACTTTTCCATTCAATTTATCTCTTTTCTCCAAATTTTTTACTTAGATCTGGTTATATTAGATTGCCCTAATGTATCTCTTTCATCATTATTATATAGTTTTTTGAAAAAAGGAAAATAATTTTTATTTAATTATGATTATTTATTTAGGTAATTTGCTTTTATTCCAATGAGATGCAGAGGGAAAAAAATGGTCATTACACTCATTTCAATTAGCTCTACCAAACATTCATATAAATATTTTGAAATATTTTATATTTTATGGTTTTGGAAATTTATCTTAAGTATTTCTTTCATTCATACATGGTTTTATAGTGGAGAATGTTATGCTCCAACTCCTTATTATCTTGGAATGAGTCTTACCTTTCTAATTTGTTTCATTTCTCTTTTTTTGATTTAATTATATTACAATGAAAGTTTAAATCTCTTTTAATTTAACATTTACATCTTTTTGACATGGTAACATTACATAGCACTAATTTATCTCCATTTAATGTTAGTATATGTATACTTAATATTAAAAGAATGTTTTATTATTATGTATGCTTATCTAATTTTGTAATTTGTAGAAATCCCAATTGTGGTCATATTGAGACAAAACAAAAGTTGTTTGACACCTCTCAACAAGATCCATCTAATTAAATTTTTTTTATATTTATAAATATTTAATTTTAAATTGAATTGGTACGTTTTTGGAGAAGTTTTGAATTCAACCTTCCAACAAAATTATCCCATTTAGCCAAAGTTTTTACCTTTATTTAATTATAACACTATAAATTGTAAATCTTCTCTCATGTGACCTATACATGTCTTTTATTTGGTTGGATTATATTGCTTCTATTTATCCCATTTTAATATTTATATTTATTTCTTTAATATTATGATAATAGTTTGTTATTATTAATACCTATTTATTTTTGAAATTCATAGCAATTCCAACTTAGGTCATATCGAGAAGAAATAAATAATGTTGGCAATATCACAACAAGTTTTATCAAATAAATTATTTATTTTTAAATTTTAAAATTTTTTAAATATTATTATTTTCTAGAGTTTTTGCATATATCATGAAAAATTTTGATTCATACCTGATTTGATAATCAAGGATGTTACCCACATTACCTAAGTACTATAGTATAGCTTTACATTGTAATTTTTCTAATTTCTTCAAATTTTTAGCTTGGATATGATTATATTACAATGTAACTCTAAATATTCTCTTTTATGTCCATCACATATCTGATATTTTGCTATATTATAATGGTTTAATTTATCTCATTTTAAAATAAATTCACATAATATTAGTATAATAATTGGCTTTTTATATTTTTTAAAATTTGATAGTTCATAGTAATTCCAAATGAAGTCCAATCGAGATGAAACAAATTCTATCAAACTCTACTGAATCTCCTCCATTTTATTAAATGTTTATTTTTATATTTAAAATTATTTATTTTATTAGGTTTAGGTATGCTTTATGATACATTTCTATTATTACAAGATTTAATGAATGTGGATGTCAAACTAAATCACTTGAATATCTTTGATTACAAATTTTATGTATTGGTATTGTCAATTCTTTAAAAGTTTTGTAATTATTTTGTTAGATTACTATAAAGCTTTATCTCTACTCACAAGTATCATTTACATTAGTATGATTTGGCTACAAAATATTACTATAGTTTATCTCATTTTAGTATTTCATATACATTTACTTAATCTTAAAATTATAATTTATGATTACTTGTATTGGTAATTCATAGTAATTCAAAAACAGATGCATTGGAAACAATGCATACATTATTGCATTTGCCTGTATTAGCTTTATTTATTTAACTATTTACTTTAATATTTTTAAATATTTTCTTCCTTTAAGTTTGTTTTTTTTGTGATATTTTAATTCTAACTAGATTTAATATTTTTAGGATATTATGCTTGATTATAGATTCTTGGAAAGCAATTTTGATAAATAATTTAACCTAATTAATTTAATTTTCTCTTTAATTTAGTTATATTATTATGAAATTATAATTCCTTTCTTGTATGACCTTAGCATTGCTTTGATTTTGACATATTATATTACATTAATTTCTCTAATATAGCTTTAATAATTCTGAACAAAGTTCAATCGAAGTCAAAAAACATCGTTAGACTTGCTCTAGAGATCTCTATCCAAAAAATATTTATTTTTTTATTATTTTTAATATTTTTTAGTTATTGAATTTTTTAGGGCTTTGACACAATTTTCAAGACAATTTAATTAATGCCTAAATTAAAGATCAAGGATGCTACACTCAATCTTCTATGTATCTTGTAATGCATATTTTTTGAAGAAATTATCTCATTTCATCCTATTTTTCATTTTGATTTGATTATAAAACTATGCAACAAAAAATCTAATTTGTTGAAGCCATTATATCATATTGAATTGATTTTATTGCATAACTTCAATTTAGCATATGTCTTTCTTAATGTATATCTACTTAATATCTAAATAATAGTTGATAAAATTTTTTAATTTTTTTTAATTCAATGTAATTCCAAAGGAGAATTGATTGAGTCAAAACTAACATCTTTGGTCTCTATCAATTGAGATATTCATTTTTATTATTTTAAATATTAAATTTTCTAGGGATTTGTTAGATTTTTGAGATATTAAAATTGTTATCTCATTTCATGTTCAAGGATACTACACTCGATCTCCTTTGTATCCTATAATGAAACTTCAAATACAATTTATCATATTTCTTTAAATTTATTACTTTAAATTTGTCTTATTACTTTGTAAAAGTGACCCTTTAATACCTTTGATTTAGTTATCTTATATTTGCTCAATTTTTCTAATTTTAGCTAGAATATATATTCACATAATGTTAAAGTAATATTTTATTGTTATTTATGTTTATTTTTTTTTTTGTAATTTGTAATATTTGAAAGAAGTTACTAACATCATAAAGAAAAAGTCCACTAATTTGTCTCGATAAGCTCTATCAAATTCAATATCATTTTTTAAACAATGTTTTACAAATGTTTGGCATACCTTAAGAGATATTTTAATTATAACATGATTTGTCTATCGATGATATTATGTTTCATCTTTTATTGTATCTTGGAATGCAAATTTTTCCAATCATTTTTCTCTTTCTTTTTAGAGTTCTGCTTTGATTTTTCTCTTTTACATTGAACCCTTATTTCTCTCTCATGTGACCTTTACATCATCATTATTTAACTTAATTACAAAATTAAAATATATCTCATTACAACTTTAGTATATACTTTTAAAATTTTTAGAAGTAATTTTTTGTTATGAATGATGTTTGATTGACATGAAAAAAAATCATTGGACTTGTCTAAAAGAGCTCTATCTAATTAAATATTTATTTTAAAATTTTTTTAATATTTTTTTCATGGTTTTGCCAAACTTTAGAAGCCATTTTAATTCATACAACATTTAATGATCAGGGATACTAGACTTGATATATTTAGTATCTTGAAATTCAACTTTTTCATACAATTTATCTAATTTCTCCTAATTGTTTTTCTTTGTACAAGTTATTTTACTATAAAGCTCTATTTCTACAATCATGTGACCTTAACACTGCTTTGATTTGGTTATATTGCATTTTTTAAATTTTTAGTTTTTAATTTTGTAATTTATAATAGTTTTAAATGATGTCTGATTGAGGTAGAACAAAGTTTGTCAAATATGCCTCAATGAGCCTTATGAATTAAATATTTATTTCATATTTTTTTAGAATTTTATTTCATTGTCATTTAGCACACTTTAAAAAATATTTTTATTTATACTTGATTTAGATACAAAGATGTCAAACTAAATATCCATCATTTCTTAGAAAAAAGGCTTTTTCATAAACTTTTTCTTATTTCTTCTAATTTTTCACCCAAATTTTGTTATATTAGTATGTAACTACTAACATTCTCCCATCTAAGCTTTACTTGTCATAGAATTTGTTATGTTACATTGCTTAATATTATTTTATTTTTATTTTTGATATATACATATATATATATATATATATATATAATAGTTTATTACTAATTAAGCTTATTTATTTTTCTAGTTAATAGTAATTCGATACAAAGTGTAATTGAGGTGAACCAAACATTACTAGAGTTTCCTTATTAAACTTTGTAAAATTTATTGATCTTTTTCTTATTTTGAAATATTTTTTCTCAACTACTTTTGCATGCTTTACGAGATAACTTGATTTGTACCTAATTTGATGATCAAGGATTTTATGTTTAGCCTCGTTGACATTTCGGAATGCAACATCTCAAAAACTTTATCCTATTTCTTAAAACATTTTCTTTAAATTTGGTAAACCAAATTGCTTGAATTTATTTTATTTTTGCTTTAACATATATTTACTTAATATTAAAAGGAAATTTTATTATTTATACAAATATTTTTTTAATAACAATAAAATAAAATTTGGTCTAATCAAGACAAAACAAATATTATTATACTTTTCTAAATAAACTCTATATAATTTAATATTTACGTATATATTTTCATATATTTGTTAGAGCTTTGTCACCATTTGCAAGTGTTTGAATTTTTACAACATTTGTCCATTGAAGATTTTATGCTTGTTTCTTACCAGATATTTTGATTCTTGCCTTAGTTTCTTAGAATATAGCTTTCCTATGTAATTATCTCATTTCTTCAATTTTTTTTATTTAGTTAATCACTACTAAACTCAAAGTGTCCTCTCATGTGTTTTTTGCATTGCTTTTTTGTTATATTACATTGCCTTAGTTCATCTCATTTCAAATTTATTATTTATTTTCCAGAAATTAAAATAATAATTTATTTTCATTTTTGGAAATCTACTTTTTAATTCATGGATATTCTAAATATGATCCAAACAAAAAAACAAACATCATTCAACCCAGCCCAATGAGCTATATCAACTTAAAAATTTATTTTTATATTTTAAATATTAATTTTTAGGTTTCTTTGCACACTTTAGAAGTCGTTTTGATTTTCACATTGTTTGAAAATTAAGTTATGCTGAATCATATTAGTACCTTCGAAAGCATATTTCTCATATAGTTTATTTCATTTCTTGAAATTTTTTGCTTTAATTTTAACTCTAAATATCTTCTCATTTGATATTTTCATTGTTTTAATCTATAATGTTTTAATTTTAATATATATTTAATTTATATTAAAATAATAATTTTTTTAATTATATTTATTTATATTCGTAATTTGAAATAATTCCAAGGGAGCATTGGTCAATGCAGAACAAACTTCATTTGGCTCATTTCAATGTGCTCCTCTAATTATATATATATATATATATATATATATATATATATATATATATATATATATATATATATATATATATATATATATATATATGTAAATATATTTGAATACTATATTTTTAATTGTCTATACATGCTTTACAATATATTTTGACTTATACATAATATGATGATTGAGGAAGTTAAAATTGATTTCCTTAGTTTTTTGAAATGAATCATTCCCATACAAATATTCTCATTTCTTAAACTTTTTTGCCATTGACTTTGTTATATGATTCTAAATCCTCTCTCATGTGTCCTTGACATCATTTTAACTAGGTTATAGTATATTACATCAATTTATCTTATTTTATCTTTAAAATATCTTTTAATTATTATTTTCTGTGGTAATTATTAGTAATTCCAAATGAGGTGAAATCCATCCAAAATGTTGTTGGACTCATTCCTCCAGGTCTATCCTTTTAAAAATTCATTTCTATATCTTTAAATATTTTACTTTCTATATTATTTTATATTTTTTTGAGATATTTTGATTGAAATTTAATGTTATAATCAAGGATGTTATAATCAACTTCCCCAGTATCCTTGAGTGAACTTTTTTTGTACAAAAAAAGCAATGTAAACACCTCATTTGTGCTTTGCAATACTTTGATCTACTTATGTTGCATTGGGTTGGTTATGTTAAATTGCTTAAATTTATCTATTTTTTACATTAATATATTTTAATTAATATGAAAATAATATTATTTTACATTATTTTTGCTTATTTAATTTGAAAATTTATGATAATTCTTAATGTAGACCTATTGAGATGAAACAAATGTCATTAGACTAATCTCTACAAGCTCTATAAAAGTTGTCATTTATACATTCTTAATGTTTTTTTGGGGTTTTGTAATATTTTCCAGGCATTTTAAACTTGATTTATCTATCGAGGAAGTAACACTTGGTCTAATTACTACATTGGAGAACCTCTTTTTAACACAATTTATCATATTTCTTCAAATTTTTTTGTTTGACTTGGTCACATTTTATGTTACTTTAAAACTTCCCTTGTTTAACATTTACATTTATTTGATTAGGTTATATTGTATTACTTTAGATGATTTTATTTTAGATTCAATATATATTTTGTTAATATTAAAATAATAGTTATCTTCTTTAAACTTATTTATTATTCTAATTTGTAATAATTTAGAATGAGGTATGATAGAGAAGTATCCTAACTCATTAGGCTTGTCCTGACAAATTCTAGCCAATTATACTTTAATTTTGAAACTTTTAAATATTTTATTTTCTAGGATTTTCATAATTTTCAACTAGATATTTCGATTTGTGACTAATTTATTGATTGAAGCAGTTAAACCCAATCTCTTTAGTATCTTTGAACGAAACATTTTCATATAATTTATCTCATTTCAGCAAGTTTTTTGCTTTGATTTGGTTATATCGCTACAAAACTCTAATTCTTTTCATTTGTGATGTGCTTTATGAGACTTTTTGATACGAACATGATATGACAATCAAAGTTGTTACACTAGGTTCTCTTAATATTGTATAGTGCTACTTCTAGTTTATTTTATCTAATTTCTTAAAGTGTTTTTCTTTGATTTTTTATTACTATGTGACTCTAGCAATGCTCTTCTGTTATCATTATATAACATTGATTTGGTTCACCATATTATTTCAATTTATCTCATTTCAATTAAAATATACATTTATTTAATAATAAAATCATAATTTATTATGATTAATGGATAATTACTTTTATAATATTAATTCTAAATGTTGGCCTAGTTAAGAACAAACAAACATCATTAGACTCAAACTAAATGAGCTCTATTAAATTATAAATTTATTTTATAATATTAAATACATCGTATCATAATAGTTTCGCATACTTTACGAAATATTTGTATTCTGACCTTGTTTGATAATTGAGATTATTGAGCATCATTACCTTCTTTCGAGTACTGCCATTTCTCATATAATTTATCTCACTTCTTAAAATTTTTGTTTTTATTTTCTTATATCATTGAGGAACTATACTATAACCTTTGTATAACAATTGTATCTTTTTTATTTCATTATATTATATTGTCTTAGTTTAACTGATTTGATCTTTAATAATTATTTAGTTAATATCATAATAACTTTTTATTATAATTTTTCTTACCTGTACGAGTAATTCATTCAGTTAGGACATACCTTCATGGACTTACCTTGGTAAACTCTATTTAACTAAATATTTATTTTTATATTATTAAATATTTTCATTTCATACGTTTTGGTTGCTTTAATATAAATTTAAATTCATACATGATTTTTCAATCAAGGCTATTATGGTTGATTTACATTGTATGTTATAATGCAACTTTTACACACAATTTATCTCATTTCTGCCTTTTTTATTTTCATTTGGTTATATTACTTGTAACACAAACTTTTCCCTCATGTGATGTTTGGGTATCTTCAATTTGGTTAATTATATAGTTTTAGTTTACCTTATTTCAACTCTAATGTATATTTACATAATTTTTAAAAAATAATTTATATTTTATTTAGGTTTATTCACTTTGGCAATTCATCATAATTCCAATAGATGTTTGATCGAAATGACACCAAAATCATTAGATTATTCTCTAAGTTGTATCAATTTAAATAATCATTTTTTAATGTTATTTTTCAAGATTTTGGCAAGCTTCATGAGACATTTAGTTTTACACATGATTTGATTATCAAGGGTTTTAATCTCACCAACGAAGAATCCTGGAAGGCAAATTTCCATTTTTCCCATTTCTTCAATTGTTTTTCTTTTGTTTGGTTATAGTATGATGTTACTCGAATTTAGTCTCATATATCCTTTATGTTGCTATGATTTTGTTACATTTTGTTTCTAAAATGTATCTCATTTGAATTTTAATATATGTGCTTTATTTATAAGAGAAATAAAATTTTGTTAGGTATGCTTATTTAATGTTTTAATTCATAATAGTTCTAAATGAGGACCTATTAAAATGAAATAACATTGTTAGAGTTTCTTGACAAGAGCTTTCAAATTAAATTCTAACTTTTATATTTTAAAAAATTTTTTTAAGGATTTCAAATGTTTTACAAAACATGCTGATTCATAGCTTATTTTACATTCGTGGATGTTAGATATGATATCCTTAGTTTCTTGGAATGCAACTTTCCAATATAATTTATCTCATTTCTTCAAATATTTTTTTTTTTTGCTTTGGTTTTTTTTGGTATGAAACTATAATTCTCCCCTAAAGTGACCATAACTTCTCTTTCATTTTTTTGTTTCTTCGATTTAATTTATCTGATTTAATAATTATGTAATTATTTATTTAATAATAAAATGATAACTTATTATTATTTATTCTCCTTTAATTTCTTAATTTGCAATAATTCTGAACTTTTTTTATTAGGATGGAACAATCATAATTGGATATGTCATAATGAGCTTACTCAAATTAAATATTTTTTATATTTTAAAAAAAAATGTTTTTAGACATATTGCACTTTTTAAAAAATATTTTTATTTCGTCTTGATTGAACAATGGATATATTACACTCAAATTTCTCAATTTCTTAGACTACAGCTTTCAAACGTAATGTGTCTCATTTCTTAAAATGTTTTATATTGATTTGTCGATATTACTATATAATCATAAATTCTCTACAATGTGAACTTGTCCTAGTTTTACATGTATTACATTGCTTTTATTTATCTGATTTTAAATTTAACATGTATTTATATTTATTCCTAGAATAAAACCTTATTGTAATTTGTGTTTATGTTTTTTGTAATTAAAAATAATTTCAAAAAATGTTTTACAGAGATGAAACAAAATTTAAAAAATCATCTTTATGTTTCAAAATATTTTCTTTACTAGAACCATGGCAAGCTTTATGAGGCAATTAAACTCATCTTTTTTTTATGAATGAGGTTGTTACAATCGATATCCTTGGCATCTTGGAAAAAAGATTCAAAAAATATATGGAACAAGAATTATTACACAAGTCTTTATAAGCTTATTAAAATTAAATATTTATTTTTTATATTTTTAAAATTATTTTTTAAGGATTTGACAAATTTGATTCGTTCCTATTTCAACAATTTAGGATTTTATGCCCAATCTAATTAGTATCTTGGAATGCATATTTTACATATAGGTTATCCCATTTCTTCAAATTTTTTCTTTTATTTTTTGATGTAACATTTCTTCAGCTTATCTGATTTCATCATTAACATATATTTAACTACATTAAAATAATGATTTGTTATTATCTTCATTTATTTAGTTTTGCTAATTTGTAGCAATTTTGAACAAGGTTTGATTGAAAAAAAACCTTGTTACAGTCAACTTTAGGAGATCTAATGAAATAAAAATTCATGTTTATGTTTTTATATATGCTTTTTTGTAGGATTTTGGCATAGTTCCTAAGATATTTTGATTCATACATGATTTAATGATATGGGAGGTTATACTCAATCTCCTTAGCACCTTGGAATACAACTTTCTTGTACAATTTACCATATATCATCAACATTTAAAATTTGATTTTGTAATATTAAGATGATGCTCCAATTCTCTTCTTTTGTGACCTTCACATCTCTACCAATTGGTTGCATTACATTGCTTTGATGCATCTTGTTTTAGCATAAATATATGTTTGCTTAACATTAAAATAATATTTCTTCTATAATTTGATCATATTTACTTTTGTAATTTATAGCAATTTCAAATGAAGTTTGATAGAGATGAAATAAACATCGTTGGTCACATTTTTTTATGCCATATGTAATTAAAAATCTATTTTTGTTTCTATGAAAACAATATTTTTTATAATTTATTTGGTTTTATAGGACATTTTTATTCGTATGATATGCGACAATCAAGAATATTGTATTATATAGCTTTCTTGTATAATTGATTTCACACGTTCAAATGTTTGGTTTCAATTTTTTATTTTACCATCAAATTCTAAATCTCGACTTGTCTTACCTTTATATTGTTTTGCTTTGGTAATACTACATTACTTCAATTTGTCTCATTTTAGACTTATTATATTTTCATAGAATATTTAAATAATAATTTTTTATTCTTTATGTTTTACTAAAATTTTTAATTCACAATAATTCAAAACAAGGTCAAAATGAGATAAAACAAACATTATTTTTCTTGTTCTCATAAGCTATATCCATTTAAATATTTATTTAATGTTTATAAATGTTAGTTTTTATAGGATTTAATTATTGAAGATGTTATGTTGAATCCCTATAACATCAAAGAATGAAGCTTTCTAATACATTTTATCTCTTTTTTCTATTTTTTTATTTTTATTTGGTTAAATTCCTATGTAACAAAAAGCTTCCTCTCGTGTGGCCACCAATTATTTTATTCTTTTAGTATTTTTGTACTCTTTATAAGATCTTCTTTTATGTCTATATTTAATTTTTGAGGATGTTACACTTGATTTTTAAGTATCTTAGAAAGCAACCTTCTTGTGTAATTTATCTCATATTTTAAACGTTTCACTTTGATTTTAAAATAATTTTATATAACTACGAATGTCCTCTAATATGAAGTTTACATTGACCTAATTTTTTTTTAATATAACATTGATTGAATTTATCTCATTTTAACTTTAATTATAAATGACGTATGATCAAATCAAAAAGAATTTCATTAGGCTAATCTTTACGTGCCCTATCTAATTAAATATTGTTTTTATATTAATTTTTTAAAATACTTTTAAGGATTTGGGATCTATTTTTAGACATTTTGAATTGTACATGATAAGATGATTAGGGATGCTATACTTGATATTTTTACTATCTTGAAATGAACCTTTCACATCAAATTTTTCTTATTTTCTTAATATTTTTAGCTTTTATACATTTATATTTCTATGTAACCCTTAATGTCATCTCCTGTGTTTTTTATATTATTTTGTTTTTGAAATACACATAGTAATTAAAATGTAAAATTTTAAAGAAATAAAATATATTATTAGGGAAAATTGCATTCAAAGATATTAGGGACATCATAACATCCTCGATTATCTTATTAGGCATAAATCAAAATTTCTAAAAAAAAAGTCATAATCTTAGAAAATAAAAAATAAATATTTAATTGGATAAGGCTTACTGAGATGAGCTCAAAATGTCCCCTAATTATGAACTAAATAAGCATAAATAATTATCAAATATTATTTTGATATTAAATAAACATAAATATAAGGTAAAAAATGATAAATTGAAACAATTAATATTACCAACTGTAAGCAATGTACTGGTCATATAAGAAGAGATTTAGTGTTTTAAAGTAAAACATCAAAATTAAAGGAAAATTTTAAAGAAATGAGATAAATTATATAAAAATGTTTAATTATAACATACTAAGTAGATTAAATATTAAATACTTGATCATCAAATCCTATGTAACTAAAAATATCTCATAAGATGTTCCAAAATCATATAAAACATAATATTTAAGTAAAACAAACATTTAATTAGATTCAGCTCATCGAGATACTCCGTTGATGTCTCTTTGTTTTGATCGAGCCTCTACTACGAATCACAAAAATAAATAAGCATAAATAATGTTAAATTAGATAACAAAATTATAGTGATGTAAAGATCACATAGAGGAGAGTTATAGTTTGGTGGTAATACAACAAAATAAAATAAAAAGGTTTTAAAAATTAGATAATTTACAGGTAAAAGTTCTGCTCTAAGATACTAAGTAGATTAAGTGTAATATCATCGATTGTCGAATATGGTAAGAATAAAAATTTCTCGCAAACTATGTAAAAATCCTAGAAAATAATTCAAAAATATAGAAATAAATATTGAATTAGGTAGAGCTCCTTTAGATGACTCTAATAATTTTTGCTTATTCTTAATAGGATTGGATTTGAAAAGCTATAAATAATAATTATAATAAGCTTAAATAATAACAATTTATTATCTTAACATTAAGTAAGTATATGTAAAAGTTAAAAATGAGATAAATTATCAACAATATAATAATACCAAATCGAAAATAAATACAATTCACGTGAGAGAGGTGTTAGAGTTACATCGCAATATTACCAAATGAATGAATAAAAATCGAAAAATGAGATAAATTTTTTGAGAAAATTGCACTCAATGATACGTAGGAGTTGGAGTATGACATCATTGACTAGCAAATAAGGTACAAAGAGAAATTCTTATATAGATTGTCAAAATCATAAATAATAAAAAATTTAAAAAATATAGAAATCAATATTTAATCAAATAGGGCTCATCAACAGAAGTCAAACAACATTGTTTCATGTTAACTAGACATTGTTTGGAGTTATTACAAAATATTAAAGTAAATTATTATAAATTATAAAAAATTACAATTTCAATATAAAGTTCATATATGTTAAAGATGACATGAGATAAATTGAGGTAAAGTAATAAAAACAAAAGAATATTAAGATTCACATTGTGACATAAACCAATGAAAGTAAAAAAAATTGATATAATTAGATAAATTGTACAACAAAATTGCATTCAAAGATACAAGGAGATAGTGTGTAACATCTTGAAGCTTTAAATCAAGTATAAATAAAAATGTCAACTAAAGCCTTCCAAAAAAGATATTAAAATATTTAAAAAAAATGAAATCAATTTTCAATTTTTAAAGCTCATTGAGAAAGCTCAATAATGTTTGTTTAGTCTCAACTAGTTCTAGTTTTTAATTACCAAGAACTATAAAAATAAATAATATAAATAAAAATAAATTATTTTTCAGTAATAAGAAAAAAATATATAATATTTGAAATGAGGTTAAATGAAATAAGTAAAGCAACAAACTGAAAGTGGTATAAATATCACATGAGAGAAGATTTAGAACTAGATAATGTTATGACAAAATAAAAACCGATTAAAGAAATTACTTTTTTATATTTTTGAATATTTTATTTTCTAGGGTTTCTTTATACTTTATGAGACATTTTTATTCATACCTGATTGATGATCAATGATGCCAGAAATGATCTCCAAAATAACTTAGAATTGAACCTTGCTATTTAATATCTAATTTTTCAAATTTCATATTTTAACTTTTTGATGTTAAAATGCAAATCGAACTCTGTTCTCGTTTCATCTTTATAATTCTTTCATTCGGTTATCTTACATTACTTCAATTTATCTTTTTATGCCCTTAATATATATTTACTTAAAGTTAAAATCATAATTTGTTATAATTTACATAAGAAATTTAAAAAAAATTAAAGACAAGGTTTGATCGACTACAATTGCTTCCAGTTGGACGTGTTTCATCAAGATGTGGGGAATTAAATATTCTCTTTTTTATTTTTAAATATTTTATTTCCTTATGTTTTGACATGTCTTATGGACATTTTGAATCAAAACTTATTCAACTAATGTACCTGTTAGACTCCATGTCCTTGGATTATTAGAATTCCACTTTCTAATATGATTTACAAAATTTTTTGAAATTTTTTACTTTGATTATTTTATAATATTATGTAACTCTAACTCTCCTCTAGTCTAGCCTTCACATCATTTTTATGTTGGTATGTTATATTGATCCAATTTATATCATTAATCTTTCCTATATATTTAGTTGAAATTAAAATTATAATTTATTTTCTTTTCTACATATTTACTTTGACAATTGATTGTAATTCCAAATAAGGACACATCAAGACTAAATAGATATTATTTGATTAAATTCTATCAAATTAAATAATTATTTTGATATTTCTAAATATTTGAATTTCATAGGTTTTTTTATGCTTTAAGAAAAATTTTATTTTTATGTTAGTATATATTTATTTAATATTTAGAGTGTAATTTTTTATTACTAGATCTTATTTATTTTACTAATTCAGTGTAACTCAAAATATTGTTAGATTAAGCTATGACAAAGGTCATTGGGGTCATGTCTAAGATCTCTATGTAACTAAATAGTTTTTTATTTTTTTAAAAAAATATTTTATCGGTTTTGCAACTTTTGCAAATCAATTTTTTTTTGTAGTTATTTTTATGATATAAGATTGTTACATTCTATCTTTTATTGTCATAGAATACAGATTTGTAATACATTTTATCTCTTCCTTTAAAACTTTTTAGTTACTATGAAAGTCTAATTCTCATATCATGTGATCTTTTATAGATTTGAATTGGTTATATTATATTATTTCAATTTATCTCTTTTTAAATTTATTATATATATTACTTCATATTAAAATAGTTATTTATTATTGATTAGACTTATTTAATTTAGTAATAAGTAATAATTCCAAATGATGTCCAATCAAGACATATCAAACATTATTGGACTCATCTTGATGAGTTCTATCTAATTTAAAATATATTTATATATATCTTCAAGTATTTATTCGATAATTTTTGCCCATATTACGAGTCATTTTAGTTCGTATTTGATTTGATGATATAAGATGTTACACTCGATCTCCATTGTTCAATTGAAAGAAATGTTATACAATTTATATCACATCTTCTAATGTTTTGTTTTGACTCTATTCTTTCACTATGAAAGTTTGACTTTCCTCTAATGCGACCTTTAAATTTCTTTTAATTGGTTACATTCCATTTCCTCTATTTATCACAATTAAAATTTAATATATATGTTATTAAAGTTAAAATAATACTTTTTTATTTTTTATGTTTTATTATTTGCTTATTCATAGTAATTACAAATGAGGTTTAATTGAGATGGAATAAGGATTGTTGGGACCCTGTGCTTTATCCACATAAATATCATTTTGATATTTTTTAAATTTCTTTTATTTTTTTAATGTATTATGAGAAATTTATATTCATGCATAATTTGATGATCGAGGATGCTACGCTTGAAGTCTTTAGTATCCTGCAATGTGCTACTCATATATATTGTATCGCATTTCTCCTAATTTTTTACTTTGATTTCTCTTTATTACTATGTAACTAGAAATAGCCTCTCACGTGACCAGTGCATCTCGTGGATTTTGTCATACAACAACACTTAAATTTACAATTATACACCTTTAATATAAATTAGCTTAATATTAAGACTATAATTTCTTATTATTTATGCCTATTTTCTTTTGTAATTCATAGTAATTCAAACTGAGACCCATTTGAGATGAAAAAATGTCATCAGACTTGTCCTAATGAGATCTTTCTAATTAAATATCATATTTTACATTTTTAAATGTTTTATTTTCTAAGCCTTCAAAATATTTTATAATACATTATTATTCATAGATAATGGGGAAAGATAGACTTAATCTCGTTAGTGTATTGGAACATGGCTTCCATGTGCAATTTTTTTCATTTTTTTTTAATTTGTTCCATCAATTTTGTTATATTACATTGTAACTCTAAGTCATTTTTTGTGTAACCTTTATATCACTTTGATTTTATTAGATTACATTGCTTCTATTTATCTCTTTTGAAGTTTATTATATATTCACTTAATATTAAAACAAGAACTTGTCATTATCTATGCTTATTTATTATGGTAATTCACAGTAATTCCAAACAATATGTGCATAAGATGAAAAAAATATCATGGACTCATCCTCGATGACTCTTTCCAACTAGATTTTAATTTTTTTATATTTAAATTTATTTTATTTTCCCAGATTTTAAATATTTTTTTAGACGTTTTTATTCATTCATAAGTTTATAACTAAGGATGTTACTATCACTATCCATAGTGTCTTGGAATATAACTTTATCTTAACTTCTCTCATTTCTTCAAATTTTTTCTATTCATTTGGTTATATTATTATGTAACTTTAAATATCATTTCATGTGACTTTTGTCTCTCCTTGATTTAGTTGTAATACATGGCATCAATTTATATTATTTAAGTTATAAAATATATTTTCTTAGTACTAAAGAAATAAGTTTTTTTTGTTTGTGCTAATTTATATTATAATTTGTAGTAATTCTAAATGATGTTTGATAGAGACGAAACTAACATCATTAGACTAATCATGATTTGTTCTATCTTATTAAATATTAATTTTGAGATTGTTAATTACTTTTTACAAAATTTGAAAATGCTTTATGAGACATTTAGATTCACACCTTGTTAGACTATTGAGGTTGTTACATACAACCTCGTTAGTGTGCTCAACGGAAACTGACACCAATAGTTTATTTATTTTTGTCATGTTTTACATTTAGATTTGGTTATGACACTATACATCATCAATCTCCTCTCGTGTCAAATTCTTATTATATTATATTTTTACTTTTTATCTTAATACAATTTTTATATATTTTTACTTAATGTAAAAATAACAATTTTTTATTAATCATGGTTATTCATTTATGTATTTCTCAATATATCTAACAAGGTCTGATTGAGATAAAACAAATTTTGTTGGACTCATCTCACCAAGTTATATCCAATTAATTAAAAATTTTTATATTTATAAAAAATTATGTTATATGGTTTTGGCATGCTTTTCAAGACATTTATTTCATACTACATTTTGATGATCGATGATGTTAGGCTTAATCTCCCTAGTACCTTTGAAAGTAACTTTTTGATATAATTTATTTTATTTCTTAATATTATTCACATTGAGTTGGTTATATTACAAAGTAACTTTAAATCTTCATTGTGTAAGATTTATATTACAATCTTTTGGTTACATCGCATTTTCTTAATTTATTATATTTTATCTTTAATATATACTTACTAAATATTAAAAAAACAATTGATTATTATTTTTTAAATTACTTTATTTTTCTTAGAAAGTTTTATTGAGGTTCAAAATAGACAAAACAAACACCTTTGCACTCATTTCATGGGTTTTTTTGTTTTACAAAGAAATTTAAAATGAAACTAATTTAATAATCTAGGATATTACACTCAAACATTTTAGTGTTTTTTAATGCAACATTGTGCTATCCTTTATCCTTTTTCATATTTTACATTAATTTAAATCTGTTCTTATGCAATTTTACATCCATTTGATTTAGTAGTATTACATTGCTTTAGTTTATCTAATTTTACCTAATTAATATTAAAATATTAATTTCTTATTATTTATGCTCATTTAATTTTCTAATTTATAAAAATTACAAATGAGGACTCATTGCATTTAAATCAAATATCATAAGACTTCTTTTGTGAGCTCTATCCATATAAATATCATTTTTATATATTTAATTATTTTATTTCCCTTGGTTTTTGTACACTTCACCAGTTAATTTAAACAAGAGCTGCTTCGTAAGTTAAGGACATTTTACTCCATATCCTCAGTATGTTGGAATGCAAGAGTTCCGTATATTATTTTTTAATTTTCTTAAAATCTTTTTATTTTCTTTGCTTATGTTACTATTTAACATGAAATCTCCTCTTATATGATCTATACATTGCATTGATTTGCTTATATTATATTACATCAATTTATGTCACCATAGATTTAATATATATTTACTTAATATTAAAAATTTATTTACGTATAATTGCTTTAGTAAATCATAGTAGTTCCAGTTAAGGCCTTATTTAGAATAAACAATTATGGCCAAACTTGACTCAATGAGCTTTAGCCAAATAAGTATTCATTTTTTTAATTATTCAATATTTAAATTTTTAAATTTTTTGAGTACTTTAAGAGATATTTCAAATTTTGTTTGATTTTACTATTAAGAATGTCACACTCAATCCTCTATGTATCTTGGAACCTATCTAGTAAAACATAGCTAATTTTTAAAAATGTTTTACATTAATTTCGTTATATTGCTACGACACTCTAATTCTCTTGTGTCCTCTACTTGAATATATCTAGAAGTATTTCATTTCTTAAATTTACCTTTTTAATCATAAATATATATTTAATTAATATTTATTTAATAATTGAATATTATTTATTTTCAATTAGTTTTGTAATTCATAGTAATTACAAACGAGTTTTTAACGAGATGAAACAAATATGATTGGGCTTATCTTGATGAGCCCTAACAAATTGAGTAATAATTTTATATTTAAATTATATTTTACTTTTTAGGTTTTTTTTCACATTCTAAGAGACTTTTTGATTCATACCTTTTTCAACAATTGGGGATTTTATACTTTATCTCCTAATTATATATTAATCTAATTTTCTTATATAATTTATCTCAAGTGTTCAAAACTTTTAATTTTATTTAGTTACATTAAAAAGTAACTCTAACTCTCCCCCTAATATGACCAATACATAACTCTAATTTAGTTATAATATATTAAAGTAATTTTTTCCCATTTTAACTTTAATAGTGATTTTCATAAAATTAAAATAACAATTTATATTCTTTATGTTTAATAACATTAGTGATTTTGAGAAATTTTAATCTTGGTCTGAACAAGATAAAACAAATGTCATTTTGCTAGATTTGATGAGCTCTAATATGTTAAATATTTATTTTTTTATATTTAATTTTTCTTATTTTCTAGAATTTTGACACAATTTGTAAGTGTTTTTTATCATTACCATATTTTATAATCGACGATGATATACTTTATTTTCTAAGTATCTTGATATGTAACATTTTTATATAAGTTATCTTAATTTTTCAATTATTTTTATTTTTTTAGTTATGTTACAATGAAACTCTTATTCTCTTTATCTATGTTCATTACATCATTTTGGTTTTTTGTAATATATTTCTTCAATTTAACTTAATTAACCTTTAAAATATTTTTATTTATTATTACATTAATAATTTATTGCTAGTAGTACTTATTTTTGTAATTTTTAGTAATTCTAATAGAGTTTCAATTGAGATAAAAAATGTCATTGGTTTTATCTGATGAGCTATATCCAATTAGCTTTTCATTTTTATATTTTTTAAAATTTTATTCAATAAGATTTTTGCATGTATTACAAGATATTTTTATTTGCACTTTAATAAATAATACAGGTTGTACATTCAATGTCCATAGTATCTTAGAATGTAACCTTATTAGATAAATTATCTATTTTGAACAAATTTTTTCCTTAGACTTGGTTATACTAATAACACATTATATCTCATTTTTGTTTTAATATGAATTTTTATATTATTACAATAATAATTTCTTATTACTTGTTTTTTTTCTCTTGTAATTCATAGTAATTCCAAAACATATCAATTTAAGGTGACCTTAACATCAATGGGCTCATTTTAATAGGCAATAACAATTAAAAATCAATTCTTATATATTAAAATATTTTAGTTCCCATAATTTTTATTTGCTTTACAAGTCATTTCGATTTGTATTTTATTTGATGAATAAGGATATTACACAAGATCTCTAAAGAATCTTGGAGTGAAATTTTCTCATATAATTTATCTCATTTGTTTAAATCCTTCATAATGATTTATTTATATTACGATGTAACTAAAATTCTCTTCTCATATGATCTTTACATCATTTTTATATAGTTATTTTTATATTACTTTAATTAATTTTTTTGATTTTAATATATATCTTTTTAAGGTTAAATATATAATTTTTTATTTTTTATCCTTATTTAAAATGATAATTAACAAAAATTGTAAATGACATTCGATTAAGATTGATTAAATATTGTTGGACTCATCTCGTTGAGATCTAACCAATTAAATATAACTTTTGCATTTATGGCCTTTTTTTCTTGGGTTTTAGCAAACACTTTAGGATATTTTGATTCACAAATGAGTTATGATTGAGGATGTTACATTCGATCGCCTTAATATCTTGTAAAGAAACTTCCCTATATATATTATCATATTTCATTAGATTTTTCACTTTGATAATGTTACAATATTATGAAATTCTAGTTGTCCGCTGTTGTGACCATTATGTTGCATTAATTTGGTTATTTTACATTGCTTTTATTTATGTAGTTTTATTTTTAATACATATTTAATATTAAATTTTTAATTTATTATTATTTAATTTGATTTACTTAGGAGTTTATAACTATTGCAAAGGATGTCTGATGAAGATGAGATAAACATTGTTAAACTCTCTTAAAAAAGATCTATGTAATTAAATTTTAATTCTTATATTTTTAAATTCCTTATTTTCTAAGGTTTTTACTTTTAATTTATTGTATTACTTGGTAACTCTTATCATCTCGTCATGTGAAGTTTAGAGTATTTTTTTGTTGTATTATTTTTCTTCAATTTATCTTATTTCATTTAGAATATATATTTATTTAATATTATATTAATAATTTTTTAAAGTTTGTGCATATTTATTTTTGTAATTAATAGTAATTACAAATGAGTTTTGATCAAGATGTAAAATACCTTGTTTGACTCGTCGCATGGCATCTATAAAAATAAATATTCATGAAATATTTTTAGAAATTGTCATTTTAAAGGTTTTGCACTTCTTATGAGATTTTTTAATCTTTAGCTATTTTGTTAATCAAGGTTTCTTCATTCGACCAACTTAGTATATTTGAATGTAGCTTTTTTATATAATTTATCTTATTTATTCAAATGTTTTACTTTCATTTGGTTATAAAATGATGTAGCATTAATTTTTCTCTCTTGTGATATATTTACTAAATATTAAAAAAAATTATTTGTCATTATTTATGTTGAATTACTTTCATAATCCATGATAATTCAAAATGACATCTGCTCGAGAATAAACAAATTTCATTGAACTTGCTTTAAGGATCTATATATAATTAAATATTTCTATTTATTATTTTAAATATTTTAAATTATA
Source organism: Vanilla planifolia (assembly GCA_023846275.1). Taxonomy (NCBI): domain Eukaryota; kingdom Viridiplantae; phylum Streptophyta; class Magnoliopsida; order Asparagales; family Orchidaceae; genus Vanilla; species Vanilla planifolia. The sequence continues at coordinate 259,182 of JAIUJO010000544.1, read as the reverse complement.
GATTCTTCGAGAGCTTTACGAGACTTTTGGAATCATACTTGACTTGACTATCAAGGATGTCACACTTTTAACCTCTTAATATCTTGGAAAGCATTGTAACTCTAAAAAGGTTTTAAATAGATTATGTTATGCCACTACAAAACTCTAATTCTCTTATATATTGATCTCTTAATTACTTTGGGTTGGATGTACTATCTTGCTTCAATTCATCTTATTTCAAATTTGATATATATTTAATTAATATTAAAATAATAATTATTTTTTATTTATCTTGAATTACCTTTGTACTTAGTAATAAATACAAATGTGGTCAAGATGAGCTAAAACAAAAGACATTGGACTATTCTTGACGAGCTTTAGCCAATTAAATATTTATTGTTATATTTTTTAAATTTTTAAATTTTTTTTATTTTCGAGGTTTTTAACACACTTTACAATTTGATTTATTCAAACTTTATTTGATTTTCAAAGAATTTTTACTTGATCTCCTAAGTATCGTGGGACATAACTTTTCCACACGGCATATATTATCAATTCAAAGTTTTCACTTTGATTCATTATACTACTAAGAAATTTTACACTTCTCCCATGTGACATATACATTCTTATGATTTTGATATGTTATAATAATAATTATCTTTATTTTTCTTTAATGTAAATTTACACAATTTTAAAATAATAATTGATATTTATTTATGTTTAATTGCTCAAGTAATTTGTAGTAAATCCAAATGAGGTTCAAATGAGACAAAACAATTATTATTGGACTCATCTCGACAAACTCTAACTCATTAGACATTCATTTTTTTAAATGTTATATTTTTTAGGGTCTTGATTCGATTTGTGAGGCTTTCCCATTATTATATTATCCAATGAATGAAAATGTTAAACTCAATCTCCCACATATCTTAGAATGTTACATTCCAAAAACTTTTATCTCATTTATTCATTCTATTTCTTTCTTTGTTTTGATAATATTATTTTGAAACTCTAATTGTCTTTATTCTGTGACAATTACACTGCTTTAAATTTGTTATATTATATAGTTATAATTTATCTCATTTTAACTTTAATATATATTTCCATAATATTATTATAATAATAATAATTAATTATTATGATTAATATTTAATTTTTTGGTAATTAATAACAATTTAAAATAAGGTTTGAAAGAGTCATATAAATGTTGTTGTCCATCTCTAGATGAGCTCTATAAAATTAGCTTATTTTTTAATATTTTTTAAAAAACAAATTTCAAGGTTTTCGAATGTATTATGTGAGTGGATGTTCCACTCAATTACTTTAATATGTTGGAGTGCTACTTTTCTATACAATTAATCTTTTTTAATCAAATTGTTCTTTTTGATTTGCTTATGTTATTATAAAACTCATACTTCTCTAGTTTGGCCTATACATCACCTTTATTTTGATATTTTACAATGCTCCAATTGTTCTTATTTCACCTTCAGTATATGTTTCCTTAGAGTTAAAATAATAGTTTATGAATAATTATGTTTACATACTTTTGTAATTGATACCAATTTCAATCGAGGCATTATGGAAATGAAACAAAATTCATTAGATAGGTCTTAGTAAGCCCTATCCAATTAAATATTAACTTTTATATATTAAAATATGTTTATTTTTATGTTTTTCTTTGGTATATGAGATATTTGGACTTGTACATTATTTTATAATAAGGGATATTACCATCGATGCCGTTAATATCTTTGAATGGAACGTTTTACAACAATTCATTGCAAATTTTGAAATTTTTTTGTTGTTATACTTTGTAACTCTAAATCTCCCCTCATGTGATTTTCACATCATTTGAATTTTTTTCATGCTATTTAGCTTTAGTTTATCTTATTTAAGCTCTAATATACATTTGTTCAGTATCAAAATATGTGGTTACTATCATTTATGCTTATTTATTTTGGTAATTTTACAGAAGTTCAAATAAGGTCTAGTGTAGATTAAAAAATGTAGTTAAACTACTCTTGGTAAGTTTTACCAAATAGGTAATTATTTTATGTATTTCTAAATATTTATTTTTTAATGGTTTTTTTATGCTTTATAAGACCTTTTTTGCACCTAAATTAAGAATTAGGGTATTACACAAAATCTGTTTAGCATCTTTGAATACAACTTTCTCTTACAACTTTGTTCATTTCATTAAGTACTTCAGTTTGATTTGTTTGTTCTAGTTTTCAACTCTAAATCTTTTCTCGTGTAACATTTACAAATCATTGATTTTGTTATATTAATTTGCTTCAATTAATTGCATTTCAACTTCAATCTCTATTAGCTTGATATTAAGATAATAATCTATAATTATTTATGCTTATCAATTTTTGTGATTTATAATAATTTTAAAAAAATGTCTCATGAAGATGAATTAAATATTGTTTGCTCATCTTACTAGAATCAAAGATTTTACCCTTAATCTCCTTACTAACTTTGAATACAAAATTCATATACAATTTATCATATTTCTCAAAAATGTTTATATTTATTTTATCAAATTACTATGTAACATTGAATATCATATTGTGTGACCTTTTCATTGTTTTAATTTGAAGATATTATATAATTTTAATTTATCTCATTTTCAATTTATTATAAATTTTCTTAGTATTACAAGTTTAATGGGTTACTAATTATTCTTTTTTTCTCTGCTAATTTACATAAATTCTTAATGTGTTCAATTGGAGATGAAATAAATGTCACTAAACTCATAAAGTTGTTCTCAATGTAAGCAAATATTTTTTATGTTTGTATATACTTTATTTTTATGTTTTTGGATATTTATGAAATTTTTTTATTTGTAATATTTTTTGTGATTAAGGATATTAAATTTGATCTCCATAGCATGTTGGCCAATAGCTTTTCCATATAATTTATCTAATTATGGAAAATTTTCATTTTAATTTAGATATATTATTATATAACTCTAAATGTGCTCTCTTATGACCATTACATAAGATTATTTTTATTATATTACAATGCTTTATTTATCTTATTTAATCTTTAAAATAGTTTTACTTAATATTAAAATCTTTTTTTATTTAATCTTATTTCTTTTTGAGATTCACATTAAATATGAATGAGGTCCAATGTAGATGAAACAAGAATCATTGGACTTGTCTCGATGAGTTAAACATAATTAAATATTTGCTTTTATATTTTTTAAAAGTTTATATTTTGGCATTTTGGAAATTTTTCTAAGACATTCGTATTTGATATTTATTTTATAATCAATGATACTTCACTTGATGTCCATAATATCTTGGAATACTTATTTCTTTTATAAATTATGTTATTTCATCAAATGTTTAGCTTTAATTTAGTTATATTATAACAAAACTCTAAATAAGCTCTCTTGTGAACCTTACATCACATAGATTTTGTTGCACTACATTAACTCAATTTATCTTATTTAAACTTTAATAAATAACTATTTAATATTAAATAGTAACTTATTAATATTATTCTTATTTAACATGATAATTTATAGTGATTGACCTCGAGGTATGATGGAGATGAAACAAATGTCCTTGCACTCATGTCTTGAAATGTTATCTTGCTAAGTATAAATTTTATATTTTTTAATATTTTTAATTTTTGTGGTGTTAACAAGCTTTATGACATATTATGAATCAGGTTATTTTTATAATCAAGGATGTTAGAATACATCTTCTTAGTTTCTTAGAATTAAAAGTTCAAATATAATTTATCTCATTTTTTCTAATCATTCATTTTTATTGGGTTATATTACAATGTAGTCATTCTTCTCCTCTCATGCAACCATTACATTAGATTTGTTGTATTATATTTGTTCAATTTTTCACATTTTAAACTTTAATATTTTATTTTTTAATATTAAAATAATAATTTAATATTATTTACTCTTATTGCATTTTGTGATTCATAGTACGTCAAAATGAAGTTTGATAGAGACAAAATAAGTGTCATCATCTTGTCTTGGCAAATTTTATGCTATTAAATATCATCCTTAAATTTTTAGATATCTTATTTTCTACAATTTTGACACACTTTATAAAATATTCACTATGTGATGATTTACGATATTAGATTAAATCTCTTTAGTGTCCTAGAAAATAACTTTTAATTATAGTTTACCTCATTTCTTCAACTTATCCACGTAGATATGATTTTTTTTAAATGTTGCTCAAATTTCTCTTAGGTTGACTTTACTTCTCTTTTGTCTTATTATATATTTTCTTTAATTTCTATTTTTTTAACTTTAATTTAAATTTAAAAATATTAAAATAACACTTTTTTATTAGTTATGCTTATTTTCATTATTAATTCTCTTTAATCCCTAAAGAAGACCAATGGAGATGAAATAAACTTCATGCACCCATCTGAAAGAGTACGATTCAATTCAATATTTATTTTTATAATTTTAAATATCTATTTTCTAAAAGAGTAACTTAGAATGCATTCTTATATAATTGACCTCATTTCTTATATAATTTGTTGTAATTTTTCTTTTGTTTGAGCATTACATCAATTTTATTTTGTAATGTTAGATTACTTCAATTTATTTCATCTTATAATTAACATATATTTACTTAATATCAAAATAATAATTTATTATTAATTATATTTACTTAATTTTTTAATTTGTAGTAATTAGAAGTCTGGGCTAATCAACATAGTTTAAATTTAATTACACTGTTTGAAAGTTACTCAATCCAATTACATTTGTAGTTTCAGATTTTTTTAAAATTTTATTTTTTAGGGATTTTCCAAGCTTTGTGAGTAATTTTGATTTATACCTTAATTGGCAATCAAGTATATCCCACTCTATCTCGTTAAAATCTTCAATTTTAACTTTCCTATACATTTTATCTCATTTTTTCAAATTTTTTGCTTGTACTTTGTTATATTAAAATGCAACTCTATAACTCCTCTCATGTGACCTTTATATTCCCTTTTTTAGATTATGTTGCTTCAATTTATCATATCTCAACTTGAATGTTCATTTACTTAATATTAAAATTATTATTATTATTATTTATGCTTATTTAATATGGTAATTTATAGCATTCTAGTTAAGGACTAATTCAAAGGAAACAAAATTTATTACACTTGACTTGATGAAAATTATACAATTAAATTTATTTATATATTTTAAAATTTTCATTTTTGAGGTTTTTATAATGTTTTATTAGAAATTTAGATTTGTAATTGTTTTGAAAGATCGAGGATGTCACCCTTACTTCCTTTAGTATCTTTGAATTCAATAGTCCATTATAATTTATCTCTTCTCTTCAATTTTTTTACTTTGAATTTGTTGTACTACTATGCAACACTAAATCTCTTCTTATTTGACCATTACCTCAAATTAATTTTATTATATTACTATGTGACAATTATTATTTACAATTATTTACTTTGATAGTTCTTAAAAATTTCAAATGATATGCAATCGAGACAAAACAAATTTAATTCAAACATCTTAATGACTTATTTCTAATTATATATTCATTTTTTATTAAAAATATTTGATAATTTTGGATTTTCATTTATTTTTATGAAACACTTAAAATCATCCAAAATTTTATGAACAAGGACATTGCACTCAATCTCCTTATTAAGTTAAATGCATGGTTCCTAAACATTTATCACATTCATCAAAGTTATTTCTTTGATTAGGTTATTTAATATTTTTAATTAATAGAAATTTAAATTTAGGTTAAATTGAAAATTTTCAACTAGTTTGAATTATTAAAATAATAATATTTATATTTTTAATATTTTATTTTCTAGGGTTTGAAAGACATTTTGAGATATTTAAGTTTGTTCCTAATTTGATGATTGAGGATGATACAGTCGATATTCCCAGCATGTTGGATTGCAATTTTCTTGGAAAATCTTTTTCATCACTTAAAATGTTTTGCTTTGATTTCATGTTTTCGTTATACCATTTTAAATCTCCTATAATTCGAACATCACATCATTTTTATTTCGATATATTATATATTTGAATCTATCTCATTTTAACATAAATATATATTTACCTAATGTTGAAATAAAAAAAAATTATTATTCATGATAAATTTATTTGGTAATCCATTCTAATTTCAAATATGGTCCAATTGAGTAGAAACTAACATCAGCTAAATCATCTTGATGAGTGTTATGCAATTAAATATTCATTTATATAATTTTAAATATTTTTAGTGGTCTTTATATGCATTACAAGTCATTATAATTAGTACAGATGTTATAATTCAAGATGTCACACTTGACCTCTTTATTACCTTGAAATTCAACATTCATATTGATTTTCTCATTTCGCAAATATTTTCCTTTAATTTCCACATATTATCATGAAGTTACTATTATGTTCCTATTTCACATTTTAATTGCCTTGATTTTTCTTATGATACATTGCTTCAATTTATCTTAAATTAACTTTGATATATTCATAATTAATTCTAAAATAACAATTTATTTTTATTTAACCTTATTTACTATTGTAATGTGTGAAAATTGAAAATGGTCTAATTGAGAAGAATAAATGTCATTGAATTCGTTTAAATAAGTATTATCAAATTAAACGTTCATTTTCATATTCTTAAGTTTTTTGATGTTTTCGATTTTTTATTGATATTTTTATTCATTTTAAATTTTATGAACGAGAATGTTGTAAAAAATTTGCTGAATATATCAAAATACTATTTTCTCATTCAATTTATCTTATTTTTCAAAATTTTCATTTTGATTATGTTACATTACTCTATAATTCTAGATCTCCTCTAATGTGCGCTTCACAACCATTTAATTCTTTTATGTTACATTGCTTCAATTTATAACATTTTAATTTTAATATATTTTTTATTTAAATTGTAATTTATTATTATTATTTCTTATTTAAATTATTAATTCAATGTAATTTAAAATGTAGTCCAATGAAGGCCAAATAAATATTATTGGACTCATCTTGATATGATATATTTAATTAAATATTCATTTTGATATTTCCAAATGTTTTTGTTTGTAGGGTTTTGGAATAATTTTTTAATATTCTTTATTTTTACTTGATATATCCATTGAAGATAGTAACCATGTATACCTTTGCATCCTAAAATAAAACATTTTTATAAAATTTATCTTATTTCCTTAAATTCTCTTTCGCTTTGGCTTGTTCCCATTTATCGAAAGCTATCTTGGCGCAAGGGATTTATTAATTAATTATAGATCTTCTCTTGTGTGACCTTTTCATTATATTGATTTGATTGTATTATATGGCTTTAACTTATATCATTCTTTTATAATATATTCTTTTTGAGTATTAAAAAAATAACCTTTTAATATTATGCTTGTTTACTTTTGAAATACACTATAATTCATTGGAATTCAAAATGTTTTTCACTAAGATGAAACAAACACAGTTTCGCTCACCTAATGGAGCGATATCCAATTAAAAATTTATTTATATAATTTTAGATATTCAATTTTTTTAATATTTTGCAAGTTTTGTGATGTAATCTAATTCATATTATTTATTCATTATTAAGGAAGTTAAATTAGATATCCTTAGTATCTTAAAATGAAAATTTCTCTTAAGTTTTATCTCATTTCTTAAGGTTTTTTCCTTTCATTTACTTATTTTATTAAAAAACTCTAATTCACCTATTATGGGACTTTTTATATAATTTTGATTTAGGTTTATTAAATTTTTCAAATTTATCACTTTTCACCTCTATTATATATTTATTGTAAATTAAAATAACAATTCATTATTATTTATGGTTATTTATTTTGTGAATAGATAGTAATTCTAAAAGAGATTTGATTAAGATAAAATAAACATCATTCGTCTCATCTTGATGTAATTTAAAATTAATTTTCTAAATATTTGTTCATATAAGATATTACCCTTGATCTCATTTGTATTTTGGAATAAAATTTTTTCATACAATTTATTTCATTTCTTTGACTTTTATGCTTCAATTTGGTCATATTATTCTAAAAAATTAACTTTCCTTTAGTGTGACCTTTAAATCATTTTGTTGTAATTGCATTAAATTATTCAAATTTAACTTATTTTAAATTGAAATATAAATATTTACTTAATAATTAAATAATAATTTATTGTTATTTATTCTTTAATTACTTTGGTATTTCATAGTAATTCAAAATAACATTTCATTGAGACATGACAAACTTGTTGGGCTTATCTCATTGAACCTTGTGCAGTTAAATACTAGTTTTCATTGTTTTAAATATTTTATTTTCTAGTGTTCTTACTGGCTTATGAAATATTTGATCCACAACTAATTTGGTGATTAAAGGTGTTACACTCGATCTATTTAATATCTTCGAATGTAACTTTTATGTGCAACTTATTTAATTTTTTAAAATTTTTGATAATAAGTTTTGTTATATTATAATGAAACTCTAAATCTCCTCTCAACTAACCTTTATATCACTTTGATCTTGTTATGTTGTGTCATTTCAATTTTTCTTATTTCATGTTTAATATCTATTTAATTAAATCTCCTCTCAACTGACCTTTATATCACATTGATCTTGTTATGTTTAGCATGCACTACAAGAAATAATGATTTACACCTATTTTCATGTTAGAAGACAACATTCAATCCAATTTAATTAATTCCTTCAAATTTTTTACTTTAATTTTTTTTATTAACTAATTTTTTTAACATTCATAATTCAAAGTAATTCTAAATGAGGATAGATCGAGATGAAACAAATGTCATCAAACTCACCTTTACATACCTTGTCCAACTAAATATTAATGTAATATTTTCGAAATATGTATTTTCTGGAGTTTTTGTAGGCTTTGTAAAGAAAGTTGTACAAGATTTAATGATTGATGATGTTACACTTCGTCTTCATGATATCTTAGAATGTAACTTTATTATATAATTTATCTCATACTTTTTACCAAGTAACTCTAATTCTCATCTCAATTAACCCTTATATAGGTTTTATTTTAGTTATATTACATTGTGTTAATTTATCTCATTTTATTTTTATTATATATTAAATTAATATTAAAGTAGCAGTGTGTTATTATTTATTATTATTTGCTTTAGTGATATGAAAAAAGTTCAAAATGTTGTTCAATCAAGTTGAAACAAATTTTTTTGACTCATTTACAAGAGCTTTATCTAATTAAATGTACAATATGAAATTTTTAAATATATTACTCTCTTTGATTTTAGTAGGCTTTATAAGTTATTTTGACTCATACCTGATGATCGATAATGTTGTAGCCTATCAACTTTGTAATTTCGAATACAGCTTTCATGTACAAATTATCTCATTTCTTCAATTGTTTTCTTTTGATTTTGTTATAAAAATTTAACTTCGAATCTCCTCTCATGGTAGCTCTAAAATACATTTATTTAATTATATTATAATACTTAAATTTATCTCATTTTACTGTTATTGGAAAGTTGCATTCCAAGGTTAAAAGGAGATAGAGTGCAGTATCCTTTAACGTTGTTCGACTAATCTTTACGAGCTTTATCCAATTAAATACTTACTATGAAATTTTTAAATAGTAAATTCTCCTTAGTTTTAGTATAATTTATGAGACATTTGGACTCCTACCTAGTTTGATGATCGAGGATGTTTACTCTATCATTGTTTTAATTTGGAAGGCAACTTTGACGTATAATTTATCTCATTTCTTCAATTGTTTCACTTTTTATTTGTTATAATGATATGTAACTTTGAATCTCCTTTTATCTGGCACCTATAATATTTCTATTTTGATTTATTACATTGCTTCAATTTCTCTCACTTTAACATTAATGGAATGATACTTTATATGGTTCAAAAGAGATAGAGTGTAACATCATTAAATGCCAAATAAGGTAAGAATCAAAATATCTTATAACATGCACCAAAACCCTAAAAAATAAAATATCTAAAAAATATTATAAATATAAATATCTCATTTGATAAAGCTTATTTAGATGAGTTACTAATTTCCCCTTGATTATACATCATTTTGAATTATTATGAGTTACTAAATTAAAAAGCCAAAACAATATTAAAAATACAAATTTAATGTTAAGAAATAAAAATTAAACCCAAAATATGATAAATTGAAGCAATATAATAAGACTAAATCAAAATGATATAATGACAAAACAAGGAGAGAATTAGTTTTTCATGGCAATATAATCAAATAAAATAGAAACATTTGAAAAAAAAAAATGAAATTAACTTTTTGTAAAAATTTACATTCCAAGATACAATGGTGATTGAAAGTAAAAAAACTCAAACATCAAATTAGGTATAATTTAAAATGTCTCATAAAACACATCAAAAGATTACAAAATAAAATATTTAATTGTATAGAAATAAATATTTATTTGATGAAGCACATCAAGTCAAGCATGACGACAGTTATTTATCTCAATTTGACCTTATTTAGAATTATTATGAATAACTATAGTAAATAATCTTAAATAATAAAAACTTACTCATTTAATATTAACCAAATATTTATTAAAGTTGAAATGAGATGCACTAAAGTAATGCAAAATAACCAAATAAAAGACATGCAAATGAGGCATCAGAGGTTAATTTTATTTCGTTACAAATGTAAGAAAATCAATGCATAAAATATGAAGAAATTAGATCCTGCTTAACATCCTTAATCATGAAATCATTAAGTATGCCAAATGCTTACAAAATAAACTATTTTAAAAAAATACAACTAAATGTTTCATTTGATTGAGTTAATTAACATGAATCCAATGACATTTATTTAAAGCAAAAATATTGAATAAATAAAATGCAATTTATGAGAAAGTTGCATTCCAAGATAGTAAGAAGATTGAGTGTAACATCATTGATCGTCATATCATGTACAAACAAAAATATTTCGAAAAGAATGTGGAAACATAAGAGAATTAAATATTTAAAAATATTTATAAAATAAAATTTAATTAGATAAAAATCTTCTAGAGAATCCCACAATGTTTGTTTCATTTTTATTATATTTCATTTGTAATTTCTATGAATTACAAAATTAAAAAGTTTCTAAAGAATTATAACTTAATATTTTAACATAAGTTAAATATACTTCAAAGATGAATTGAGACAAATTGAGGTAATGTAATAATCAAATAAGAGGAAATTTTATGTTATATTGTAATGTAACAAAATAAAAATCAAATATATTAAGAAATCTAACAAATTGTATCTAAATGTTAAATTCAAAGATGCTAAGAAGATCAATGGTAACAACCTTGATCATTAAATTAGATGTGAATCAAAATATTTTGAAAATTATTCCAAAACCTTTGAAAATAAAGTATTCAAAAGTTAAAGGAAATGAAAATATAATTTGCTAGAGCTCACCGAGACGAGTCCAACAATGTTTGTTCCATCTCGATTGTGCCTTATTTGAAATTATTAATATTTAAAAACTTAATTAAGAATAAAAAAATAAATTACTAGTTTAATATTAGTAAATATATTTTAAAAGTATAAAAGAGAAATTTATGCAACATAATTTCACCAAATCAAATCAATGTAAAAGTCAAAAAAGCATGGTTTAGACTTCGAAAATATTATATCTAAATAAAAAAATATCTAAAAAATTCTGATACATCATATAGAAAGTTGAATCCCAAGATGTTGAGAAGGTCTATTGTAATAACATTGATTGTCAAATTAAGTAAAAATAAAAATGCCCTAGAAATAGAATTTTAAAAAATATAAAGAAAAATATTTAGCTAAGAAACCTCATTAATGACTTTTCAAAGGATATTTTTCATCTTGATTAGATAACATTTAGAATTATTATGAATTATTAAATTAAATAACAAAAAATATTGACAATTAATTATTTTAAAATTTAGTAAACATATATTGAAGAAAATTTAAGATGAAGTGATGTAATACAATACAATAAAATCAAATTAATATAAAGATCACATAGAAGGAGATTGAGTTAAATGTTAATTTAACTAAATTAAAATGCAAAAGAATTAAGTAAATTATATAACAAACTTTTATTCAATGATACACATAAGATCACATGTAAAATCCTTACTCAACAAATAAAAATATCTCATTAAATATAACAAAGTAATAGAAATAAAATATTTAAAAAATTAAAATGAATTTTAATTGCATAAATATCATCAACAAGTTCAAACAACATTATTTTTGTCTAGATAAGGCCAAGTTAGGAGTTATCATTAATAAAAAAATTAAATAACCATAAATAATAATAAATTGATATATTATTACAAGAAAATTTTATATTAAAGCTAAAAAGAGATAAATGAAGTAATCTAATATCTTATAATCAAAAAATTGTTAAGGTTACGTGAGATGAGATTTAGTGTTGCTTACCTACTTTAAAAACTTGAATAAAAAAATTTGAAGAATGGTGATAAATTCAATAGAAAAGTTCCATTTCCAGAAATTAAGGATATCAAATTTAACTTCCTAAATCATCACATCATATACAAATCTAAATATCATGAAAGCACACAACATTAGAAAATAGAAATATTTTTAAAAAATATTTAAAAAAAAAATATTTTGTAGATAAAGTTTATCAAAATGAGTCAAACAATGTCTATTTTATATTGATAAAACCAAATTTTGAATTACTATAATTTATTAAAGTAAGTGAAAACAAGCAATAAGTAATTTTTATTATTATTAAAAGAAAACATACTTTAATTAAAATTATGTAATATTCAAATAAGAGAAAAGTTAGAGTTACATAGTAATATAAAGAAATCATAGAAAAACATTTGAAGAAAAGTGATAACTTTTCTTGTAAATTTTGAAAATACAAAGGCAATTAAATGTAATAACATCAATGGTCTATATGAAACAAAATGTCTGATAAAGTGTGCCAAAACTTTGGAACATAACTTATTTATAAAACATATAAAAATAAACATAAATTGGATAAAGCTCATTGAGACAAGACAAAATAAGTTTGTTTAATCTTGATCAAATATCATTTTGATTTAATGTGAATTATCAAAGTAAATAAGAATAATAATAACAAGTTATTATTTTAGTATAAAGAAAAAATATAATAAAAAAAAATGACGTAAAATAAAGTATTGTAATAAAGCCAAATTAGAGAAATTTAAGTGCCACACAAAAAATGATTTAGAGACACATAGTAATAAAATTAAATCAAACTTGAAAGTTTGAATAAGGGTCATAAACTATTCGGTAAGGCTACATTCCAAGATAAAAGGAGATTGATGATAACATCCACAATCATCAATCCAAATACAAATCAAATAATATTTATTTTATCCTAGTTAGACCTCATTTAGAATTATTATAAATTAAAAAAATAAGCATAAATAAAAATAAATTATTACTATAAAGTTAACTAAATATATAATAAATCTAAAATGAGATAAAATAAATCAATTTAAAATATATAAATAAAATGATGTGAAGGTCATAAGATTAGGGAATTAAAGTTTCACAGTAATAAAATAAAAATCAAAGTAAAAATTTTTAAGAAATTGTATAAATTATATGGGGAAACTACATTCTAAGATGCTTCAAAAATAGAATGTAACATCCCTAATCATCAAATTAGATATAAATGAAAATATCTCACAAAAGGAGCCATAATTATTAAAAATAAAATATATATAAATAAAAAAAAAAACAAAAATTTTATTTCATAGAACCCTTTAATATGACTCTAATGACCATTATTTCTCCATCAAACTTAGTTTGAAATATTACAAATCACAAAAATAAATATACATAAATAACAATTTATTTTTTTAATATTAATTAAATACATATTTTAATGTTCATATGTGATGAATTAAAGCAATATAACATAAGCAATTCATAGTGATGTAATGGTTGTAGGAGAAATGTTGGAGTTTCGTAGAAATATAACAGAAATGAAAGAGAAACATTTAAAAAAATAAGAAACATTATGAGAGAATGTTGCAATATTTCATAATAAGCACCATCAAATCCGGTAAAGTTCCCAAGCTTAAAAATCTCGATCACTAAGTCATGTACAAATCAAAATCTCATAAACTATACAGAAGTCCTATGAAAAATATAAAAATAAAATAAAATTAAATATTTAATTTGATAGTGTTCATCGAGACAAGTCCAACCACGATTTTTTGTTTTGATCAGACCTCATTTGTTATACCATGAACTATAAAAGAAAAGAATAATTAAAATTAACAAATTATTATTTCAATATTAAGTAAATATATGTTGAAGTTGAAATTACTTAAATTCAAACAATGTAGGATTGCAAAATTAGAGTGAGAAAATGAGGAAATGATAAGGCAAGCAATATTGAAATATACTAAGGAGATCGAGTGCACTATCCCTGATAAACGAATCATATATGAATCGAACTATCTCATAACATATAGTAAAACACTAGAACTAAAAAATATTTCATTACATAAAAATGATTTTTAAATTTTGTAGAGCTTGTCGAGGGTAGTCCTATGACATTTACTTCATCTCTATCATAGTTCATTTGTCATTACTCTAAATTACAAAAAAAAGTAAGAGTAAATAACAATAAATTATTATTTTAATTATATATATATATATATATATAAGAAGAAATGAGATAAGTTGAATCAATGTACTATAACATAATCTTAGAAATGTAACGATGTAACAAGAGATGATGTATAGTTACGTAACAATCAGAGGAAACAATTGTAATAATGAGAAAAATTAACAAGAAAAGTTAAATTTTGCCATCCATAGGAGATTTAGTGTAATATATTTAATTGTCAAACTAGTGTCAGTTCAAATGTTTCATAAAGGTCACACTATAGGTGATTTAGAGTTACATTGTAAAATTAAAAATAAAAAAAGAAAAATTGTAGAAATGTGATAAATGGAAAAGAAAAATTGCATTCTAAGATAGTATGGAGATTAATTGCCACATCCTAAATTATCAAATCATGTATGAATTACAATTTCTTACAAATTAAATAAAAATCCTAAAATTGAGGTAGGTCCAACAATTTGGTTTCATCTCAATCTGACCTTTTATTGAATTACCATGAATTACTTAGGTTAATAAGAATTAAAAATAGTATATTATTATTTTAATATTAAGTAAATATATGTTAATGCCAAAGTTAAATAACAACAATAAAAATAATGTAACCAAATTGAGGTGTTGTAAAAGGCAATTAAGAGCAAATTTAGACTTACATTGTTATCTAGCCTAATGAATGTGAAAAGTTGAACTAATGCGATGAAAGGTAATAGAAAAAAGCTTTCCAAGATAGTAAAGAGATATTTTTCAACATTCTTATTTATAGATGTGCCTAAAACCTAATAATTATTTAAAAATATAGAATTGAATATCTAATTCAATAGACCATAAGATGAGTATGAATGGAGAATTATAGTTACATTTTAGTGTAGCCCAATCAAATGTAAAAAGTTTAACAAATCAAACAAATTGCATAGAAAGTAGCATTCTCTAAACATTAAATAGTGTAAAAATCAAAATATCTAGTAAAGTTGCTAAGATCATAATTTTTTGAAAATATCATAAAATGTTTTAGTAGATAGAGTTTATTAAGAATTTCTCAATGATATTTTCTCTATCTTAATAAGGCCACATTTAAAATTACTACAAATAACAAAAGTAAATAATATTAAAAAAATATTAAATTATTATTTAAATGGAAATAAAAAAAATTTTAAAGCTAAAATTAGTTTCATGAAGCAATGAAATATATCCAAAATAAAACTGTGTAAATGTCACATATGAGGATATTTAGAGTTACATAGTAATATAAGCAAATAAAAATGAAACATATAAATAATATGAGAAAGTTACATTGCAAGATACTAAAAAGATTATGTAACATAATCGGTTGTGAAGTCAAATACAAATTGTCAGGTCTCATAAAAAGTTGAAAACACAAGAAAATAAATTATATTAAAAAATAAAAAATAAATATTTAATTAGATAGAGCTCATCAAGATGAGTCTAATAATGTTTGTTTTATCTTGAACAGACTCACTTAAAAATACCACAAATTAAAAAAGTAAAAACACATAAATAATAATAAATGTATTTTTAACATTAAGTATTTATTAAAGCTATAATGAGATAAATTGAAGCAATCTAATGAACCCAAGTCAAAATTATTTAAAGGTATTTACAGTAATATAGTAATATAACTTAATGAAAAAAAAAATTGAAAAAATCATATGGATTACATGATAAAGTTTTAGTCCAAAATGCTAGGGGTATCTAGTGTAACATTCTTTATCATCAAGTTTGGCAAAAATGAACATGTACCATCATGCATGTAAAAACTTTACAAAATAACATGTATAATAATATTGAATTAGATATCAAGTTTTTTCCTTGTTAAAATGAATCTAAGAAATCTTATTTCTTCTGCATTAAACTTAAATTTGCATAACTATGAGTTAAGAAAATGAATAAGTATAAATAATAATATATAATTATTTTGACATTAATGAAATATATACTAAAGCTAAAATAAGATAAATTTAGGAAATGTAATGTAACAAAATCAAAGTGATTTAATTTTGATGAGAGAGCAGATTTAGACTTACATCATATTAAACATAATAAAAATAAATTATTCAAAGAAAAGAGATGAATTACTTTAGAAACTTTTATTCTAAGATACTTAAGAGATCTAGTGTATCATACTTAGTCATTAAATTTGGTATAAATAAACAAATATCAACAAGTAGGCTAAACCCTAGCAAAAAATATTCATAAACATCAAAATTAATATTTAAACATGTAGAGCACATCATGATGAGTCTAATGACTTTTTTGTCATCATGCATAGACTAGTTTTGAATTTTTATAGATTACAAATGTAAAAAAAGTAATAAATTATATTTTATAAATATTAATTAAACATATGTATATACATATACAATTATATTAAAGCTAAAATGAGCTAAATTAAATAAATGTAGTGATACCTAATTAAAGTGATGCAATGGTTAAATATTTGAAGACATGTAATAACATAATACTATTACAAAATAGAAGCAAAACATTTTAATAAATGTGAAAAAACATATGGGAAAGCTTCATTATGACATACGAAGGACACAGAGTACAATATTCTACATTATCAAGTCAAGTAAAAAGTAAACTATCTTGTAAGATATGCAAATTAAATAAAAAAATTAGTAATATAAAAAATAAATATTTAATGCGATAGTGCTCATTGACATTAGTCCAATAAGGCCTATTTTTTTTCTATCTTAGGCTTCATTTTTAAAAATAATGATTTTCCAAAATAAATAAGTTTAAATAATAATATATATTCATTTCAATATTATGTAAATATATACTAGAGCAAAAAAGATAAATTGAGTGATATAATATAACAAACTTAATGTGAGATAAATTCTTTGAGAGAGACAAATTCTAAAATTTTAATAATATCAAGTGTAACATCCTCGACCATCGAATCATGTATGATTCAAAACATCTCATAATATGTGTCAAAAAATTAAAATATTTCAAAATATAATAATAAAATTTTATTCTTTTAGACAAAGTAAATTTTTTTAAAGTTGAAAAGAGATAAATTGATGGAATCTATTATAACCAAATCAAAGAGATATAAAACTCATAGTAGATGAAATTTATTGTAAAATTGTAATACAAAGAAATAAAAGTGATATATTTCATAAAAAGATAAATTACCTAGAACTGTTTTGTTTCAAGATACTAATAAGACCAACTATAAAACAGTCCATCTTCAGGTAAAAAAATTCAAAACATCTTATAAACATGAAAAGCCACATAAAATAAAATATTTAATAACATAAAAATAAATATTTAATTGGATAGAGCTCAACAAGATGAGTCGAATAACATTCTTTTTCTTAATAGAACCTCATTTTGAATAACAACATATTACCAAAAAATATTTAGAAATTAAAAGATACATTTGTTTAATATTATTTAAATATATATGAAAGTTTAAATGAGAAAAATTAAAGAAATATAATATAATTAAATCAAAGCAATTTAAACATCACATGAAAGTTGAGTTGAAGTTAAAAATTTTTACAACAAAATAAAAGTAAAATATTTGAAGCAAAACATTTTACTTAAACATACCTAATAAACAAAAGAATTATAACCTAAAATAACCCATAAATTGTGTCAAACATCAGGCAAATTAAATTTATAAAAATATTACATAAATATTTAATTAGAGTGAGTTTATTGAGATTAGTCTAGTGATGTTTATTTTGTCTTCATCAGACTTTCTTTAGAGTTATTATGAATTAACAAAATAATTAAGTTTGTATGCTAATAATAACAACTTATTATTTTTATATTAAGTAAATAAATATGAATGATAAAGTAAGGTAAAGTAAATTAGTGAAATATTAGCTTATACAAATCAATGTAGAGGTCACACGAAAGGACATCTGGAATAACATAGTAATATCGTCAAACGAAAGCAAAAAAAATTAAAAAAGCCAAATAAAATTTATAGCAAATTCGTATTCTAAAATATTAAAAAGATTAAGTGTTACATTATTGATCATAGAATCAATTGCAAATCCTAATGTCTTTTAAGGCATTTAAAAATCATATAAAATAAAATAATTAAAATATTAAAATGAGTTAAATAATGATTGTTTTGTCTCAATTTGACACAATTTACTGTTATTTCTCATTACCAAAGTGAAAAAGCTTAAATAACAACAAATTATATTTGTAATACTAAGTAATTATATGTTAATATTAAAAGAGATAAATTAAAGTAATGTAACATAACAAATCAAAGCAATTTATATGTCACGTGAGAGGAGAATTGGAGTTTGAAGTTGTTGTAAACAAATTAAGATGAAAACTCAAACCAAATGTTAAATTATATGAAAAACTTGCATTCTAAGATATAAAGGAGATAAAGCATGATATCCTTGGTTGGCAAGTCTTATAAGAATCTATATGCCATGTAAAACATGCAAAAAAACACTTCAAAATAAAATATTTAAAATTATAAAAATATGTAATAATAACAATAATAATGTTATTTTTATATAAAGTAAAGATGTGTTTAAGATGACATAAGATAAATTCAAGCAATGCAATAAAACTAAATCACAGAGTTGTAAAGATCACACAATAAGGCATAAGATTTATTTTTAATAGATAAATTGGTTAGATAGGTTGCATTTCAGAACACAAAGAAAATCAAGTGTAACATCCTCAATTATCAAATGGGACATGAATCAAAATCTCTTGAACTATGCCTTATACTTAGAAAAGAAATGAAAAATATAAAAAAGAATATTTAATCATATAAGATTTTTTTCAAACGAGTCTAATGACGTGTTTCATCTTGCTCGAACATCATTTGTAGTTATGGTGAGTTACCTGTGCAAATAAGAATTAATAAAAGCTATGTAATATAACTAAATCAAATCTATGCAAGGATCACAAGGGATAAGATTTAGAGTTACAATATAGCCAATTGAAACTAAAAAATATGAAGAAATAAGAAAACTTATATGGAGCAATTACATTCTGAGATACTAAAGGGAATGTGCTAGACATCATCGATAATAAACTCAAATACAAATTTAAATATCTCATAAAACATGCAAAAGCACTAAAAAAATAAAATATTTAATGTTATAACATGAATATTTAATTATATATGTCTTGTCAACATGAGTGAAATGTAGTTTTTTTTTTTATTTTGATCAAACCTCAATTGAAATTACTACGAGTTAGATAAGTGAAGAAGAATAAATTATAAGAAATTTTTATTTCAATATTATGTAAATTTATAAGTTGATTCTATCAAATATGACAAAATCAAGGACATGTAAAAGTCACACAAGAGGAGATTAGTGTTTCAAGGAAATATAAACAAATCAAAGAAACAAATGTAATGAAATAAGACAAATTGTTTGAGAATTTTACATTCCAATACACCAAGGAGATCTTGTATGACATCCTCAATCATCATTTTGAGTAACAAAGAAAATGTCTCATTATACAAGCCAAAATAATAGAACATTCATTATTTAAAATCTTAAAAACTAAATATTTCATAAAATGGAGGTTGTTAAGATGTGTGCAATAACTTTTGTCCTTGTAAATTAAACTTTGTTTGAAATTTTTCTGAACAACCAAAAACAATGGGCATAAATAATTAAATGTTATGATTTTAATATTAAGTGCATAGGTGTTAATGATAAAATTAGATGCAAAATATTTAAAAAAATAGATAAAATATATAAGAAAGTTGCATTCTAATATATTTTTTGGTTATATTATTATGTAACTCTAATTCTATTTTTATGTCACTTTTATTTAGTTTATTATATTGGTTCAATTTAACTTATTCAATCTTCAATATATATTTACATTATATTAAAATAATAGTTTATTACTATTTATTTTTATTTACTTTGGTATTTAATAGAAATTCCAAAATGAGATTTAATTGACACAAAATAATTTTCATTATACTCAACTTGATGAGCTCTATTCAATTAAATATTTATATTTTTAAATAATGTTTTTTAAGATTTTTGTATAGTCTATTAGAAATTTCAATTGATACTAAATTTGATGATCAAAAATATTAGAAAGCCACTTTTCTTTATGATTTACCTTCTTTTCTTTTCAAAGTTTTTGATTTTATTTGGTTTATTGTCATGCAACTCAAAATCTTTCTCATGTCATTTTTACATTAGTTTAATTTAGATATTTTATATTATTTTAATTTATCTCATCTCAATTGTAACATATATTTACAAAATATTAAAACAAAAAGTTTATTATTTATTTTGATATCTTGTAGTAATTCCAAAAAAGAAATTACTAAGATAAAATAAATGTCATCAAACTCATCTCAATGAGTACTATTTAATTAAATATTTATTTTGCTCTTTTTAAATATTTTTATTTTCTATGATTTTGACATATTTTATAAGATATTTTTATTTATATCTAGTTTGATAGTTGAGGATATTACTCTGGATCACTTTTGTATCTTAGAATGCAATATTTGCATATAATTTATCTCATTTCTTAAAAAGCTTCTATTTGATTTGGTCATATTAGCATGTATGTATCTATTTTCCCTTATCTAATTTTTACATTGATTTGATTTCATTATAATATATTATTTTAATTTATTTTATTTTAACATTAACATATATTTACTTAATATTAAAAGAATTTATTATTATGATTTTTTGTTATTTAGTTTTCTAATTAACATTAATTACAAATGAGTTCAAAACGAGATAAAATAAATATTATTGGACTATCTATTATTACTCTATCCAAACAAATATTCATTTTGAATACTTTTAAATATTTATTTGTTATATTGGCATATTTTACAAGATATTTTGATTTATTGCTAATTTGATTATCGATGACAATAAATCTAATCTCCTTAGTATTTTTGAATTAACATTCCAACATAATTTTCCTCATTTCTTCAAAAGGTTTTTCATTGATTTCATTTAATTACTAGAAACTTTAATTCTCCTCTCCTATTATGTTTATGTCACTTTAATTTGGTTTTATTATATTTTTTAAATTTATCTAATTTTAGCCTTAATATATATATTTACTACATATTAGAATAATAGTTTATTATTATTTATATTTATATAATTTTTATAAATCATACTAATTCCAAACTATATTCAATTGAGATGAATGAAACATTGTTAGACTTGTTTCAATGGTTCTTATCTAATTCAATATTTATTTTTATATTTTTTAAAATTTTGATTTTTTTGGATTTTAATATATTTTATGAGATATTTTAATTTGTACTAAATTAATGATTAAGGTTGTTATACTCAATCTACTTTAAAACTTGAAATGTAAGTTTCTCACATCATTTTTTTATTTCTTTAAATTTTTATTTCATTTTATGATATTATTATGCAACTATATTTATCTCATTTCTTAAAAAAAATATTTTTTTATATTACTATGAAATTCTAATTCTCTATTTTTGTGACTTTTATGTCATTTTAATTTTGTTATATTACATTGCTTCAATTTATATAATTTTAGCTTTAATATATTTTATTACTTAATAGTAAAATAATCATTTATTGTTATTTAAGCATATTAAATTTTGTAATTCATAATAATTCTAAATGTGATATGATCAAGATGAAATAAATCTTGTTGGACCCGTCTCGACATGCTCTAACAAATGAAATGTTCATTTTTAATGATATTTAGTTTTGTAATTCATAATAATTCCAAAGGTGGTCTGATCAAGATGGAGAAGCATCATTCCACTCATCTCGATGATCCTTACACTGATAATTATTTCATCTTTATATTTTGAAATGTTTTTTAAAATTTTTTTAAGCTTTTGGCATAATTTTAGTAATTTTGATTTGTATCTTATTTGATAAGAAATGTTACACTTAATGTTTTGTTATCTTAGAATAAATAATTCTTATACAACTTATCTAATTTATTAAAAACATTTTCATTTATTTAATTATTTTATTATATAACTCCAAATCTGGTTTAACATTTACGTTGCTTCAATTTGGTTTCACTACATTACTTCAATTTATCTCACTTAAGATTTAACATATATTTACTTAATATTAAAATAAGAATTATTAATATTTATGTTTATTTTATTTTGTAATTTATAGTAATTTCAAAAAAGGTCCAACGAAGATAAAATAAATTTTGTTAGACTCATCGCAGTGAGCTCTATCCAAGTGAATAATCATTTTTATACTTTTTTAATATTTTATTTCCAAAGATTTTTTTATGCCTTGCGAGTTATTTCAATCCCTAGAAGATTTCACGATCATAGGTGTTACACTTGATTATCTTAATATTTTTTAATACAAATTTCATATGCAACTTATCTCACTTCTCAAAATATTTTATTTTATTTTATTATCTTACTATGAAACTCTGATTTTCGTCTCATTTAACTATTACATCGCTTCTATTTTACACTTGATTTATTCTCATTTACTTTGATAATTTGGAATAATTTGAAATGAGTCCAATCGACATAAAACAAATGTTGTTAGATATGTCCAAATGTGATCCATCAAATATTTATTTTGATATTTTAAAGTATTTAATATTTTCTTACATTTGGTATATTTTATGAGACATTTTCATACACGCTAGATGTATGTTGAAATGCAAATTTTTCTTATAATTTATGTTATTTCTTCAAATGTTTCACCTTGATTTCGTTATATTACAATGAAACTAAAATCCTCATGTCATAAGACCTTTACATTGATTCAATTTAGTTATTTTTTCGTTACTTTAATTTATCTAGTTACAACTTTAATATATATTTAATTAAAATAAAAATGATAATAATTTATTATTATTATTATTATTTTCATTTATTTTTGTAATTCACAATAAGTTCAAATAAGGCTTGATATAAATGAAGGAAACATTAATAGTCTCATCTCAATGAGCTTTATCAAACTAAATATCTATTTATATATTTTTAAAAAAAAAATTATTTTTTATAGTTTTGTTACTCTTTTCTAGAATGTTTTATTTCTATCTAGTTTAATGATTGACCTTAGTAACTTGAGATGCTATTTTTTAGTAAAATTTATCTAATTATCCAATTTTTTTTCTTTTTTTAGTTATATTACTATGTTACTACAAATATCTTATAATTTTACCTTTATATCACATGAATATGCACATATACACAAACACATAAATACACATACAAACAAACACACATGTACACACAAAAAACGCTAGTAGATAGGCACACACACATATGCACATGCATATGTAGACACACATGCACACACACACATATACACATATTAATGCATACACGTAAGCAAACACGTGTATTCACTTGTAGATGCATATGCACACGTGCATGCACACATACACATATATACAAACACATGCACACATATGCACACACGCATACACATGCACACATACGCACACATGCACACGCATGTACACATTCTCACACGTGCACACACACTTATGCCCACACATACACTCACATGTAGACATAGATAGAGCCACATATACACATGCATGAGCACACATACATAGGTACAAACATGTATGTCCATGCAAGCACATCCACATACATGCATGTGTTCACTTACTGACTCACATGTAGGTGCACATGTACACAAACACATCCATGCACGCACACGCATACAAACAAACTCATGCATGCATGCATACACACAAGTGTATGCACACATGCACGCTCAAGTCTACTCACAAACATAGGAACTAACACACACATGCACAAATGTATGTAAACATGCACACATACACACACATAAAAAGACACAAACATACACACATATGTACATTCATGCATGCACACATACACTTGCTTACTCAATTAGACACACTCACAAAAACATGTATGAACACATACAAAAAGTACAAAAAGAGACAGTCATGTAGATAGGTGCACGCAAACACAAAAACACACGCACATAGGCATGCACACACACGTCCATACAAACACACCTAAACGAGCCCCCAAACATAAGTGCATAGGCACACGCACGATCACACACACACTTGCACATACACACATGCAAGTAGATGCATATACAGACTCACATACACACAAACATGCAAGCACACAAACAAAAGAATGCATAGACTTTTGAAGGCATAAAACATATAAACATGCATGCAGACAAAAATGCATGCTCACTCACATGCATGCACTCATATGAACCCATGCTCACATGAACCAACGAACACACAAGTACAGACACACCCACACACATGTACCTATGCATACACACGAACACCTACACGTACACACATGAACCTGTGCACACACACACACATGTACATGTTTGTACACACACATGCACACACACACATGTGCATGTTTGTACACACACATGCACACACTTAAACACACACACACATAGGCTCACCTATAAATACCCCCACACACACATGTACACACACACACACACAAAAGTACATGCTTTCATAAACATACATGCACACACACAAACAAATTGGCACACTTCCATCAAAGCAAAAACACACACACACACAGATTAACAAGGACATATAAATTCATGCGTGCATGTATATACACACATATACACATGCACATACACACAAATAAAGATGCCCACACATAGAGACACACTTGTGTAAGAATGTATGCACATAAGCACACACAAACATATGCACACACATACACACACTTGGAAACACAAACACACACATGTAGAGATAGGCACAAAGACATGTATGCCCACACATAGACATGCACAAACATGGGTACAAACATTTGAATATACATGTAAACACACATACACACATATCCATATAATCACAATAACACAAACACACACACACACACCCCTATATACAGATAAAAAGGCACACACACACGCACAAACATACAAGTACACATATATACACATATACACACCCATAAACACATACATGTCTAAACATGCACAAATGCACACACAAACATATAGCCACATGCATGGCCATGCACATATACATGTACACACATAAACACATGCATGCACACACACATACAAACATGCTTAGACAAATGCACACACATTTACATACACACACACACACACTCACATTCTTAACTTCATGCATGCACACACTCACATTCACACTTATATTCATGCACACACACATATACACTCATGCACATGCAGACAAACATAAGCATATAGACTTACAGAGACAAACAGAATCACACACCCACACTATCACACAGATAGACATACACACACATATACACTCATGTAAACATAATCTTCGACATGCACTTGAACTTATAAACATATACGCACACATTTGCATGCACACATAGATGCATAAGCACACACACACATGCACATGCATGTTTGTAATCACACACACACATGCACATGCATGTTTGTAATCACACACACTTGCATGTATACACATATGTATTTGCACTACCCTATATATAAACTGCTTGCACCCACATATATGTATACACACACACACATAGACGTGTATGCACTCCCATGCAGACACTTAGACACATAGGCATGCATACTCAGAAATGCATGTACTCAAGCACACACTCACATGTATACACTCAAACTCGCACACACACACACACATACATGCGTGAACAGATGCATAATGACATCCATGTACATGCACACATGCACACATGCACACATACACGAACATGCTTCTACACGTACTTGTTCCTTCATATACACACACATGCTCTCGCTCAAACGCACACACACATACACAAATAGCCACACTCACCCACATGCATGAACACACTATCCACCCACACACATAAACACAAAAAAATGCATACATATGGACTAACAACCACACACATTCATATACACACATACACACACAATCGTGCATGCACATGAACACATACACACATGTGCGCACATCGACACTTATGCACACATGCACAAAAATGCATGCACACATGTACACACATGCATACACACACACAAACCCACACAAACAGACACGTACACACATAAACATCTGCGCACACACTCACATGCAAAGCACCTGTGCATGTAAACATATGCAGACATAAATAGATGCACACACACACACACACATGGACATGCACATACACACACAAACACATGCATATGCACAAACTCATGCTCACACATGCACACACTTACACACCAATACACACATATATAAACCCATGCTTGCACACATGCATGCACCCATTTACACACATAGACATACAAGAATGCACACACATACACGTGCATACATGTACACACACAAATATACTCATGCACACATGCAAACACAAGCATGCACAGGCATAGATTCACAAACATGCATGTAGATGCACACACATATACACATGGACAAGAACATGCACTCATATACACACATGCACAACCATAGGAACACACACACACACACATATAATTAAAGGCTCATAAGCATGAACACATCTGCACACTCACATGCACATAAACACACACAAATGCACACACACACACACACACATACACGTGTACACTCATGCACACACAGACTCACACACACACATAAAAAGTGCACACATAAATGCTCACAAATAGACATGCACACACACAACACTCACATGCACACTTGCATATCAATGCATGCACATATAAATGCACAAGCATATACAAACACTTCCAAACACACACACACACATGCACACATGCAAACACACACACACATGCACAAAACATGCAAATATTTACATACATACACGAAGGCATACACACATGTATACATATGCACATGCACATGAATGCACACATGTGCACACACACACACATGTAGGCACACACATGCAGACACACACACATGCATACTTGCACCCAAGCATTCATAATAATATGCACATACACACACACATACACACTCACATGCACACATGCACAGACACAAATAGAAATAGGTACCTACACATGTAAATACAAACACTTATAGACAGACATGCAAATACACATAGACATCACACACCTGCACATACGCACACAAACACAAACTTGCACAAGCACACAAACACATGCACACAAGCATATAAACATTCTCATAAGAATATTTACATATACTAACACACTCAAATACACACATACACATATACAAACACACGCATACACATACACACATAAACACGCACAAACACAAGCACAAACATAAGCACATATATGCATGTCGACACACATGCACATGCACATAGGTATGAACACACACACAACCATGCAAAAACACACCCACAAGCACACACATGCATACACACAGACATATACACACATGAACACACATGAACAAGTATGCATGCACCCATATGTGCACTCACACAATCAAGTATGCACACATACACACACACACACAACTAGACGCCTTTGCTCCTACACATGCACATATGCACCCACGCAAATGCACTCACTTGTACATAAACTCAAGTAGACACGCACTCCCACATACATTCTTATATAGAAACACACACACATAGACATAAAAAAGAAACCATGTAGACATGTACCCATTTAGACATGCATGGACTAACACACACACATGCACACACATGTATCCATTCACACAAATAGAGATAAACATGCACACATGTACACACAGATCCACAAAATCAAACACAAGCACACACCAACATGCACGCACAAATAAACATGTCCTCGCTTGTCACACATGCATTCACGCACACACATTCATGCACACAAGTACACAGACACACACACACACAAAAGAATGCACAAATGCTTGCACACACATACTCATAACCATACATGGACAAACACACACACACATACATATATGCACAAACAAACTCACACACATGCACAAACACACATAGATGCATGCATGCACACATGCAAACATCAACCCACACACATTGTCATAGACACACCCACACATATAATAACATGCACACACACATACATAGGCACAAGCACAAACACACACACATGGATATGCACACACACCTGCACACACACCTGCACACAAAACCATGCATAAACACAACCATGCAAACACATAAGCATACATGCATGTACAACCGTGCACACACACACTTGCACACAAGTATGAACATACATGCACATCCACACACAAATACACACATGCATGAACAAAGCCAAGAATAGAAACATTAATGCACACACAAGCACACTCATAAATCCATCCATACATACACACAAACACCCATCCACATGCAACCACACAAATGCTTACATATGCACACATATACTTGCCTACAAAGACACACACACATGCATGCACCCATGCTTAGACATGTGTGCATCCGTACATACAAACACACTCAATCAAACATGTAAACACATATGCACACACACACACATAAATACTCATATGTATAAACATATGTGCACACATGTTCACATACACATGCACATACATAAACAATCAAAAATGCATGCATGTAACAACCAAAAAAAATATTTGCTTGCACATGAAAACATGCACACACATTCATAAGAATACAAATATGCACCTTCACATGCACACACACACACACATGAACTCAAGCACACATATAAACACAAGCACACACTCTTGGACACACAAAATCTCACTAAATAACATGCACATATACGCACATCTATGCACACATGTGCTCACATACACAGAAATAAAAGAACACATGAGCATATATTTAAACACATACACATATGCACACACACACATATGTAGATAAACATGCACATGTATACATAAACACATGGACATACACATGCACACGTACACCTACAACCACACATTGGTATACATACACACAAATGCACACATGCATAGAGAACATAAACACGCGCACTAACACATCCACACACACACAGAAATATACACATAAATAGACACAAGCACATGAACACATGAGCGAACATGCACAAGCACCTACACATATATATGCACACACACACACACACAAGTATGCACTAATGTAGATGCATGCTTGCACACATGCATAGCACACACACATGCATGCTCTCACACACTCATATGCACAACAACACATGTATAGACATGTACACACACCTACACACATAGAACCACACACGAAACCCAGACATTAGGAACAAATACACACAAACACTTAAGGACACACTAGTATGCACTCACACATGCATGCATACCCAAAGCCACAAACATACAAAAACAAATACAACTAGACACATATAAATAGATGATTGCACATATAATAACACATATGTGCATGCATGCATAAACACATACATACTCACATGTGCAAATGTGGACACCCAAGCAAACACACTGGCACACATGACACACATACATAAGCCTATATGCAAACATATATAAGAAAAAATACATTTATGCAAATATGCACACACTCCCACACATGCACACACAAGCCAGTGCATCAGCACACACACTTTCATGCACAAACATGCATGCATACCCTTGCATGCACAGACAAACATACCCACCCAACTACACAAGCAAATACACAAACATGCATAAACACACACAGACGCACACACACACATAGACAAAAAGATAAACACATTTGCATATGTACATGCATACACAAACACACGTGCACACATGCACACTCACACTCATAGGTGCACACACACACCTAAGCTAATGAACATGTACATACACACATGCACACACATAAACTCACAGACATGCACACGAATGCAAAAACACACACATGCACACACATGTATACACACAAGCACACACACACACACATACATGCTTGCATATGCCCATACAAGCACACATGTACATGAATGCACACACATGCCCTTCTGCACACATATGCGCACTAACACACATGCATATATGCACACACATAGCTGCACATGCAAGCACATGCACGTATGCAAGAACATGCATATGTGGACAAAAACATACACACATGTGCACACAACCACATATAGAAGCATGCACAAACACACACACACACACATATGCTCACATTCACAAATACATAAATGCACATGTGCATACACACACACACATGCACACATGTAGACACAAGAATGTGCACATGAATACATAAATGCATGCATACAAGTAAATACAACCATTCACAAAAACATGCAGTGACAAACATGCACATACATAGACTTACACATAAATGCTTATACACACACACCTGCAACAACACACACAAACATACAAATTCACAAATGCACAAGCACACACACACACACACACAGAAACACACACATGAATACATGCATCTATGCACACAAATGCACTCACTCATTCACAAGTGCTTGCATACACACCCACGCACAAGCACACACAAACAAACACATGTGCACACACATGCACAAACCCATGTGCACACAAACACACAAACATAAAGACACACAAGAAAATATATGTAAAACACACACTTACAAACACACATGTATGGACCTACATGCACATACGCACACACAAACACACATAATCATACAAAAATTTGCACATGCACATACACCCATAAGTAAACATATACACACACACACAAACATGCACATACATATACACACACATCTACGTGTATACAAACATGCTCATACAGTAGCACTTGCATGCACACGCACATGCACATACACATTCATACATGCATGCATGCATATACACTCACATAATTGCACATGTACACAAACACATACACACAGATACACATGCATACGCACACATGCACCCACACATTCACACAAGCACATATGAACACACGTACTCACACAAACACATATGCATTCACATGCACAAAAACTCACACACATTGATATATAAATACACAAATATATACAAATGTGCACACACACACACACATGTAGTCAGACCAACATACACACATGTAGACATGTATGCTCAAACACACATAAGAATGCATAAAGACACACAAGCACAAACATTAACACACAAATTTCAACACATACATGCACACATAAGCACATAAAGACATAGGCATAGATAGGGACACATGCACATACACACATACATACACACACAAACACTCTTACATAATCAAAAACTTCACACACACATAAGCACACACAAATGCACACACATATTCCCATAAGCATACGTGCATGCTTGCACATGCATGCATTCACGCACAAATATACACACACACACATGCTCACACATGCAACGACAAACACTAACACACACTTACACACACAAACACGCACACATGCACACACGCACACACACACACACACAGACACACACACACGGGTGCACACGTAGGTGTGGATACACACAAACAAACACACACACACACCTACTCACTCTCCAACTTACACATGCTTGCACACATAAGACACAAGCACAGGAACACACACAAACCCACACATGCATATCATACACATGCTAGCACACTTGCACATGTTTGTAGACACACATATATACACATGCACAAGCAAGCTCACAACCACATAGACACATGTACATACTCACACACACAAAAACTTTGACATATACACATGCATGGAGATGTTAACACACACATGAAGAGATACACACACATGTGCACTCACGTGCACCTATGCATGCATACACACACTTACACACACACACATGTATGTAGACGCACACAAACACACATTCACACCTAAATTGATGCACACATGCTCATACCCACATGAACTCCATTCTTGTATAGCACACACACATGCACATGTACACAAAGCATGCATGCACACACATAGAGGCACATACACACACACACACACATATACATGAACACACACACACGCCTAGACCCCCTCTGATAACTACTCCTACACACACATAAAAAGACATGCACACACAAACACACACATGCATTAAAATGCACACATAAATAGACACACAAAAGCACACACATGCACATGCATGCACACATGCACGCACAAGTAGATGCACAGACATACACTCACACACACACTTGCATGCATATGCACACATATACACATAATCATGCTCATAATCGTGAGCACATATGCCATGCACACATATAGGCACTCTCATACATATGCACACAATCCAGACATCAATGTAAAACACATGTGTAAACATACACAAACACACGCACACAAACCACATATATGTTTGTTACACATATATGCACATATACACATGTGTAAACATACACACCCACACACAAACATGCCCATACATATGGACATACATGTACGTGTATACAAACATCCTCATACAGTTGCAGTTGCATGTACACGCATATGCACATAAACATTCATACATGCATGCATGCACACACACTTAAATAGTTGCACATGTACACAAACACATGCACACAGATACACATGCATATGCACACATGCACCTACACATGCACACATGAACACACGTACTCACACAAACACATAGGCATTCACATGCACAAAAACTCACACAAATTGACATATAAATACACAAACATATACAAATGTGCACACGCACACATGTAGTCACACCCACATACACACATGTAGACATGTAAGCTCAAACACACATAAGAATGCATAAAGACTCATGGACATGAACTGGCACACACAAGCATAGACATTAACACACAAATTTGAACACATACATGCACACATAAACACACAAAGACATAGACACACATAGTGACACAAGCACATACACACATACATTCACACATAGACACACAAACACTCTTACATATTCAAAAACTTGCACACACACATAAGCACACACAAATGCACACACATATTCCCATAATCATACATGCATGCTTGCACATGCATGCATTCACATACAATTATACACACACCCACACACACTTGCTCACACATGTAATGACTAACACCAACACACACTTACACACAAAAACATGCACACATGCACACACACACACACGTGTGCATGCGTAGGTGTGGATAAACACAGACACACACCTACTCACTCTCCAACCTACACATGCTTGCACACACAAGACACAAGCACATGCACATGCACAAACCCCCATATGCATATACATACACATGCTAGCACAATTGCACATGTTTGTAGAGACATATATACACACATGCACAAGCAAGCTCACAACCACATAGACACATGTACATACACACACAAAAACTTTGATATATACACATGCATGGAGACGTGAACACACACATGTGTACTCACGTGCACCCATGCATGCATACACACACTTACACACACACACACACATGTATGCACATGCACAAGCACATGCAAACACATTCACACCTAAATCGATGCACAAATGAACACACACACATGCTCATACCCACACGAACTCCTTGCTTACATAGCACACACACACATGCACATGTACAAAAAGCATGCATGCACATAAATAGAGGCACACACACACACACAGACATATACATGAACACACACACGCATACACCCCCTCCGACACCTACTCCTACACACACATAAAAACACATGCACACACAAACACACACATGCATTAAAATGCACACATAAATAGACACAAAAAAGCACACACATGCATATGCGTGCACACATGCACATGCGTGCACACATGCACATGCATGCACGAATGCACACATGCACACACAAGTAGATGCTCACACATACACATACACAAACACACATACACACACACACTTGCACACACATGCACACATATACACATTATCATGCTCATAATTATGAGCACATATGCCATGCACACATAAAGGCACTCTCATGCATATGCATACAAACCAGACATCAATGCAAAACACATATGTAAACATACACACACACACACACAAACCACATATATGTTTGTTTACACATATATGCACATACACATATGTGTAAACATACACACACACACAAACATGCTCATAAATATGGACACACATGTACGTGTATACAAACATGCTCATAAAGTTGCACTTGAATGTACACGCACATGCACACACACATTCATACATGCATGCATGCACATACACTTACATAGTTGCACATGTACACAAACACATGCACATAGATACACATGCATATGCACACTTGCACCCACACATGCACACAAGCACACATGAACACACGTACTCATAGAAACACATGCATTCACATGCACAAAAACTCACACTCACCGATATATAAATACACAAACATATACAAATGTGCACACACACACACACACACATGTACTCATACCCACATAAACACATGTAGACATGTATGCCCAAACACGCATAAGAATGCATAAAGACCCATGGACATGAACTGGCACACACAAGCATAGACATTAACACACAAATTTGAACATATACATGCACATATAAGCACACAAAGACATAGACACACATAAGACACATGCACATACACACATAAATCCACACACAGACACACACAAACACTCTTACATAATCAAAAACTTACACACACACACACACATAAGCACACACAAATACATACACATATTCCCATAAGCATACATGCATGCCTACACAAGCATGCATTCACACACAAATATACACACACACATACACAATTGCTCACACATGCAATGACAAACACCAACACACACTTACACACAAAAACACACACAAACATGGGTGAACATGTAGGTGTGGATATACATAGACAGACACACACACCTACTCACTCTCCAATCTACACATGCTTGAACACACAAGACACAAGCACATGCACACACACAAACCCACACATGCATATACATACACATGCTAGCACAATTGCACATGTTTGTAGATATACACATATACACACATGCACAAGCAAGCTCACAACCACATAGACACATGTAAATACTCACACAAACAAAAACTTTGACATATACACATGCATGGAGACGTGAACACACACATGAACAGATAGACACACACATGCACACTCACGTGCACCCATGCATGCATACACACACTTACACACACACACACACACATGTATGCACATGCACAAGCACATGCAAACACATTCACACATAAATTGATACATGCATGAACACACACACACATGCTCATACCCACCCGAACTCTTGCTTGCATAGCACACACACATGCACACATACACAAAGCATGCATGCACACACATAGAGGCACATATGCACACATATAGAGGCATACACACACACACAAACATATACATGAACACACACATGCATACACCTCCTCCGACACCTACTCCTACGCACACATAAAAACAAATGCACACACAAACACACACATGTATTAAAATGCACACATAAATAGACACACAAAAGAACACACATGCATATGCATGCACACATGCACACAAGCACACACATGTAAATGCTCACACATACACATACACACACACACACACTTGCACACACATGCACACATATACACCTAATCATGCTCATAATTGCGAGCACATATGCCATGCACACATATAAGCACTTTCACGCACATGCACACAAACCACACATCAATGCAAAACACACACACACCGATGCAAGCAAACTACCGTGCACAAATACATGTTCAAAAGTACATATGCACACACACACTTGCTCAAACTCACAAATGCACACTTGATGAGTAGTATTTCAAATGGGGTTTGATTGAGACAAAAAATGTCATTGACATCTTGATGAGCTATATCTATTAAACATTAATTTTTAAATATTTTTGAAATAGTTTATATCAAAGAGTTTTGGTATGCTTTACAAGCTATTCTTAATATTACTTTATTATATAATTTATTTCATCTTTTAAAAGTTTCACTTTGACTTAGTTATGTTACTATATAACTCTAAATCTCATGTCCTATGATATTTACATTATTTTGATTTGGCTGTATTATATTACTACAATTTATCTCATTTATATTTACTTAATATTCAAATAATAATTTATTATTATTTATACTAATTACTTTGTGATTTGTAGTAATTACAAACAAGGCTTGATTATGATGAAGTAAATATTGTTCAACTCATCTCAATAAGCTCAACCTAATTTGAAATATATTTATATATTCTTAATTATTTTATTTTATATGATTTTGGCATGTTAATGAGGTATTTTAATTTTTTCATAGATATCTAGGATATTATATTTGTTCCCATTTTTATCTTAAAATATAAATAATGTTTATATACTCTTAAATTGGTTATATTACTTTACTTCAATGCATCTTATTTTAACTTTATTATATATTTACTTAATATTGAAATAATATTTTATTATTATTTATGTTTATTTACTTTGGTAATTCATAATAATTTCAAATGATATTTGATTGAGACAAAACATAAGATTGGACACACCTAGATGAAGTCAATGCAATTAATTATTCTTTTTAGAATTTTTTTATATTTTATTATATTTTGATTTTTCTATTTTTATAAGACATTTCTAATTGTACTTGATTTATTAATCAAGGAGTTAAATCTAGATCCTATTATTATCTTGCAATGCAATTTTCACATGCAACTTTATCTTATTTTTTCAAAATTTTTGTATTGATTTGCTTAAATTGATTTGTAACTCTAATGTCATGTTGTGTGGGCTTTATAATTCTTTATGTTAGTTATTTTGTATGGCTTCAATTTTTTTCATTTCAACTTCAATAAATATTTGATTAATATTAAAATAATAATTTATTAATTTATGCTTATTTAATTTTGTAATCCATAGCAAATCCAAACAACATTTTATTGAGATGAAAAAAACATCCATGGACTCGTCTCGATGAGTGATATACAATTAAAGACTCTTTTCAATATTTTTAAACAATATATTTTTTGGCATTTAGAATTCTTTTAAAGATATTTCAATTAATACATGATTTTATGATTAGAAATGTTACACTTGATCTCCTTAGCATATTGGAATGCATCTTTTCTATATAATTTATCTAATTTCATGAAATGTTTTGGTTATGTTTTATTATATTGCTATGTAAATCATAATCTACTTTCGTGTATCCTTTAAATGGCTTTGATTTGGTTATATTCAATTACTTTAATTTATCTAATCTTGACTTTAATACATATTTACTTAATAGTTAGATGATAATTTATTACTATTTATGCTTATTTAGTTTGGTAATTTATAGTAATGACAAAGAAGTTCTAATTGAGGCCATTCAAAATTTAGTGGACTGGACTCCACTACCTCCATCCAATAGATATTCATTTATATATATTTTTAAATATTTTACTTATTTTGTGATTTTTTATTTTTTTTTGATTATTTTCATTCGAATTTTTTGACTATCAAAGATATTACATTGTATTGGTCTAATATGTTGGAAAGGAACTTTGTTTTAAAATTTATCTCATTTATTCAAATTTTTTATTTTGATTTCGTTATATTAATATGTAATTGTAAATCTATGATTATGTAATTATTACATCAAAATGATTTGGACATATTGCATTTTTTAATTTATCTTATTTATGTTTTGATATATATATATATAACATTAAAATTGTGAAATATCATTAAACTTGTTTTAATGAGCTCTATCTAATAAAATATTAATTTTTATACTTTTAAATACTTTCATTCATCTAGTTTTGACATGCTTTATCAGTCATTTATTTTATACCAAATTTGATTATTTAGGATGTTACACTCAATTTCATTAGTTTTTTGAAATTCAATATTCTTAAATATTTATCTCATTTCTTCAAAGTTTTTGCTTAATATTAGTTACACCATTATGAAACTCTACTTATGCTCTCGTGTAACTTTTATAGCATTTGATATGATTTTATCACATTGTTTTATTTAAATTCTTCTTTGCTTCAATATATACTTGGTTTTTATTAAAATAACAACAATATATTGTTATTGTCTTATTAAATTTTGAAATTCATAATAATTCCAAATGTGGTCTGATAAGAAAATGTTGATTGATTCCCCTTAACAAGCTCTATAAAATGAAAATAATTCTTTTTTGTGTTTTTAGATATTTTATTTTCAAAAGTTTGGCACATGTTACATGTCAATTAGATTCATACCTAATTTTATGATCAAGGATTGTACTATTGATCTCCTTAGTATTTTTAATGTAACTTTTATAAACAATTTATCCATTTTTTAAATTTTTTTCTTTAGTATATTACAATTATTTAAAGAATATTTTGTGTATTAAGTTAATATTATACTATTTATATTCAAATTTATAATATGATGTGCTATATTTTATATTTTTTGAAATTAATAATAATGTTATATAATTATTATTATAAAGTATTATAAAATTATAATTATATATAACCATTTATAAGAATTTATTTTTTTAACATTAAAATGTAAATATTAATATCATTTATTACAAAATGAAATGCTATTAAAAAGTATTTGTACGATCTGAGCTTCTCAAGTAGTCATCGAGCCCAATAATACACTCATCCAAGCTAGCCTCACCTTGGAGTTCTAAGGATATCTAATGTCATAATACTAGTGTGGGCACATATTCATAATATTTTATAGTATCAATATTTTATTTATATAAAATTAATAAAAAAAGTATATAGAATATTGTTTTTTATATAAAATATTGTTGAAACATATGATTTTTTATATTATATTATCATTCTTATAAAAAAAATTAAATTACTTGATTATTATAATTAAAAGAATAATTATTTATCAAAATATATTATATATTATACTATGTAATATAAGACATTTCTTAAATATAGTTAATTAATGTTTTTAAAAAGAGATGATAAGGATAGAAATATCAATTCTCTAAGAGAATAGTAAGTTAGAAATTGATAATAGCTAAATACAAAGGAAAGTAGTAGTAGAAAGATATGAGAGATGATTTAATAAAAAATAATAGAAAAGAGAGAGCATAGAAATATGTAGATAATAAATGAAAAAGTCAAATATACAAAGAGAACTAAAAAATTAGAGAAGGATAGAAGACAGAGATAAATAAAAGAATATTTATAAGATGAAATAGAAAAAAGAGAATGTGACAAACATTACCATAAAAAGAAAAAGAGAAAAAAATTATTTTAAAAAAATTAAATTTATTAATTTAACTTATAATATTTATTTAGTATAATAATTAAATACTTTATAATAATTAGTACAATAAAATATAATAAAAATTTGATATTTTTTTTATTTTAAATATCAAAAATACTTAAATAATATTTTAATAATTAATTTAATATTATTTCATTGATATCTAAAATTAAAAAACTTAATTCAATATTAAGTATTATAATTTTTCCAAAATATTTCTCTTATGTGATATAACATAGATAATGGATATAAAAATTATTTATTAAAAATTACATCATTTTAGATTATTAATTTTTAATAACATAATAATATTATATTTTAAAACTCATATAAAAATATATATATTATTATAATCATAAATTTATGATAATTTATATTCTTTTAAATTTATAATATTCTATAATATTAAAAAAAATTTATATTTAAAAGCTTCTATATAAACCATATGTATTATTACAAGTACAAATAAATTCCAATATAAGATAATTCGTATAAATTATTTTGCTCTATTTTGAACTCAATCAAAGTTATTATTTTATTATGTCATATGATGTGCCATATTTATTATTATATGAAATAGGCTATAATGTTATAAAGTTATTATTAAAAATTAATTACTAAAATGGTAATTATAGCATTCATTTATAAGAAGTTATTTTTTTAATTTTAGTTTATTAGAATTTAATAAATAATATTACCATATTTAAAAAAATTTATGCATAATATATATATATATATATATATATATATATATAATATTATAAACATAAATTAATTATAATTTATTATAATTAGTATAGGAAATTTTCCTTAATTTTCAAAACTATTATTTTTTTAATATCATATAAGTTGTCATATTTATTATTTTATGAAATAAATAATAATATAATAAAGTAATTATTA
This sequence comes from Vanilla planifolia, assembly GCA_023846275.1. Taxonomy (NCBI): domain Eukaryota; kingdom Viridiplantae; phylum Streptophyta; class Magnoliopsida; order Asparagales; family Orchidaceae; genus Vanilla; species Vanilla planifolia. Next base: position 218,745 of record JAIUJO010000544.1, on the reverse strand, counting down.
AAAATTAATTATTATTATAGATAGTCTTTTATAATAAACATTGTTTTAAAAAAATTTAACATCTAAAAATTAACTATAATTCATTAGATATAGGAATGCTATGAAAAATTAAATATAAGATAATAACTTCTAAGGAGTTCACCCATTCCAATACTACGCATGCCGTAGCATACCTAACTTTGGAGTTCTAATGAGATCAATTGCTGTAATGTTGGTATAATTGAACACACAAAAAAAAATATCATAGTTGTGTGAATATTTCTTTAAATATAATAAACAATTTCTGTAATTTTTTAAATTATTAAGTGCATATACCTTTAAATAAAATGTATTCTTATTATATATGTCATAATATTTCAAATATATATATATATATAAAAAAAATAAATAAAAAATGACATAAGCTATTCTTTTTTGTTAAATAGAAATTAATATATGAGATTTTTTTACTATTATTTAACTATTCTTATAAATAAAAAAATTAAATATTGTAATAAATATAAATATCTAAAAAATATATTTTTCATACATATAATATTATAATCTTTACAAAATAATAGATTTATTAAATATTATTAATTAATATGTTAAAAGAGATACTAGAGATAGAGATAACTAATCCTAAAAAGAGAGAAAGTTAAAGATTAATTAGTGAAAAATATTGAAAATAGTGGTTAGAGAAAAAAGAGATGATTTAATAAAAAAATAAAAAGAGAATATAAAAGAGATAAAGAAAATAAATAAATATGCAAAAAAGAAATATATAAGAAAGTATAAAATGATAAAATAGATGGAGAGGCAATGAAAATATAAGAACATAAAAAATGAAGAGAGAAATAAGAGAACGATAATAAGAGACAGAAAAAAGTGAAAAAATATGAGAAAATTTCATATAAAGACAAAACTAAAATATAAAAAATATTAATTAAATTAACAAACTATTCATATATAACATCTAATAAAAATAAAATCTAAATATGTTTTAATGTTTATTATTATTTTAGAATATTGCATATATTAAAAAAAATTGCTATTAATTTAACCATATATTATTCATGTCAAAAATCTAAAAACTTAGTTATATTTAAAATACTATAATGATTCTAATATATTATATTATATATTATAATATAGATAATATATATAGACTATATTTAATATTAATAATATAATTTTATTTATTAAATGTTTTAATAAAATATCTCTATTTTTAAATAATTCTATACACAACACATATATGTTGTTATCAACATAACTTAATTTTAATTTATTATAATTCTTATAAGTTATTTTGCTAAACATTAAACTAAATAAAAGCCATTATTTTATTATTTTATTATTTTATATGATCTTCTATATATATTATTTTATAAAATTAATAATAATATTATAAAGTTATTTTTAAAATTAATTACAAAAGATGGTGATTATTAAAATTATTTAAAGGAATTTACTTTTATTAACATTAACACGTCATAAAAATTAGTTTTTATTCATTAGAAAATGGAATTCTAAGAAAACGTAACTACAGTACAATGACTTCATAAGAGGTCACCAATCCCAATACTACTATGGCCAAAGCATTCCTTTGGAGTTTTAGTAAGATCTAGTGCCATATTATTGGTATCAATGCATATGCATGTTTAAAACAAAAAAGTAAAGTTGTGTAGTTGGCCTTTTTGATAATTAACGGTTTTTAATTTAATACTGCTTAGGTATGTCATAATATTTTATAGTATCAATATTTTATTAATATATATTTAATAAAATATTATATACATTAATATTTTTCATAAAGTAGATATTAATACATTAGATTTTCTTACATTATAATATCATTCATATAAATAAGAAATTAAATTGCTTATTAAATATAAATAAAAATGATATATTTATAAAAAATTACTACATATTAAATTGTGCAACATAAGAGATTTCTTAAATTTTATTAATTTATGTATTAAAAAAAATGATGGAGTTGAGAGAACTATTGTCTAAGAGAGAGAATGTCACAAACTGACAATAACAAAATAAGGAGAAAAATAATAAGAAAGGGAACTTAGAGATTATTTGACAAAAAAAGAGAACATAGAAAAGATAAAGAGAATAAATAAAAATATAAAAGAGAGAGAAATTAAAAAGTAAAAAAAATAGTAGAGAGAGGTCAAGAATATTATAAAAAGATAAAAAATAAAGAGATAAATAAAAGAATGACAGAATGAGTGAGAAAAAAAGGAGAGAATATGAGAGACATTATGATAAAAAAAATAGTAAGAAAAAATATTTAATAAAAATTTTATTTTGACAATACAAATTATAATATTTATTTAATAAAATAAAAAATAATATATAATACTTATTAATAACAAAATAAGAAACTATTTGAAAATTATTTTTTATTTTATAATATTAAATTTATTTAGAGAATATATTATCTATTAATTTAATGTTATATTCTTTAAAGAATATTTAAATTAATTAATTAAATATAATATATTAAAAAATATTCTAATATATTAGATTTATAGGATATAATATTAATAATATAGAAAAATGATATTTAAATTTAATAGTAAAATTTTAAATTTTTAATATTCTATTATATAATATTTTTATATTTAAAAACTTTATGCACAATATATATGTACTACCAGAAAAAGAAATTAATTTTAATTTTTAATAATTCATAAAGGTTATTTTTTAAAATATTAAACAAAATTAGAGTTATTATTTCATTTTGTCACAAGATGTGTTATGTTTATTACTATTTGAAATAAGTAATAATCTTATAAACTTATTACAAAAAAAGTAATTAAAATATAGTATTAATAAATTAAATTTTATAAGAATTTATTTTTTTATTTAATTCTTATTTTATAAAAATTAATTGCCATTCATTTGAAAACTAAATTCTATGAAAAAAATATGTTTATCAAGAGGACTTCTCAAGAGTTCACCCCCATCCAAATACTATACTCATCCAAACATGCTTAACTTTTGAGATCAAAAGAGATCAAGTGTCGTAATGCTGATGCAGTCGCGCATGCATGTTTAAGATAAAAAAAAATTGAAGTTTTTTTGCCCTATAAAATAATGAACAATTTCTAAAATTTTCAAAATTATTTAATATGTACAATTTTTTAAAAAATTTATTCTTATTTATATCTCATAATATTTTATTATGTTAATATGTTGTTTATATATAACTAATATAAAATTATATAGATTGTTATTTTTATAATATAGATTTTAGTACATAAGATTTTCTTATATTGTATTATTAATCCTAGAATAATAAATTAATAAATATAAATATGAATAAAAAATATATATTTATAAAAATATTACATATTGAACTATGCAACAAGAGGGAATTGTTAAACATTTTTAATTTATGTTTTGAAAAAATGATAATGTAGATAGAGATATGTATTCTCTAAGATAAAAAATTTAGAAATTGATAATATCAAAATAGATAATAAAAGAATAATAGAGAGAGATAATAGAAGATTTAACAAACAACGAGAAAATATAGAAGAGATATAGAGGACTCCTCAAGAGGTAACCCTTCCCAATACTACTCCCACTCATCTATTCTAAATTTTTGAGTTTTAATGAGATCTATTCCTATAATGCTGGTGTGATCACACATGCAAACAAAAGGAAAAAAATAATTGTCGTGTGATTATCTTTTAAATATTATCAACTATTTTTAAATTTTTTAAAATTATAAAGTAAATACACTTTTAAATAAAGTTTATGTTCATTATATTGGTCAAAATATTTTTCACTATTAATATTTTTTATATAAAATAAATAAATAAATGACAAACTCCTGCACTACTATCACCCATACATGATTAACTTTGGTATTCAAATGAGATCTAGTGACATAATATTGGTGTGGTCGCACATGCATCCATAAGACAAAAATCAAAGTTGTTCTTTAGCATCTATGATAAAAAATAATTTTGAAAACTTTTCAAATTATTAAATATATGAATTTTTTAAAAACATTTTATGCTTATTATATATGTCAAAATATTTCATTGTATCACTATTATATTTTGATATAATTAATAAAAAAATATATAAACTCTTACTTTTTAAAACACAGACATACATGGTATTTTTTTATATATATTATATTTTCTTATAGAAAGAGATGATTGAGAAAAAGAAAATATTCTCTCAGTGAGAGTGAAAATCAGTAATTGATATAGAAAAATAAAGAGATATTGACAATAGAGAGATGAGAGATCATTTAACGAAGAGAAAAGAAAAGAAACTATAGAAGAGAATAAATAAATAAATAAAAGAAAGCAATAAAAAGATAGAGAATGATAGAAGAGAGAGAAAACCTAAGAAGAATATAAGAAGATAGGGATTGAAAAATAAAAAAAGAATGATAATAATAGTGAGTAGAAGGAGAGAGAATGTAAGAGATATTATGTTAAAGAAAAAAAAGATTAAAAAATACAAAAAAATTAATTTTAAAAAATTAACTTATAATATTATTTAAATATGTTAAATAAATAATATATAATATTTATTATTAACAATATTTCAAAATAATTTTAGCTTCATTATTATTTTAAAATGTTAAAAATAGTTAGAGAATATTATTAGCATTAATTTAATATTATCTTTTAATACATAAAATAAAAAAGTTAATTAAAAAAATATTATAATTATTTTAATATATTATAGTTATATAAATATAAATATAAATTAAATTGAATAATAATAATATAATTTAAGATTTCTTTTATTTTATAATATAATATTTCTATAATTAAAATATTTTATGCATAACATACATATACTATTTTAAAAATAAATTAATTATAATATATTATAATTCATATAAGTTTTTTGCATAATATTAAACTAAATTAAAGTTATTATTTTGTTATGGCATTTGATGTGCCATATTTATTATTTATGAAAGTAATAATAATATTATAAAGTTATTATAAAAAATTAATTACAAATATTGTAACTATAAACAATCACTTATAAGAATTTTTTTAGCATTTAAATGTTGTAAAAAGAAATTGTCATTAAAAATGGGGTGCAATGAAAAATATTATGCAACATAAGATCCACTCAAGAGGTCACACATCATTTTACTACTCTCATCCAACAATGTTTAACTTTAGAGTTCTAATGAGATCAAGTGTCATAATGCTTGTCTGGTTGCACGTCCATGCATAGGATAAAAAAGCAAAGTTGTATTTTTAGCTTTTAAGATAATCAATAATTTTTAAAATTTTCAAAATTATCTATTACATGTATTTTTTTAGAAAAATTTTATACCTATGATATATGTCATAATATTTTATAATATTAAAATTTTACTCATATATAATAAATTAAAATTTTATTTAGATAGTTATTTTATTTAATATAGATATTAATATATAAGATTTCCTTATATTATAGTATCATTCTTATAAAGGAAAAATTAAATTACTTAATTAAAAAAATTAAAAATATATATATATTTATTAAAAAAATTACATATTAAACTATACAACATGAAAGATTTCTTAAAAATTATTAATTTATGGGTTGAAAAAGAGATGATGGATATAGAGAAAACTATTTTTTAAGAGAGAAAAGTCACAAATTGATAATAATAAAATATATAGAATAAAAGTAATACAAAAAAATGAGACATGATTTAAGCTTAAAAATAACTAATAATTCCTAAATTTTTTTAAATTATGTAATCCATGCACTTTTAAAAATATTTTTTGTTTATTATAAATGTCATAATATTTTATAGTATTAATATTCTATTTATTTCTAATTAATAAAAAATTATATGGACTATTATTTTTTGATAACACAGATATTTATACATAAGATTTTCTTGCATTATATTATCATTCTTATAAAAAATAATATAAATTATGTAATAATTATAAATAATAGATAAGTTTATATATTAAAAGTATTATATTTTACTCTATAAAACATAACAGATTTTTTAAATATTGCTAATTTATTTGTTGAAAAAAATGTGATAGAGATCAATATAGCTATTATCTAAGAGAGAAAAATCACAAATTAATAACAATATAAAAGAGTAAAAAATAATAATTGAGAGATGAGGGTTATTTAACAAAAGAAAAAGAAACAAGATAATATAAAAATGGTAGAGAGAATAAATAAAAAAGTAAAAGAGAGAGAAATGATAAAGTATGAAAAGATAAAAGAAAGAGGGAAGCAAAGTAAAATATAAAAAGATTAAGAATAAATAAACAAATAAAAGAATGATAATAGAAGTAAGAAGAAAAATAGAGAATAGTAGAGATATTACGAAAAGGAAAAAAAGATAGCAAAATAATTTAGTAAAAATGAAATTTTTAATAATTAAAATTTTAATATTTATTAAATATAGTAAGAAATTATTTATAACATTTAATGATAATATAATATAAAAATTATTTGAGATTTATTCTTATTTAAGAATATTAAAAATATTTATAGAATATCCAAACTATTAATTAAATATTATTTTATCCATTCTTCAAATTAAAAAAATAAAATAAATAATAAATACTCTAATTATTCTAATATATTATCTTTATGTTATATAATATAGATAATAAATATAGAAATATTTAATATTAATGATATAATTTAAGATATAGAAATATTTAATATCTTTATGTTATATAATGTAAAAATATTTAATATTAATATAAGTTGTTTTGCTAAATATTAAACTAAATTAAAACTTTTATTTAATTATATTATATGATTTTTGTATTTATTATTATATGAAATTAATAATAACACTATAACTTAATTATTATAATATAATAAGTAAATTCTAGTTAAAAGCAATCATTCATAATAATTTATTTTTTTAATATTATTATATAAAAATTAATTATAATTTAGTAGAGAAAAGAATGCTATAAAAAAACATATGCAACATAAGTTCTTCTCAAGAAGTCAACATTTTTAATACTATTCTCATCCAAGCATGTTTTAACTTTAGGGTTCTAATGACATCTAGTGTCATAATGCTGGTGTGGTCACGCATAGGTCAAAAAATCATAGTTATGTTGTTGGTCTTTTAGATAATGAGCAATTTCTAAAGTTTTATAAATTATATAATATATGTATAATCGTTTATATTTTTACTATTTTATTTAAAAATAATTAGTAAAAGATTATATAGACTATTATTTTTTATAATGTTGATATTAAAATGTAAGATTTTTTCAATATATTATTGTTATTATAAATAAAAATTTAATTACTTAATAAATATAAATATATACATAAAATAATTATATATTAATTTATATAATATAAGAGATTTCTTAAATATTTTTAATTTATGTTTTAAAATAGGTGATGGAGATAAAGATAGTTATTATCTAAGAGAAAGAAAATCAATGATTGATAATAGTAAAATAGAGATAAAAATAAAAATAAAGAGAGATGAGAGATGATTTAATGAAAAAAGAGAGAACATAAAAAAGATATATAAAATAAATAAAAAACTAAAAAGGATAACAAGAGAGAGAGAGAGAGAGAGAAACGAGAATGTAGATAAGGATAGAGGAGATAGAGTTTTCTTCTTGTTCCTTAATCTTTCTTTTTTTCTTCTTATTCTTCTTCTTCTTCTTCTTCTTCGCCATTGTTCTGTCATCTTCTTCTTCTTCTATCTTTTTCCTCTTATTTCTTCATCTTTCTTCTTCTTCTTCGTTCTCCTTTCTTCTAATTCTTTTTCTTCTTCTTCTTCATCTTCTTTTTCATTTTTCTTCCTTTTCTTTTACTTCTTCTCCTTCTTCTACTTCTTATTATTCTTCTCTCTTATCTTTCTTAAACATATTTTTTCTTCTTCTTCTTCTTCTTCTTCTTCAACTTTCTTCCTCTACATCTTCTCATTCTTCTTCTTTTTCTACTTCTTCATTCTTTTCTTCCTTCTTCTTCTTTCATTTTCTTCTTTCTTCTTCTTCTTCTTCTTTCTTCTTTTTATTTCCTCTTCTTCTTCATTCTTCTTTTTAATCTTCTTCTTCTTCTTTCTTCTTCTTATTCTTATTCTTCTTCTTGGACTTTCTTCATCTTATTATTATTCTTCTTCTTTCTTCTATTTCTTCTTTCCTCTTCTTCTTTATTCTTCTTCTTCTTTCTTCTTCTTCTTTCTTCTTCTTCTTCTTTCTTCTTTTTCTTCTTCTTCCTTCTTTCTTTTTCTTCTTCTTCTTCTTCTTCTTCTTCTTTCTTCTTCTCCTTCCTTCTTCTTTTACTTCTTTTTTCTTCTTCTTCTTCTTCTTTCTTCTTCTTCTTCTTCTTTCTTCTTCATCTTCCTCTTCTACTTTCTTCTTCTTCTTCTTCTTTACTCTTCTTCTTCCTTCATCTTTTTTCTTTTTCTTCTTTCTTCTTGTTCTTTCTTCTTTTTCCTTTTCATCTTCTTGTTCTATCTTCTTCTTCTTCTACTACTACTTCTTCATTATTCCTCTTCTTCTTTATACTTACTCTTTCAACTTTTTTTTCTTCTTTCTTCTTTTTCTTTTTTCTTCTTCTTCTTCTTTATTCTTCCTTTTCTTCTTCTTTTTTCTCTTTTCTTTTTCTTCTTCTTCATTTTTCTTCATCTCTTCTTCTTCTTCTTCTTTTGTTTCTTTCTTGTTCTCCTTCTTCTTCTTCTTTATTCTTCTTCTTCCTCTTCTTCTTCTTTCTTCCTCATCCCCTTTCTTCTCCTTTCCTCTTCTTCCTCATTCTTCTTCTTCTTTCTTCTCCTTCTTTTTCTTCTTCTTCTTCTTCTTCTTTTTCTTCATCTTCTTCATCTTTCTTCTTCTTCTTCTTTCTTCTTCTTCTTCTTTCTTATTCTTCTGCTTTCTTCTTTTCCTTTCTTCATCTTTTTTCTTCTTCTTTCTTATTCATTTTCATTCTTGCCCTTCTTCTTCCTCTTCTTCTTCTTCTTCTTCTTATTCTTCTTCTTCTTCTTTCTTCTTCTTCTCCTTCTTCTTTCTTCTTCTTCTTCTTTGTTCCTCTTCTTCTTTCTTCTTCTTCTTTCCTCTTCTTCTACTTTCTTCTTCTACTTTCATCTTTTTCTTCTTTGTTCTTCTTCTTCTACTTTTTTCTTCTTCTTCTTCTTCCTTTTTCTTCTTCTTCTTCTTCTTTCTTTTTCTTCTTCTTTCTTCATCCTCTTTCTCCTTCTTCTTTCTTCTTCTTTATCTTCTTCTTCTTCTTCTTCTTCTTTTTCAATCTTCTTTTTCAATCTTCTTCTTTTTCTTTCTTCCTGTTCTTCTTTCTTCCTCTTCTATTTTCTTTTTCTTTCTTCTTCTTCATTCTTCTCCTTCTTCTTCTTCTTCCTCTCCATCTTTATTCTTCTTCCTTCTTCTTACTTCTTTTCTTCTTTCCTCTTTTTCTTTCTTCTTCTTCTTTCTTCTTCTTCTTTTTCTTCATTCTCATCTTATTCTTATTCATATTCTTCTACTTTCTTCTTTTTCTTCTTTCTTCTTCTTCTTTATTATTCTACTTCTTTCTTCTTCTTCTTTCTTCTTCTTTTTCTTTCTTCTTCTTCTTCTAGTTTCTTCTTCTTCTTCTTGTTCTTCTCTTCCTTCTTCTTCTTCTTCATCTTCTTCTTTTTTCCTTCTTTTCTTCTTTCTTCTTTTTCTAATTCTTCTTCTTTCTTCTTCTTCCACTTCTTTTTCTTCTTCGTTTTGTTCTTTCTTCTTCTTCTTTTTATTCTCTCTTCTTCTTCTTCTTCCTTTTCCTCCATCTTCTTCATCATCTTTCTTCTTCTTCTTCTTTCTTTATTCATCATCTTTCTTCTTCTTTTTTCTTCTTTCTCGTTCTTCTTTCTTCTCCTTCTTCTTTGTTCTTCTTCTTCTTCTTCTTCTTCTTCTTCTACTTCTACTTCTTCATTCTTCTTCTTCTTCTTCTTCTTCTTCTTTTTCTTCTTCTTCTTCTTCTTCTTCTTCTTCTTCCTTCTTCTTCATCTTCTTCTTCTTCTTCTTTACTCTTCTCTTGCTTTCTCCTTTTCCTTTCTTCATCTTTTTCTTTTAATTTCCTATTCTTTTTCTTTCTTGTCCTTCTTCTTCCTCTTCATCTTCTTCTTCTTCTTCTTCTTCTTCTTCCTTCTTCTTCTTTTCCTTCTTCTTCTTTCTTCTTCTTCTTCTTCTTCATTCCTCTCCTACTTTCTTCGTCTTCTTTCCCCTTCTTTTACTTTCTTATTCTTCTTTTGTCTTTTTCTTTTTTCTTCTTTTTTTTTCTTCTTCTTCTTTCTTTTTCTTCTTCTTTCTTCATCCTCTGTCTCCTTCTTCTTACTTCTTCTTTATCTTCTTCTTCTTCTTCTTCTTTTTCTTTCTTCAGTTTTTTCCTTCTTCCTCTTCTTTCTCCTTTTTCTGTCTTCTCCTTCATCTTTCTTCTTCTTCTTCTTTGTTCTTCTTCCTTCTTCTTTCTTCTTCTACTTTTTCTTCTTGTTGTTGTTGTTCTTCTTCTTCTTCTTCACTTGTTCTTCTTCTTCTTCTTTCTCTTCGTCTTTCTTCTACTTCATTCTACTTCTTCCTTCTTCTTCTTGTTCTTCTTTCTTCCATTTCTTCTTTCTTCTACTTCTTCTTCTTCTTCTTCTTCTTCTTTTACTTTCTTCTATTTCTTCTTTCTTCTTCTTTATTCATCTACTTCTTTCTACTTTTTTCTTCTTCTTTTTCTTTCTTCTTCTTTCTTCTTCTTTCTTCTTCTTCATTCTTCTTCTTCATCTTCTCGTTTCTTCTACTTAATCTTCTTCTTCTTCTTCCTTCTTCTTCCTTCTTCTTCTTCCTCTTCTTCTTCTTTCTTCTTTCTTTTTGTTCTTTCTTCTTCTTCAATTGTTCTTCTTTCTTCTTCTTTTACTTCTTCTTTTTGTTCTTTCTTCTTCTTTTTTTCTTCTCTCTTCTTCTTCTTCTTCCTTTTCTTCTTCTTCTATCTTCTCCTCCATCTTCTTCTTCTTCTTTCTTCTTTTTCTTCTTCTTCTTCTTCCTCTTTCTTTATTCAGCTTATTTCTTCTTCTTGTTTCTTCGTCTTCTTCTTTCCTCTTCTTCTTCTTCTTTCTTCTTCTTCTTCTTCTTCTTTTTCTTGTTCTTTATTTTTTTTCTTCTTCATCTTCTTCTTTCTACTTTATCTTCTTCTTCTTTTTCTTCTTTCTTCTTCTTCCTTTTTCTTCTTCTTCTTCTTTCTTCTTCTTCTTTCTTCTTTTTCTTCTTTCTTCTTCTTCTTCTTCTTCTCCTTCTTCTTCCTTTTCTTTTTCTTCATTCTTCTCCTCCATCTTCTTCCTCATCTTTCATCTTCTACTTCCTCTTTCTTTATTCTTCTTATTTCTTCTTCTTTTTTCTTTGTTTTCTTCTTTCCTCTTCTTCTTCTTCATTCTTCTTCTTCTTCTTCTTCTTCTTCTCCTTTTCTTCTTATTCTTAATTTTTCTTTTTCTTCATTTTCTTCTTTCTACTGTATCTTCTACTTCTTCTTTCTTTTTCTTCTTTTTTCTTCTTCTTCTTCTTTCTTCTTCTTCTTTCTTCTTTTTATTCATTCTTCTTCTTCTTCTTCTTCTTTCTCTTCTCCTTCTTCTTCTTCCTCTTCTTCTTCCTCTTCTTCTTCTTTTTATTTTTCTTCTTCTTCTTCCACTTCTTCTTCTGCATAATCAACATCATCTTCTTCTTCTTCTTCTTCTTCTTCCTCTACTTCTGCTTCTTTTCTCTTTCATCTTCTTCTTCTTTCTTATAGATTCTTCTATCTTCTTCTTCTTTCGTCTTATTTCTTCTTTCTTGTTCTTTTTTCTTCTTCTTCTTCTTCTTCTTCTTCTTCTTTCTTCTTCTTCTTCTTCTTCTACTTCTTCAACTTCTTCTAACTTCTTCTCCTTCTTTTTTTTCTTCATTCTTCTTCTTCTTCTTTTTCTTCTTCTTCTTTCTTCCTCATCTTCCTTCTTCTTCTTCTTTGTTCTTCCTCTTCTTCTTCATCTTCTTTCTTTTACTTCTTTCATCTTTATTCTTTCTTCTTCCTTTATTTTAATAATTTTCTTTCCTCTCCTTCTTCTTGTCTTCTACTTCTTCTTATTCTTTCTTTTTCTTTCTTCTTCCTTCTTCATCTCCTTCTCTCTTCATCTTCTTCTTTCTTCTTCTTGTTGTTCTTCTTCTTCTTTTAATTTCTTCCTCTTCCACTTTCTTCTTCTTCTTACTACAACTTTTCATTCTTCTTCTCCTTTTTTCTTCCTCTTCTTTTTTCTTCTTCTTTTATGTTCTTTCTCTTCTTTCTTCTTATTTTTTCTTCTTCTTCTTCTTCTATTTTCATCTTTCTTCTTCTTCATTCTTCTTCTTTCTTCTTTCTCTTTCTTGTTCTTCTTCTTCTTATAATTTCTTCCTCTTCTACTTTCTTCTTATTCTTTTTACCTCAACTTTTCATTCTCCTTTTTTCTTCCTCTTCTTTTTTCTTCTTGTTTTATCTTCTTCCTCTTCTTTCTTCTTCTTCTTTCTTCTTCTTCTTCTATTTTCATCTTTCTTTTTCTTATTCTTCTTCTTCTTCTTTTACTTCTTCCTTTCTCTTCTTCTTTCTTCTTTTTTCTTCTTTCTCTTTCTTTTTCTTCTTCTACCTTCTTCTTCTTCTACCTTCTTCTTCTTCTTCTTCTTTCTTCTTCTTCTTTCTTCTTTCTTCTTCTTTTTTCTTTTTCCTCCTTTTTCTTCTCCTTCTTCTTCTTCTTTCATCTTCATCTTCTTTCTTCTTCTTCATTCTTTTTGTTCTTCTAATTCTTCTTCTTCTTCTTCTTCCTCTTCTTCTACTTCTTCCCTCTCCATTGCCTTTTTCTTTCTTCTCCTTCTTCTTTTTCTTTCTTGTTCTTCTTCTTTCTTCTTCCCTTTCATTCTTCTTGTTCTTTTTTTTCATCATTTTTTCTTTTTCTTTCTTCATTTTCTTCTTTATTCTTCTTCTTTCTTCTTCTTCTTCTTCTTCTTCTTCTTCTTTTAATTTCTTCCTCTTCTTCTTTCTTCTTCATCTTTCTACTTAAACTTCATTCATCTTCTCCTCTTTTCTTCTTCTTTCTTCTTCTTCTTCTATCTTCTTCCTCTTCTTTCTTCTCCTTTTTTCTTCTTTTTCTTCTATTTTCATCTTTCTCCTTATTCTTCTTCTTCTTCTTTTTCTTCTTCTTCTTTTCGCTACTTCATTCTTCTTCTTCTTTCTTTTTCTTCTTCTTCCTTCTTATTCTACTTCTTTTTTTCTTCTTCTTTCTTCTTTATTCTTTCTTTTTTCTTCTTCTTCTTTTTTCTTTTTCTTCTTTCTACTTCTTCTTCTTCTTCTTCTTCTTCTTCTTCTACTACTTCTTCTTCTTCTTTCTTCTTCATCTTCTTTCTTCTTCTTCGTTCTTCTTCTTTTTCTTCTTCTTCTTCTTCCTTCTACTTCTTCTTCTTCTTCTTCCTTCTACTTCTTCTTCTTCTTCTTCTTCTTCTTCTTTCCCACTTCTTCTTTATTCTTCTTCTTCCTTTATGTTTTTCTTCTTTCTTCTTCTTCTTTCTTCTTCTACTTTCTTCTTCTTCTTCCCTTTTTCTCCTCTTTTTCTTCTTCTTCTTCTTCTTCTTCACTTCTTCTTCTTCTTCTTTCTCTTTCTTCTTCTTTCTTCTTCCTCTTCTTTCTTCTTCTTGTTCTTCTTTCTTCTTTTTCTTCTCCTTCTTTCTTCTTCTTCGACTTTCTTCTTCTTATTGTTATTATTTTTTTCTTTCTTCTATTTCTTCTTTGTTCTTCTTTATTCTTCTTCTTTTTTCTTCTTCTTCTTCTTTCTTCTTCTTATTCTTTCTTCTTCTTCTTACTTCTTCTTTCTTCTACTTCTTCTTTCTTCTTTTTCTTCTTTCTTCTTCTTCTTGTTTCTTCTTTTTCTTCTTTCTTCTTCTTCTTCTTCTTCTTCTTCTTCTTCTTCTATCTCTTCTTCTTTTCTCTTTTTCTTCTTTCTTTGTCTTCTCCTTCTTCTTCTTCTTTTTCTTCTTCTTCTTCGTCTTCTTCAACTTTTTGTTTCTACTTCTCTTGTTCTTCTTTCTTCTACTTCCTTTTTATCTACTTTCTTGTTCTTGTTCTTCTTCTTCTTTCTTCTTTTTTCTTGTTCTTCTTCTTCTTTTTCTTTTTCTTGTTCATCTTTTTCATCTTTCTTCCTCTTCTTCTACTTCTTCTTCTTCCTCTTCTTTCTTATTTTTCTTCTGCTTCTATCTTCTTCTTCATTTTTTTCTTCTTGGTTTCTCCATCTACCTCTTCTCATTCCACTTCTTTCTCTACTTCTTCTTCTTTCTTCTTCTTCCTTCTTCTACCTCTTTCTTTTTCTTCTTTCTTCTTCTTCTTCTTTATCTTTCTTCTTTTTCTTTCTTCTTCGTATTCTTTCTTCTTCTTAATCTTCTTCTTCAACATCATTCTTCTTCTTGTTATTCTTCTTCTTGGATTTTCTTCTTATTACTTCCTCTTCTTCATTTTCTTTGTCCTTCTTCTTCTTCTTCTTCTTCTTCTTTATCCTTCTTCTTCTTCCTTCTTATTCCTTTGCCATTTTTCTTCTTTGTTCTTCTTCTTTCTTCTTTTTCTTTCTTCTTCTTCCTTTTTCTCTTCTTTTTCTTCTTCTTCACTTCTTCTTCTTCTTTCTCTTCCTCTTCCATCTTCATCTTTCTACTTCAACTACTTTCTTCTTCTTCTTTTTCTTTCTTCTTCTTCTTCTTCTTCGATGTTCTTCTTCTTTTTCTTATTATTCTTCTTCTTTCTACTATTTCTCCTTTCGTCTTCTTCTTTCTCCTTCATCATTTTTTCTTTCTTCGTTTTCCTTCTTCCTCTTTTTTTTACTTTTTCTTTCTTCTTCTTCTTCTTTCTTCTTCTTCTTTATTCTTCTTCCTCTATCTTCTTCTTCTTCTTCTTTCTTCTTCTTGTTTCTTCGTCTTCTTCTTTTTTGTTTTTCTTCTTTCTTCTCCCTCTTCTTCTTTCTTCTTTATTCTTCTTTCTCTTCTTCTTCTAATTCTCCTTCTCCTTTTTATCTTTCTACGTCTTCTCCTTCTTCTTCTTCCTCTTCTTCTTCGACTTTCTGCTTCTACTTCTTCTTATTCTTCTTCCTTTCCTCTACTTCCTTTTTTATCTTTTTCCTTCCTCTTCTTCTTCTTTCTTCCACTTTTTCTTTTTTCTTCTTCTTCTTCTTCTTCAATCTTTTTCCTCTTCTTTCTACTTCTTTCTTCTTCTTCTTCCTCCTCTTTCTTCTTTCTTCTACTTCCTTTTCATCTTTCTTCCTCTTCTTCTACTTGTTCTTCTCCTTCTTCTACTTCTTCTTCTTCTTCTTTCTAATTTTTCTTCTACTTTTTCTTCTTCTTCTTTTTCTTCATCTTCGACCATTCTTATTCTACTTCTTCTCATTCACGTTCTTTCTTCTACTTCTTCATTCTTCTTCTTCCTTCTCTTCTTCTTCTTTCTTCTTCTTCTTCTTCTTCTTCTTCTTCTTCTTCTTCTTCTTCTTCTTTCTTCTTTTTCTTTCTTCTTCTTCTTCTTGTTTCTTCTCCTTATTCTTCTTCTTCTTCTTTATTCTTCTTCTTCTTATTATTATTCTTTTTTTTTCTTCAATTTCTTCATTCTTCTTCTTTATTCTTCTTTTTCTTTCTTCTTCTTCTTTCTTCTTCTTCTTCTTCTTTCTTCTACTTTTTTCTTCTTCTTTTTTATTTTTCTTCTTCTTGTTTTTTCTTCTTTTTCTTCTTCTTCTTTCTTCTTCTTCTTCTTCTTCTTCCTTCTTCTTCTACTTCTTTCTTTCTTCTTCTACCGCTTCTTCTTCTTTTCCTTCTTTCTTCTTCTTCTTCTTTCTTCTTCATCTTCTTTCTTCTTCTTCTTTCTTCTTCTTCTTCTTTCTTCTTCTTCTTCTTTCATCCCCTTCTTTATTCTTCTTTTTCTTCCATCATCTTTTTCATTCTCTTCTTTCTTGTTGTTCTCTCTTCTTTTTCTTCTTCTTCTTCTACTACTACTACTTCCTCTTCTTCATTCCTCTGCTTCTTTATTCCTCCTCTTTCGACTTCTTTTTTCTTCTTCTTCTTTCTTCTTTCCTTTTTTTTATTCATCTTCTTCTTTCTTGTTCTTCTTTCTTCTTTTTTCTTCTTTTTCCTTTTTTTCTTCTTCTTCTTTTGTTTTTTTCTTGTGCTCCTTCTTCTTCTTCTTGATTCTTGTTCTTCCTCTTCTTCTTCCTTCTTCCTCATCTTCTTCCTTTTCTTTCTTCTTCTTTCTTCCCCTTCTACTTTTCTCTTCTTCTTCTTGTTCTTCTTCTTTTTCTTCATCTTCTTCTTCTTCTTTCATCTTCTTCTTCTTCTTCTTTTTCTCCTTCTCCTCTTATTTCTTCTTCTTCTACTTTCTTCTTTTCCTTTCTTCTCTATCTTTTTACATGTTTTTTCTAATTCTTTTTCATTCTTCTACTTCTTCTTCCTCTTCTCCTTCTTCTTCTTTTTTCCTCTTCTCCTCCATCTTTCTTCTTCTTCTTTTGTCTTTTTCTTCTTTCTTCATCTTCTTCTTTCTTTCTTCCTCCTTCTACTTCTTCTTCTTCTTCTTCTTTCTTCTTCTACTCCTTCTTTCTTCTTCTTCTTCTACTTCATCGTTCTTCTTGTTTCTTCTTATTCTTTCTTGTTCTTCTTCATTCTTCTTCTTCTTTCGCCTTTTTTCTTCTACCTTCTTCTTCATCTTCTTTCTTTCCTTCTTCTTCTTCTTTTTTCTTCTTCTTCTTCAACTTTTTCTTCTTCTTGTTCATCTTATTCTTTTTTCTTCTTCTTCTTTCTTCTTCCTCTTCTTTCTTCATCTTCTTTCTCCTTTTTCTTTCTTCTTCTTTAACTTCTTCTTTTTCATCTTGTTTCTTTCCTTCTTCTTGCTGTTTTTTCTTCTTCTTCACCTTTTTCTTCTTCTTGTTCATCTTTTTCTTTCTTCTTCTTCTTCTTTCTTCTTCCTCTTCTTTCTTCATCTTCTTTCTCCTATTTCTTTCTTCTTCTTTAACTTCTTCTTCTTCTTTCTTCTTCTTCTTCTTTTTCTTCTTCTTCTTTTTCTTTCTTCCTCTTCTTCCTTCTTCCTCTTCTTCATTTTCTTTCTTCTTCTTCTTCTATATTCTTCTTCTTCTTCCTTCTTCTTCCTTCGTCATTTTTCTTCTTTGTTCTTCTTCTTTCTTCTTCTTCTTCTTTCTTCTTCTTCTTTTTTTCTTCTTTTTCTTCTTCTTCACTTCTTCTTCTTCTTTCTCTTCCTCTTCCATCTTCATCTTTCTACTTCAACTAGTTTCTTCTTCTTCTTTTTCTTTTTTCTTTTTCTTCTTCTTCTTTCTTTTTCTTCTTCTTCTTCTTCTTCTTCTTCGACGTTCTTCTTCTTTTTCTAATTATTCTTCTTCTTTCTACTATTTCTCCTTCGTCTTCTTCTTTCTTCTTCTTCATCATTTTTTCTTTCTTCTTCTTTTTCTTTTTTCCTCTTTTTTTTCTTTTTTTCTTCTTCTTCTTCTTTCTTCTTCTCCTTTATTCTTCTTCCTCTATCTTCTTCTTCTTCTTCTTCTTTCTTCTTCTTCTTTCTTTGTCTTCTTCTTTCTTGTTTTTCTTCTTTCTTCTTCTTGTTTCTTCTTTTTCTTCTTTCCTCTTCCTCTACTTCTTTCTTCTTTCTTCTTTATTCTACTTTCTCTTTTCCTTTTAATTCTCCTTCTTCTCTTTTTCTTCTTTCTTCATCTTCTCCTTCTTCTTCTTCCTCTTGTACATCAACTTTCTACTTCTACTTCTTATTCTTCTTCATTTCCTCTACTTCTTTATTTATCTTCTTCCTTCCTCCTCTTCTTCTTTCTTCCTCTTCTTCTTTTTTCTTCTTCTTCTTCTTCTTCAATCTTTTTCCTCTTCTTTCTTCTTCTTTCTTCTTCTTCTTCTTCTTCTTTCTTCTTTCTTCTACTTCTTTTTCTTTATTTTCTCCAACTTTTTCTAATTCTTTTTCGTCTATCTTCCTCTTCTTCTACTTGTTCTTCTCCTTCTTCTACTTTTTCTTCTTCTTCTTTCTAATTTTTCTTTTTCTTCATCTTCGAACATTCTTATTCTACTTCTTCTCATTCTTGTTCTTTCTTCTACTTCTTAATTCTTCTTCTTCCTTCTCTTCTTCTACTTTCTTTCTTCTTCTTCTTCTTTCTTCTTTTTCTTTCTTCTTCTTCTTCTTCTTTCTTCTCCTCATTCTTCTTCTTCTTCGTTATTCTTCTCCTTCTTACTCTTCTTCTTGGACTTCTTCTTTTTATTATTCTTCTTTTTTTCTTCTATTTCTTCTTTCTTCTTCTTTATTCTTCTTCTTCTTTCTTCTTCTTCTTTCTTCTTCTTCTTCTTTCTTCTACTTTTTTCTTCTTCTTTTTTATTTCTCTTCTTGTTTTTTCTTCTTCTTCTTCTTCCTTCTTCTTCTACTTCTTCTTTCTTTCTTCTTCTTCTTCTTTCACCCCCCCCTTCTTTATTCTTCTTTTTCTTCCATCATCTTTTTCATTCTCTTCTTCCTTGTTAATCTTTCTTCTTTTTCTTTCTTCTTTTTCGTTTTTCTTCTTCTTCTTCTATTACTACTTCATCTTCTTCATTCCTCCACCTCTTCTTTATTCTTCCTCTTTTGACTTCTTTTTTCTTCTACTTCTATCTTTCTTTCCTTTTTTCTTCTTCTTCTTCTTCTTTCTTCTTCCTCTTCTTTCTTCTTTTTTCTCCTTTCTTCTTCTTTTTCCTTTTTTTCTTTTTCTTCTTCTTTTGTTTCTTTCTTGTGCTCCTTCTTCTTCTTCTCGATTCTTGTTCTTCCTCTTCGTCTTCTTTCTTCCTCATCTTCTTCCTTTTCTTTCTTCTTCTTTCTCCTTCTTTGTTTCCCTTCTACTTTGTTCTTCTTCTTCTTCTTCTTCCACTTCTTTCATCATCATCTTCTTCTTCTTCTTCTTCTTTTTCTTCTTCTTCTTCTTCTCCTCTTCTTTCTTCTTCTACTACTTTCTTTTTTCCCTTTCTTCTTTATCTTTTTTCATGTTCTTTCTAATTCTTTTTCGTTTTTCTACTTCTTCTTCCTCTTCTCCTTCTTCTTCTTCTTTTTTCCTCATCTCCTCCTTCTTTCTTCTTCTTCTTCTTCTTCATTCTTCTTCTTTCTTCTTATTCTTTCTTCTCCTTCTTTCTTCTTCTTTTGTCTTTTTCTTCTTTCTTCTTCTTCTTCTATATTTCTTCTTTCTTCCTCTTCTTCTTCTTCCTTCTTTTCTTCTTATTCTTCTCTTTTTTCTTCTTCTTGTTCAACTTTTTCTTTCTTCTTCTTTTTCATTCTTCATCATATTTCTCCTTTTTCTTTCATCTTCTTTATCTTCTTCTTCTTTTTCTTCTTTCTTCCTCTTCTTCTTTTTTTTTCTTTCTTCTTCCTTTTTATTCTTACACTTCTTCCTTCTACCTCTTCTTTCTTCATTTTCTTTCTTGTTCTTCTTTCTACTTCTTCTTCTTCTTCTTCTTCTTTCGTCTTCTTCTTCTTCCTTCACCTTCCTTCTTCTTTTTCTACTTTCTTCTTCTTCTTTCTTCTTCTTCTTCTTTGTTCTTCTTCTTTATTCTTCTTCTTCTTTTTCTTCTTCTTCTTCTTCTTCTTCTTCTTCACTTCTTCTTCTTCTTTCTCTTTCTCTTTCTTCTCCTTCTTTCTTCTTCTTGTTCTTCTTTCTTCTTTTTCTTCTTCTTTTTCTTCTTCTTCTTCTTCGACTTTCTTCTTCTTCTTCTTCTTCTTCGACTTTCTTCTTCTTCTTCTTCTTCTTATTCTTTTTCTTTCTTCTATTTCTTCTTTCTTCTTCTACTTTATTCTTCTTCTTCTTCTTCTTTCTTCTTCTTCTTTCTTCTTCTTCTATCTTATTTTTCTTCTTCTTCTTGTTTCTTCTTTTTCTTTTTTCTTCTTCTTCTTCTGTCTTCTTTCTTGTCCATCTCTTCTACTTCTCTTTTTCTTCTTTCTTTGTCTTCTCCTTCTACTTCCTCTTCTTCTTATTTGTCTTCTTCGACTTTATGCTTATACTTCTTATTCCTTTTCTTTCATCTGCTTCCTTTTTTATCTTTGTGCTTCTTCTTCTTCTTTCCTCTTCTTCTTCTTCTTCTTCAATCTTTTCCTCTTCTTTCTTCTTCTTCTTTTTTTTCTTTCTACTTCTTTCTAGTACTTCTTCTTTCTTATTCTTCTTCTTTTTCATCTTTCCTCCTCTTCTTCTACTTCATCTTCTCCTTCTTCTACTTCTTCTTTTTGTTCTTCTTTCTTTCTTTTCTTCTACTTCTTCTTCTTCTTCGACTTTTTTCTTCTCCTTCTCATCATTCTTCTTCTTTCTTCTTCTTTTTTCTTTTTCGCCATTCTTCTTCTTCTTCTTTCTTCTTCTTTCTTCTTCTTTCTTCTTCTTCTTCTTTCTTCTTTTTCTTTCTTCTTCTTCTTCTCTCTTCTTCTTATTCTTCTTCTTCGTCTTCGTTCTTCCTCCTTATCTTCTTAGGCTTTCTTCTTATTATTATTCTTCTTCTTCTTTCTTCTATTTCTTCTTCCTTCTTCTTCTTTATTCTTCTACTACTTTCTTCTTCTTCTTTGTTCTTCCACTTCTTTTTTCTACAACTCCTTTCTTTTTCTTTCTTATTCTTCTTCTTCTTCTTCTTTCTTCTTTTTCTTCTTCTTTGTCTTCTTTCTTCTTCTACTTCTTCTTCTTCTTCTTTCTTCTTCTTCCTCTTCTCCTACTTCTCCTTCTTTCTACGTCTTCTTCTTTCTTCTTCATCTTCCTTCTTCTTCTTCTTTCTCCTTCTTCTTTCTTCTTCTTCTTCTTTCTTCTTCTTTTTCTTTATTCTTTTTTCTTCATTTTTTCATTTTCTTCTTTCTACTTGTTCTTTTTTCCTTCTCTTTCTTCTTTTTTTCTTCTACTTCTTCTTACTTCTTCTTCTTCTACTACTACTACTTCATTCTTCCACTTCTTATTCTTCCTTTTGCGACTTATTTTTTCTTCTTCTTCTTTCTGCTCTTTCTTTTTTCTTCTTCTTTCCTCTCCCTCTTCGTTCTTTTTTCTTCTTTCTTCTTCTTTTCTTCATTTTTCTTCGACTTCTTCCTCCTCTATTTCTTTCTTATTCTCCTTCATTTTTTTCTTCTTGATTCTTGTTCTTCCACTTCTTATTCTTTATTCCTAATCATCTTTTTTCGTCTTCTTTCTTCTTCTTCTTCTTTCGTCTCCTTCTTCGTTGTTGATGTTGTTCTTGTTCTTCTTCATCTTCTTCTTCTTCTTCTTTCTTATTCTTCTTCTCTTTTTTCTTCTTCTCTTCTTCTATCTTCTTGTTCTTTCTTATTTTTCTTTCTTCTTCATCTTTTTTCTTCATCTATCCTATTCTTTTTCTTTCTTCTGCTTCTTCTTCTTCTTCTTCTTCTTCTTCTTCTTCTTCTTTCTTCTTCTACTCCTTCTTTCTTCTTCTTCTTCTTCTTCGTTCTTCTTCTTCTTTCTTCTTATTCTTCTACTTCTTCTTCATTCTTCTTCTTCTATTATCTTTTACGTCTATCTTCTGTTCTTCTTTCTTTCTTTCTTCTTCTTCTTCTTCTTTCTTTTTCTTCTTCTCCTCCTTTTTTTCTTCTTGTTCATCTTTTGCTTTCTTCTACTTCTTTTTTCTTCTTCTTCTTCTTTCTTCATCCTCTTTCTTCTTTTTCTTTCTTTTTCTTTAACGTCTTCTTCTTCTTCTTCATCTTTCTTCTTCTTTTTCTTCTTTTTGTTCTTCTTCTTCTTTCTTCTTTCTTCCTCTTATTTCTTCATTTTTTCTCCTTCTACTTCTTCTTCCTCTTCTTCTTCTTCTTCTTTATTCTTCTTCATCTTCCTTCTTCTTCCTTTACCTTCTTTCTTCTTTCTTCATTTTCTTTCTTCTTCTTCTTTCTTCATCTTCTTTTTCTTCTTCTTCTTCTTCTTCTTCATCTTCTTCTTCTTCTTCTTCACATCTTCTTATTCTTCTTTCTCTTCCTCTTCCATCTTCATCCATCTACTTCAACTTCATTCTTCTTCTTTTTTCTTCTTCTTCATCTTCTTTTTCTTCTTCTTTTTCTTCTTCTTCTTACTTCTTCTTCTTCTTCTTTGACATTCTTCTTCTTCTAGTTATTATTCTTTCTCTTTCTATTATTTCTTCTTTCTTCTTCTTCATTCTTCTTCTTCTTTCTTCTCCATCTTCTTTGTTCTTCTTCTTCTTCTTTTTTTTCTACTTCTTCATCTTCTTCTTCTTTCATCATCATCATCTTCTTCTTCTTCTTCTTCTTCTCTTCTTCTTTCTTCTTCTTCTACTTTCCTCTTTTCCTAAATTTGTCATCTTTTTTCTTCTACTTTCCAATTCTTTTTCTTTCTCCTACTTCTATATCTTCTTCTTCTTCTTCTTTCTTCCTCTCCTCCTTCTTTCTTTTACTTCTTCTTCAACGTTCTTCTTCTTCTTTCTTCCCATTCTTTCTTCTTCTTCGTCTTTCTTTTTCTTCGTCTTTCTTCTATCTTCTTCTTCTTCTTCTTTCTCTCTTTCTTCTTCTTCTTCTTCTTCTTCTTCTTCTCCTTTTTCTTCTTCTACTTCTTCTTCCTCTTCTTCCTTCTTCTACTTCTCCTTTTTCTTCTTCTGGGTCATATTTTTCATTCTTCTTCTTCTTCTTCTTTCTTCTTCTTTTTCATTCTTCATCCTCTTCTTCTTTCTTCATCTTCTTCTTCTTCTTCTTCCCTCCTTTTCATTTTATTTCTTCCTCTTCTTTCTTCTTTGTATTTCTTCATTTTCTTTCTTCTTCTTCTGCTTTCTTCTTCTTCTTCTGCTTCTTCTTCTTCTTCTTCTTCTTCTTCTTTATTCTTCTTCTTTTTCTTCTTACTTCTTCTTTTTCTTCTTCCTTCTTCTTTTTCTTCTTTCTTCTTCTTTTTTCTTCTTCTTCTTCTTTCTTCTTCTTTCTTTTTCTTCTTTTCTTCTTCTTCTTCTTCTTCTTCTTCACTTCTTCTTCTTCTTCTTTCTCTTTCTCTTTCCTCTTCTTCTTTCATCTTCCTCTTTCCTCTTCTTGTTCTTCTTTCTTCTTTTTCTACTTCGTCTTTCTTCTTCTTCTTCGACTTTCTCCTTCTTATTTTGTTCTTCCTCTTCTTTTTTTCTTCTTGTTCTTCTTGTTCCTTCTTCTTCCTCTTCTTTCTTCATCCTCTTTCTCCTTCTTCTGTCTTCGTCTTTATCTTCTTCTTCTTCTTCTTCTTCTTCTTCTTCTTCATCATCTTCTTCTTCTTCTTCTTCTTCTTTCTTATTCTTTTTCTTTTTTCCTCATCTTCCTACTTCCTTTTCTTTCTTCTTTTTCTTTCTTCTTCTTCTTCTTTCTTCTTATTCTTCTTCTTCTTCTTCTTGTTCTTTATTCTTCTTCTTCTTCCTTTTTGTTTTTCTTCTTTCTTATTCTTCTTTCTTCTTCTTCTTCTTTCTTATTCTTCTTCCTTCTTCTTCCTCTTTTCTTCTTCTTCTTCTTCTTCTTCACTTCTTCTTCTTCTTTCGTCTCCTTCTTTCTTCTTCTTCTTCTTCTTTCTTCTTTTTCTTCTTCTTCTTTCTTCTTCTTCTTCTTCGACTTTCTTCTTCTTCTTCTTCTTCTTATTCTTTTTCTTTCTTCTATTCCTTCTTTCTTCTTCTACTTTATTCTTCTTCTTCTTTCTTCTTCTTCTTTCTTATTCTTCTTTTTTCTTCTTTCTTCTTCTTCTTGTTTCTTCTTTTTCTTTTTTCTTCTTCTTCCTCTTCTTCTTCTGTCTTCTTTCTTCTCCTATCTCTTCTACTTCTCTTTTTCTTCTTCCTTTGTATTCTCCTTCTACTTCCTCTTCTTCTTATTTGTCTTCTTCGACTTTATGCTTATACTTCTTCTTATTCTTTTTCTTTCATCTGCTTCCTTTTTTATCATCATCCTTCTTCTTCTTTCCTTTTCTTGTTCTTCTTCTTCAATCTTTTCCTCTTCTTTCTTCTTCTTTCTCCTTCTTCTTCTTTTTCTTTCTACTTCTTTCCTATACTTCTTCTTTCTTCTTCTTCTTCTTCTTTTTCATCTTTCTTCCTCTTCTACTTCTTCTTCTCCTTCTTCTACTTCTTCTTCTTGTTGGTCTTCTTTCTTTCTTTTCTTCTACTTCTTTCTACTTCTTCTTCTACTACTACTTTTTTCTTCTCCTTCTCATCATTCTTCTTCTTTCTTCTACTTCCCTTTTCTTCTTTGCCCTTCTTCTTCTTCTTTTTACTTCTTCTTTCTTCTTCTTCTTCTTCTTCCTTCTTTTTTTTTTCTTCTTCTTCTTCTCTCTTCTTCTTATTCTTCTTCTTCTTCATTCTTTTTCTTCATCTTCTTAGACTTTCTTCTTATTATTATTACTCTTCTTCTTTCTTTTATTTGTTCTTCCTTCTTCTTTATTCTTCTACTTCTTTCTTCTTCTTCTTTTTTCTTCCACTTCTTTCTTCTACATCTCCTTTCTTCTTCTTTTATATTCTTCTTCTTCTTCTTTCTTCTTTTTGTTCTTCTTCGTCTTCCTTCTTCTTCTACTTCTTCTTCTTCTTCTTTCTTCTTCTTCCTCTTCTCCTTCTTCTCCTTCTTTCTTCTTCTTCTTTCTTCTTCTTCTTTCTTGTTCTTTTGTTTATTCTTTCTTCTTCATCTTTTTCATTTTCTTCTTTCTTCTTGTACTTTCTTTCTTCTCTTTCTTTGTTGTTTCTTCTTCTTCTTTTACTACTACTACTACTTCTTCATTCTTCCACTTCTTTATTCGTCCTCTTTCGACTACTTTTTTCTTCTACTTCTTTCTTCTCTTTCTTTTTTTTCTTCTTTCCTCTTCCTCTTCTTTCTTTTTTCTTCTTTCTTCTTCTTTTCTTCATTTTTCTTCTTCTTCTTCGACTTCTTCCTCCTCTATTTCTTTCTTATACTCCTTCTTCTTCTAGATTCTTCTTCTTCCTCTTCTTATTCTTTCTTCCTAATCGTCTTTCTTCATCTTCTTTCTTCTTCTTTCGTCTCCTTCTTTGTTGTTGTTGTTCTTCTTCTTCTTCTTCTTTTTTCATATTCTTCTTCTCTTTTTTCTTCTTCTCTTCTTATTTCTCCTTGTACTTTCATCTTTTCCTTTCTTCTTCATCTTTTTTCTTCTTCTTTCCTATTCTTTTTCTTTCTTCTGCTTCTTCTTCTTCTTCTTCTTCTTCTTCATTCTACTTCTACTCCTTTCTTCTTCTTCTTCTTCTTCTTCGTTCTTCTTCTTCTTTCTTCTTATTCTTTCTTCTTTTTCTTCATTCTTCTTGTTCTATTATCTTTTTCTTCTATCTTCTGTTCTTCTTTTTTTATTTCTTCTTCTTCTTTCTTTTTTTTTCTTCTTCTTCTTCTCCTTTTTCTTCTTCTTGTTCATCTTTTGCTTTCTTCTTCTTCTTTTTTTCTTCTTCTTCTTTCTTCATCCTCTTTCTCCTTTTTCTTTCTTGTTCTTTATCATCTTCTTCTTCTTCTTCATCTTTCTACTTCTCCTTCTTCTTGTTCTTCTTCTTCTTCTTTCTTCTTTCTTCTTTCTTCCTCTTCTTTTTTCTTCCTCTTCCTTCTTCATTTTTTTCTCCTTCTTCTTCTTCTTCCTCTTCTTCTTCTTCTTCTTCTTTATTCTTCTTCATCTTCCTTCTTCTTCCCTCGCCTTCTTTCTTCTTTCTTTATTTTCTTTCTTCTTCTTTCTTCATCTTCTTTTTCTTCTTCTTCACGTCTTATTCTTCTTTCTCTTCCTCTTCCTCTTCCTTCATCATCTTTCTACTTCAACTTCATTCTTCTTCTTTTTTTTCTTTCTTCTTTTTCTTCTTCTTCGACTTTCTTCTTCTACTACTTATTATTCTTTCTCTTTCTACTATTTCTTATTCTTCTTCTTCATTCTTCATCTTCTTTCTTCACCTTCTTCTTTGTTCTTATTCCTATTCTTCTTTTTCTTCATCATCATCTTCTTCTTCTTTCATCTTCTTCTTCTTCTTCTTCTTCTTCTCTTCTTCTTTCTTCTTCTACTTTCTTCTTTTCCTAAATTTTTCATCTTTTTTCTTCTTCTTTCCAATTCTTTTTCTTTCTTCTACTTCTATCTCTTCTTCTTCCTCTTTCTTCTTCTCCTCCTTTCTTCTTCTTCTTCTTCTTTAACGTTCTTCTTCTTCTTTCTTCTCATTCTTTCTTCTTCTTTGCCTTTCTTTTTCTTCGTCTTTCTTCTTCTTTTGTCTTTTTCTTCTATCTTCTTCTTCTTCTTATTTCTCTCTTTCTTCCCCTTCTTCTTCTTCTCCTTCTCCTTCTACTTCTTCTTCTTCTTCTTCCTTCTTCTTTTTCTTCTTCTAGTTCATCTTTTTCATTCTTCTTCATCTTCTTCTTTCTTCTTCTTTTTCATTCTTCATCCTCATATTCTTTCTTCTTCTTCTTCTTCTTCTCTCATCTTCTTTTTGTTTCTTCCTCTTCTTCCTTCTTCCTTTTCTTTCTTCATTTTCTTTCTTCTTCTTTTCTTTCTTCTTCTTCTTCTTTTTCTTCTTCTTCTTTCGTCACCTTCTTCTTTTTCTTCTTTCTTCTTCTTCTTTCTTCTTCTTTCTTCTTCTTCTTCTTCTTCTTTTCTTCTTCTTCTTCTTCTTCTTCTTTTCTTCTTCTTCTTCTTCTTCTTTCTCTTTCTCTTTCCTTTTCTTCTTTCATCTTCTTCTATACTCTTCTTGTTATTCTTTCTCCTTTTTCTACTTCCTCTTTCTTCTTCTTCTTCATCTTTCTCCTTCTTATTTTGTTCTTCCTCTTCATTTTTCTTCTTGTTCTTCTTTTCCCTTCTTCTTCTTCTTTCTTCATCCTCTTTCTCCTTCTTCTGTCTTCGTCTTTATCTTTTTCTTCTTCTTCTTCTTCTTCTTTTTCTTCTTCTTCTTCTTCTTCTCCTTCTTTCTTATTCGTTTTTTTCTTTCTCATCTTCCTACTTCCTCTTCTTTCTTCTTTTTCTTTCTTCTTCTTCTTCTTTCTTCTTATTCTTCTTTTTCTTCTTCATCATCTTCTTCTTCTTCTTTATTCTTCTTCTACTTCCTTGTTCTTCTTCCTTCTTCTTCCTCTTTTCTTCTTCTTCTTCTTCTTCTTTTTCTTTCTCTTTCTTTTTCTTCTTCTTTCTTCTCCTTCTTTCTTCTTCTTCTTTCTTCTTTCTTCTTTTTCTTCTTCTTTCTTCTTCTTCTTCTTCGACTTTCTTCTTCTTATTGAAGTGTTTCGTGCTAAGGAAATCCCACAAGAGGGGGGGGGGGTGAATTGTGTATTTAAAAAATTTTATAACTTTCGAAATTAAAAACTTAAAGGTTTTAAGCACGAATAAAGAAATTTGAACACAAAAGTTTTTACGTGGTTCGACTCAAAACCGAGTCTACGTCCACCCCCAACTGGTGTTGGGAAAAATCCACTAAATGCACCAATTACAAGCGAGGTTTTTCCTACGGTTCACTTCAAACCTACTTGGGATTTTTACTACGGCTAATCCCAAACCTACTTGATTTTTTCTCCGGGCTCAACTCAAACCCGGGGCTTTAGCACTACTGCCGGGATGCCCTTACCCCAAAACGAAAAATACAATGATTGGCAAAAAGAACTTAGGAGAAATAGGAGAAAAAGGAGGCACACACAATTTAGAAATTAGAAGGATAGAAATAAGAAAAATTGAATCATGAACCTCTAATTTCAAGTGCCTTGTTGCAGTTTTCCTTTTGAGCTTGAAGGCACCGTTTTTGCTTGTGATTGCTCGAATTTGAGATCTGAAATCTTTGAAAGAATTTAGCAAAGGTAAAAAAAAAAAATCTTAATTCTTCCCTATTTATAGAGCTTAAAATTGAGCTAAAAAATCCTTCAACGGCTCCTAAAAAACAACTAGCCGTTTGGGCAACGGACGGAAAGAAGCCACCATCCGATCCGGGCCCAAAATCGAACGGCGCTGATCAGATTTACGAAAAAGCCGTTCGATTTTGATCTGGAGCGTTGGATCAGCGCGCTGAACGAACGGCGCCGATTAAACTCTCAAAACAGCCTTTCGATTTTGATCTGTAGCGTTGGATCCGTGCGCTGAACGAACGGCGCCGATTAAACTCGCGAAACAGCCGTTCGATTTCAATCTCGCGCGTTGGATCTGGGCGGGCTTGATCTGCGCCTTTGAATACTGCCGGAGTTATAAGGTGGGATTTTTTAGTCCCACACTGCAGAATTAAAGTCGGCGCACTGCTTTATAAGGAATTGTTGCTGTTTAATTCTCGAGCCTCTGTGGGGCTGGCTCTCCCCTTCCTTGACCAGGATTTCATCACCTGGTCGGGTTGACTTGACCATGCACTGTTCATTGACCGTTGACCGTCGCTATAGTTTGACCTAGCCGAGCTCCTCTCTGCGGGCTTTGGGCGGGCTTGGCTTAGCCAAGCACTGTTCATTTGACCGTTGACCACCGCTGTAGCTTGACCTCGCCGTGCTCCTCTCGACGGGCTTTGGGCGGTCTTAGCTAACCCTTTTTGGGTAAACCAATTTTTTTTTTTAATTTCTAAAAGACCTGGACGGGCTAATTGCGTGACGGGTCGGCCAGCCCAGTGCTACAGTGAATTTTCTCGAGTCTTAAGCTGTTTTACGGTTGATTGGAGGAATTTTTGTGCTAAAATTTTAAATATAAGTGTACCAAAATAATTTTATATTATCATAGTATTGTAAGTTTTCTAAGTGACTATGAAAAGAAATTTATGAAAAATAATTCCTAAATAATTTTAAAAAATCAAATACCAATGTCTATACTTTTTGTCAATAAAGCTTGCCCCAAAAATCAAAATTCAAAAATTATTAATTTTATAACATTTTTAAATATTAATACTACTAGTGTACCTCATAATCTAAAAAATTACACATCTCAATTTCAAGAAAAAATTAATAAAAACTCAAATATGAAAATTCTAGTACATGTCTCAAATTTCCTTGAAGTATGTCATGGCTTCAAGGTCCTTAGAGACCACTATTTTAGACATGTGAAATAAATGGCTTGATTTAATTAAATATTAACAATTTTACTTAAAATCATGCCTAAATAAAATATAAACATTTATGCTTGACTCATCAAACACAAGGGTGTAACAATCTCCCCCTTTTGATGATGGCAAGACATAAATGATAAAATGAATAAAAGTAAACTTTTAAGAAGAGAAATCTTAATGAGGAGATTAATAATTATCATGCTCCCCCTATCTTTATGCTCCCCCTAACTCCTAACTATTCTCCCCCTTTAACAACATCAAAAGGGAGTTAACCCTAAGCAATGTCTAAAATTCCTAATTGTTCTCTCAATGTTTGAAATTGCTCCAATGGTAAGGGTTTGGTAAAAATGTCAGCCAATTCAAGCTTAGTAGGAACATACTCTAATTCTACTAATCCTTTGGCCACTTGGTCTCTAATAAAGTGATATCTAATATCTATGTGCTTAGTCCTAGAATGATGAACTTGATTCTTGGCTAATGCTAATGCACTAGTATTGTCAATTCTAATAGGTATATGTGTGACTTCTAAACCATAGTCTTGAAGTTGTTGTCTTAACCATAGTACTTGAGCAACACAACTTCCAGCTGCAACATATTCAGCTTCTGTTGTTGACAAGACTATACAATTTTGTTTTTTGCTTGACCATGAAACAAGATAATGTCCCAAGAATTGAGATGTCTCTAATGTGCTCTTCCTATCCACTTTAGATCCTCCAAAATCTGAATCTGTATAGCCAATGATTTCACAAGAAAGGTCATTTCTAGGATACCATAATCCTAGAGTCATAGTTCCCTTCAAATATTTGAAGATTGCTTTAACAGCTTTTAAGTGACTTTCCTTTGAGTTTGCTTGGAACCTAGCACATAATCCAACACTAAATAGAATGTCGGGCCTACTAGCTGTAAGGTATAATAAAGATCCTATAAGTCCTCTATAAAGTTTTTGGTCTATGGTTTTCCCTTGTTCATCTAGGTCTAATTGAATAGATTGATTCATGGGAATTTTTCTAGGTTTCATATTTTCATAACCATATTTCTTAAACATTTCTTTCAAATATTTTGTTTGAGAAATAAAAATACCATCTTTTAGTTGTCTTATTTGCAATCCTAAGAAAAACGTTAGCTCACCCATCATGCTCATTTCAAATTCCATAGTCATAAGATCTCCAAATTCTCTACACATTTCTTCTTTTGTACTACCAAAAATAATATCATCAACATAAATCTGAATAATTAATAAATCATCTCCTGAAGGCTTTAGAAATAATGTAGTATCTGATTTAACCTTTCTAAAGCCACTTTCTACTAGATAATTACTCAACCTATGGTACCATGCACGTGGAGCTTGCTTAAGGCCGTAAAGAGCTTTCTTAAGCTTGTAGACATAATTATCTTGTGTATGATTTTCAAAACCTGGTGGTTGTTCTACAAACACATCCTCTTCTATTATTCCATTTAAGAAAGCACTTTTTACATCCATTTGAAACAATCTAAAATTCTTATAACATGAATATGCTAGAAGTAATCTAATTGCTTCTAACCTAGCTACGGGTGCAAATGAATCCTCAAAATCAATACCTTCTATTTGACTATATCCCTTAGCAACAAGTTAGCCTTATTCCTAATTATTACACCATTTTCATCTAATTTATTTTTATAGACCCATCTAGTACCAATTACTTGTTGATCACTAGGTCTTGGTACTAATTCCCAAACTTGATTTCTTTCAAATTGGTCTAACTCTTCATTCATAGCTTGAACCCAATAATCATCCACAAGGGCTTCTTCTATAGAACTGGGTTTAAAAAATGACACAAAGACACTATGATCTATATCTCTAATTGAAGCTCTAGTCTTCACTCCTTGGTTCACATCTCCTATAATCAAATCCTTTGGATGTGAGGTTGCAAATTTCCATCCTTTAGATAAATTATTTTCTTTTTCTTTTTCTTTTTCTATTTCTAGATTTTCTATTTTTTCTTTATTTAAATCTAGATTCTTTACTAATTCTATTTCATCTTCTAAATGCTTTTCACTAACTAGTTGAATTGTCTCATCAAACACAACATGCATTGTTTCCTCTATTTTATGTGATTCTTGATTAAAAACTCTATATGTTTTTTTAATTGACGAATACCCTAAAAAGATTCCTACACTTGCCGTCTCATCAAACTTTCCTAAGTTTGCTCTCTCATTTTTAAGAATAGTGCACTTATAACCAAAAACATGAAAATAACTAAGATTTGGTTTCTTCTTCCTTAGCAATTCATATGGAGTTTTCTTCAACTTTGGTCTCAAATTAACCCTATTTATGATGTAACACGCCGTGCTAATAGCTTCGGCCCAAAAATATTTGTGTAAGTTATATTCGGCTAACATGGTTCTACCCATCTCATCTAATGTTCTATTCTTTCTTTCTACAATGCCATTTTGTTGTGGTGTATATGGGCATGTGAATTGATGTTTGATTACTTTCTCTTTACAAAACTCACTAAAATATTCATTCTTAAATTCACTCCCATTATCACTTTGCATACAAATTAATTTTAGACTATTTTGTCTTTCTAACTCTCTAATCAAATCTTCAAAGTTCTCAAAGGCTTCATTTTTATGTCTAAGAAAAAACACCCAAGTATATCTAGAAAAATCATCAACTATAACAAATCCGTATTGTTTTCCTCCTAAACTCAAAGGTTGTATTGGACCAAAAAAATCTAAGTAGATTTTTTCTAAAGGTCTACTAGTCGTTAATTCATTTTGAGATTTGAAAGAGGATTGAACTTGTTTTCCTTTTTGGCAAGATTCACACAACTCCCAATTTGACATGCTTGGTTTTGGAAGGCCTCTAACTACATCTAATTTTGAAATCTTCTTCAAGGTGGAGTATCCCACATGGCCTAATCTTCTATGCCATAATGAATTCTCATTAGATTGGGTCACTAGGCATTCCAAACCACTAGCTTCTAGTTGTCCAAAAGTAATTACATATGTATCACATTTTCTTTTACCTATAAGTAGTTCAACATTATTTTTCATGATTTTGCAAGCTTTTGTATTAAAAACAATATCAAATCCATTATCACAAAGTTGACTAATACTAATCAAATTAAATTCTAAGCCTTCTACTAAAAATACATTTGAAAGGGTAAAGTTTGTCGTACCTACATCTCCAATTCCAATTATTCTTTTCTTTGTGTTGTCTCCAAGGGTCACCTTCCTATTTGGACCTGATCTCAATGATTTGAATTTACTTTTGTCTCCAATCATGTGTCTTGAGCATCCACTATCTAATACCCAAGATGTGGATTTCGATTTTCTCCTTGGTTTTGACTGTATGAGGTGTAAATTTTAAATTAGAAAGTATAACACTAAATGAAATCATCAATTTAAGTTTTCTAAATATCCTAGACCTATCCTAGAATGTCTCCAAATATTTTGGAGACCTTTTCTTCTAGTCTTCTAAGTCATGCTCTTAGGAACCCAAGAAAACTTGGGTTGAACCCTAAATGGTACTTGCATGTTCTCTTTTTTAACAATCCATCTAACATTTTGCGTTTGTGTATACATATTTCTTCTAAAGAAGCAATCTTTCATAGTGTGTCCAGGTTTACAACAATAAAAACAAACGATATTTGATGGCCTAGGCATGCTCAAATATCTAGGTTTTTTGAAATTGAAAGCATGTGAATGATAATAAGCATTTGAAACATGTGTAGTTTTATTTACTCTAGCATGCTCAAAAGATTGTATTTTTCTTTTAAAACTGAAATATCATGCTTCAAAGAAGTATTTTCAATGATAAGAGATGCTTTTTCTTCACATATATGTTGATTTTCTAATTTTTTCTTTTCATCTTCTTTCATGACAAAATCAAGCAATTCAACCTTTTCTTTGTAGCTCCTTTTTAATTTTTTATGTGCACTTATTAAGGAAGTTAATGCATTCATAATTTCAATGTAATTATTTTCAAGAGTATCTCTTGTCCAAGGGCTTACCTCATTTTCTTCTTCTTCTTCACTTGAAGATGATGAGGATGCCTCGTTTGCCATAAAGCAAATCATTCCTTCTTCTCCTCTACTTGAGCTTGAAATGTCTGAATCTTCGGAGGCACTCCATGTAGCTTGAAATGCTTTCTTTTTCTTCAAGCTCTTCTTCTTCTTCTTCTTTTCTCCCTCCTTCAAATGCTTGTCTTTGAGTTTTGGACATTCCGGTTTAATATGACCGGTTTGACCACACTCAAAACAAGTTGGTGGCCTCTTCCTCTCTTTATTGCTTTTCTTCTTCCATTTCTTATTAAGAAAGCTCTTTGACAAATTTTTAGCTAAACCATTAACATGGAAACTTACCTCATCCTCTAAATCCGTGGAGGAGGTGGAAGTGGAATCCGAATTGCTTTTGGTGGCTTTGAAAGCCATTGGTTCTTTCTTTCTTCTTTCATACTTTAACTTGCTTGTAGAAGCCTCTTCTGTAAGTCTCCTTGACATTTCTATTTCGGCGGTAAGAAGTTCCCCAAGGAGTTCATCCAATGAAAGTTTGCTAAGATCATTAGCGGCTTTAATAGCGGTTGCAAGTGGATCAAATTCCTTTGGAAGGATTCTCAAAATTTTCCTAACAAGGTCACCATTTGAGAATGCCCTCCTAAGGTTTGCTAATCTATTTGTAATATCATTAAATCTCAAAAATATGCTCTTAATACTTTCATTGGGATTCATTCTAAAAAGTTCGTAGTCATGGGTGAGGATATTGATCTTAGTTTCTTTCACTTGTGAGGTACCCTCATAAGTTACTTCGAGTTTTTTTCATACCTCAAAAGCCGTATGCAAATTCATAATTTGCGTAAACTCACTAGGAGAAATTCCACAATGAAGATAGTTCAATGCCCAAACATTTAATTGAGCCAATCTTTTGTGCTCAACGTTAAGCTCACTAAAGGGCTTGACTTCATCAGTAGAAGAATCTCTAGGAAGTTCACAAGGCTTCATCATGACTTCCCATAATTCCAAATCAATAGATTGAATGAAAATTCTAAAACGATTTTAACAATATAAATAAAATTCTCCTTTAAATAATGGAGGCCGATTTGAAGGAAAACCTTAACATAAGGTTGCACTCATTTCGACCAAAGAGGAAGCCATACAAAATCACAAAAAAAAAATTGTGAGAAAGCCTTCACTTAGCACAAGAGGATCTCCCACGTGATGTTACTCACGTAATTTGGGGTTCCTTGCTCTGATACCAATTGAAGTGTTTCGTGCTAAGGAAATCCCACAAAAAGGGGGGTGAATTGTGTATTTAAAAAATTTTATAACTTTCAAAATTAAAAACTTAAAAGTTTTAAGCACGAATAAAGAAATTTGAACACAAAAGTTTTTAGGAGGTTCGACTCAAAACCGAGTCTACGTCCACCCCCAACTGGTGTTGGGAAAAATCCACTAAATGCACCAATTACAAGCGAGGTTTTTCGTACGGTTCACTTCAAACCTCCTTGGGATTTTTACTACGGCTAATCCCAAACCTACTTGATTTTTTCTCCGGGCTCAACTCAAACCCGGGGCTTTAGCACTACTGCCGGGATGCCCTTACCCCAAAACGAAAAATACAATGATTGGCAAAAAGAACTTAGGAGAAATAGGAGAAAAAGGAGGCACACACAATTTAGAAATTAGAAGGATAGAAATAAGAAAAACTGAATCATGAACCTCTAATTTCAAGCGCCTTGTTGCAGTTTTCCTTTTGAGCTTGAAGGCACCGTTTTTGCTTGTGATTGCTCGAATTTGAGATCTGAAATCTTTGAAAGAATTTAGCAAAGGTAAAAAAAAAAATCTTAATTCTTCCCTATTTATAGAGCTTAAAATTGAGCTAAAAAATCCTTCAACGGCTCCTAAAAAACAACTAGCCGTTTGGGCAACGGACGGAAAGCAGCCACCGTCTGATCCGGGCCCAAAATCGAACGGCGCTGATCAGATTTACGAAAAAGCCGTTCGATTTTTATCTGGAGCGTTGGATCAGCGCGCTGAACGAACGGCACCGATTAAACTCGCAAAACAG
The DNA here is from genome assembly GCA_023846275.1 of Vanilla planifolia. Taxonomy (NCBI): domain Eukaryota; kingdom Viridiplantae; phylum Streptophyta; class Magnoliopsida; order Asparagales; family Orchidaceae; genus Vanilla; species Vanilla planifolia. Next base: position 183,796 of record JAIUJO010000544.1, on the reverse strand, counting down.
CCTTTCGATTTTGATCTGTAGCGTTGGATCCGTGCGCTGAACGAACGGCGCCGATTAAACTCGCGAAACAGCCGTTCGATTTCAATCTCGCGCGTTGGATCTGGGCGGGCTTGATCTGCGCCTTTGAATCCTGCCGGAGTTATAAGGTGGGATTTTTTAGTCCCACACTGCAGAATTAAAGTCGGCGCACTGCTTTATAAGGAATTGTTGCTGTTTAATTCTCGAGCCTCTGTGGGGCTGGCTCTCCCCTTCCTTGACCAGGATTTCATCACCTGGTCGGGTTGACTTGACCATGCACTGTTCATTGACCGTTGACCGTCGCTGTAGTTTGACCTAGCCGAGCTCCTCTCTGCGGGCTTTGGGCGGGCTTGGCTTAGCCAAGCACTGTTCATTTGACCGTTGACCACCGCTGTAGCTTGACCTCACTGTGCTCCTCTCGGTAGGATTTGAGCTGTCTTGGCTAGCCCTTTTTGGGTCAACCAATTTTTTTTTTTTTTAATTTCTAAAAGACCTGGACGGGCTAATTGCGTGGCGGGTCGGCCAGCCCATTGCTAAAGTGAATTTTCCCGAGACTTAAGCTGTTTTAAGGTTGATTGGAAGAATTTTTGTGCTAAAATTTTAAATATAAGTGTACCAAAATAATTTTATATTATCATAGTATTATAAGTTTTCTAAATGACTATGAAAAGAAATTTATGAAAAATAATTCCTAAATAATTTTAAAAAATCAAATACCAATGTATATACTTTTTGTCACAATAAAGCTGGGCCAAAAAATCAAAATTCAATAATTATTAATTTTATAACATTTTTAAATATTAATACTACTAGTGTGCCTCATAATCTCAAAAATTGGACATCTCAATTTCAAGAAAAAATTAATAAAAACTCAAATATGAAAATTCTAGTACATGTCTCAAATTTCCTTGAAGTATGCCATGGCTTCAAGGTCCTTAGATACCACTATTTTAGACATGTGAAATACATGGCTTGATTTAATTAAATATTAAAAATTTTACTTAAAATCAAGCCTAACCAAAATATAAACATTTATGCTTGACTCATAAAACACAAGGGTGTAACACTTATTCTTCTTCTTATACTTTTTCTTTATTCTATTTCCTCTTTCTTCTTCTACTGTATTCTTCTTCTTCTTTCTTCTTTCTCTTCTTTCTTCTTCTTCTTTATTATTCTTCTTTTTTCTTCTTTTTCTTCTTTCTTCTTCTACTTGTTTCTTCTTTTTCTTTTTTCTACTTCTTCTTTTGTCTTCTATCTTCTCCTATCTCTTCTACTTCTCTTTTTCTTCTTTCTTTATCTTCTCCTTTTACTTCCTCTTCTTCTTTTTTGTCTTCATCGACTTTCTGCGTATACTTCTTCTTATTCTTTTCTTTCATCTGCTTCCTTTTTTATCTTTGTCCTTCTTCTTCTTCTTTCCTCTTCTTCTTGTCCTTCAATCTTTTCCTCTTCTTTCTTCTTCTTTCTTCTTCTTCTTCTTTTTCTTTCTATTTCTTTCTTGTACTTCTTCTTTCTTCTTCTTCTTTTTCATCTTTCTTCCTCTTCTTCTACTTCTTCTTCTCCTTCTTTGACTTCTTCTTGTTGTTCTTCTTTCTTACTCTTCTTCTACTTCTTTCTACTTCTTCCTCTTCTTCGACTTTTTTCTTCTCCTTCTCATCATTCTTTTTCTTTCTTCTTCTTCTTCTTTCTTCTTCTTTCTTCTTCTTCTTCTTTCTTCTTCTTTCTTCTTCTTCTTCTTCTTTCTTATTTTTCTATCTTCTTCTTCTTCTATCTTCTTCTTATTCTTCTTCTTCTTCTTCATTATTCTTCTTCATCTTCTTAGACTTTCTTCTTATTATTATTATTCTTCTTCTTTCTTCTTCCTTCTTCTTCTTTATTCTTCTACTTCTTTCTTCTTCTTCTTTGTTCTTCCACTTCTTTCTTCTACATCTCCTTTCTTCTTCTTTTTTATTCTTCTTCATCTTCTTCTTTCTTCTTTTTCTTCTTCTTCGTCTTCCTTCTTATTCTACTTCTTCTTCTTTCTTCTTCCTCCTCTTCTCCTTCTTCTCCTTCTTTCTATGTCTTCTTCTTTCTTCTTCATCTTCCTTCTTCTTCTTCTTTCATCTTCTTCTTTCTTCTTCTTCTTTCTCCTTCTTTTTCTTTATTCTTTTTTCTTGATCTTTTCATTTTCTTCAATCTTCTTGTTCGTTCTTCCACTCTTTCTTCTTTTTTTCTTCTTCTTCTTGTTTCTTCTTCTTCTACTACTTCTTCATTCTTCTACTTCTTTATTCATCCTCTTTCGACTTCTTTTTTCTTCTTCCTCTTTCTTCTCTTTCTTTTTTCTTCTTTCCTCTTCCTTTTTTTTCTTTTTTCTTCTTTCTTCTTCTTTTCTTCATTTTTCTTCTTCTTCTTCAACTTCTTCCTCCTCTATTTCTTTCTTATTCTCCTTCTTCTTCTTCTTGATTCTTGTTCTTCCTCTTCTTATTCTTTCTTCCTAATCATCTTTCTTCGTCTTCTTTCTTCTTCTTCTTCTTTCTTCTTCTTTCTTCTTCTTTCGTCTCCTTCTTCGTTTTTCTTCTTCTTGTTCTTTTTCTTCTTCTTCTTTCATATTCTTCTTCTCTTTTTTCTTCTTCTATTCTTCTTTCTTCTTGTACTTTCTTCTTTTCCTTTCTTCTTCATATTTTTTTCTTCTTTCCTATTCATTTTCTTTCTTCTGCTTTTTCTTCATCTTCTTCTTCTTCTTCTTTCTTCTTCTAATCCTTCTTTCTTCTTCTTCTTCTTCTTCTTCTTCTTCGTTCTCCTTCTTCTTTCTACTTATTCTTTCTCCTTCTTCATTCTTCTTCTTCTATTATCTTTTTCTTCTATCATCTGTTCTTCTTCTTTTTTTCTTTCTTCTTCTTCTTCTTCTTCTTTCTTTTTCTTCTTCTTCTCCTTTTTTTTTCTTTTTGTTCATCTTTTGTTTTCTTCTTCATCTTCTTTCTTCTTCTTCTTCTTTCTTCATCCTCTTTCTCCTTTTTCTTTCTTGTCCTTTTTCATCTTCTTCTTCTTCTTCTTCATCTTTCTTCTTCTTCTTTTTTTAGTTCTTCTTCTTCTTCTTTCTTCTTTCTTCCTCTTCTTTCTTCATTTTTTTCTCCTCCTTCTTCTTCTTTTTCTTCTTTATTCTTCTTCATCTTCGTTCTTCTTCCCTCGCCTAATTTCTTCTTTTTTCATTTTCTTTCTTCTTCTTCTTTCTTCATCTTTTCTTTCTTCTTCTTCTTCTTCATCATCTTCTTCTTCTTCTTCTTCACTTCTTATTCTTCTTTCTCTTCTCTTCCTTCTTCATCTTTCTACCTAACCTTCATTCTTCTACTTTTTCTTTCAACTTTTTCTTCTTCTTCTTTCTTCTTCTTCTTCTTCGACGTTCTTCTTCTTTTACTTATTATTCTTTCTCTTTCTACTATTCCTTCATTCGTCTTATTCATTCTTCTTCTTTCTTCTCCTTCTTCTTTGTTCTTCTTCTTCTTCTTCTTTTTCTTCATCATCATCTTCTTCTCCTTTCATCTTCTTCTTCTTCTTCTTCTTCCTCTTCTCTTCTTCTTTCTTCTTCTTTACTTTTGTTCTTTTCTTAAATTTTTCATCTTTTTTCTTCTTCTTTCCAATTCTTTTTCATTCTTCTACTTCTACCTCTTCTTCTTCTTCTTCTTTCTTCTCCTCCTCCTCCTTTGTTCTTCTTTTTCTTCAACGTTCTTCTTCCTCTTTCATCTCATTCTTCCTTCTTCTTAGTCTTTCTTTTTCTTCGTCTTTCTTCATCTTTCGTTGTTTTCTTCTATCTTCTTCTTCTTCATCTTTCTCTCTTTCTTCCTCTTCTTGTTCTTCTTCTTCTCCTTTTCCATCTTCTAGTTCATCTTTTTCATTCTTCTTCTTCTTCTTCTTCTTCTTCTTCTTTCTTCTTCTTCTTCATTCTTCATCCTCTTCTTCTTTCTTCTTCTTCTTGTTCATCTTCTTCTTCTCTCCTCTTCTTTTTGTTTCTTCCTCTTCTTCCTTCTTCCTCTTCTTTCTTCATTTTCTCTCTTCTTCTTCTTCTTTCTTCTTCTTCTTCTTCTTCCTCTTCTTCTTCTTCTTCTTCTTCTTCTTCCTCTTTTTCTTCTTTATTCTTCTTCTTCTTCCGTCACCTTCCTTCTTCTTTTTCTTCTTTCTTCTTCTTCTTCTTTCTTCATCTTCTTTCTTCTTCTTCTTTTCTTCTTCTTCATCTTCTACTTCTACTTTCTCTTTCCCTTTCCTCTTCTTCTTTCATCTTCTTCTTTCCTCTTCTTGTTCTTCTTTCATCTTTTTCTACTTCTTCTTTCTTCTTCTTCTTCGACTTTCTCCTTATTTTGATCTTCTCTTCTTTTTTTCTTCTTGTTCCTTCTTCTTCTTCTTTCTTCATCCTCTTTCTCCTTCTTTTGACTTCGTCTTTATCTTCTTCTTCTTCTTCTCTTTGTTTCTTATTCTTTTTCTTTCTTCCTCATCTTCCTACTTCCTCTTCTTTCTTCTTTTTCTTTCTTCTTCTTCTTCTTTCTTCTTCTTCTTCTTTCTTCTTATTCTTCGTCTTCTTCATCTTCTTCTTCTTCTTCTTCTTCTTCTTCTTCTTTATTCTTCTTCTTCTTCCTTTTTGTTTTTCTTCTTTCTTCGACTTTCTTCTTCTTCTTCTTTGTTATTCTTCTTCCTTCTTCCTCCTCTTTTCTTCTTCTTCATCTTCTTTCTCTTTCTCTTTGTTCTTCTTCTTTCTTCTCCTTCTTTCTTCTTCTTCTTCTTCTTTCTTCTTTTTCTTCTTCTTCTTCTTTGACTTTCTTCTTCATCTTCTTCTTCTACTTCTTATTCTTTTTCTTTCTACTATTTCTTCTTTCTTCTTCTACTTTATTCTTCTTCTTCTTTCTTCTTCTTCTTCTTTCTTCTTCTTCTTTCTTATTTTTCTTTTCTCTTCCTTTTCTTCTTTCTTCTTCTTCATGTTTCTTCTTTTTCTTTTTTCTTCTTCTTCTGTCTTCTTTCTTCTCCTATCTCTTCTACTTCTCTTTTTCTTCTTTCTTTGTCATCTCCTTTTACTTCCACTTCTTCTTATATGTCTTCTTCGACTTTCTGCTTATACTTCTTATTTTTTTTCTTTCATCTGCTTCCTTTTTAATCTTCGTCCTTCTTCTTCTTCTTTCCTCTTCTTCTTTTTCTTCAATCTTTTCCTCTTCTTTCTTCTTCTTTCTTCTACTTCTTCTTTTTTCTTCTACTTCTTTCTTTTACTTCTTCTACTTTCTTCTTCTTTCTTTTCATCTTTCTTCCTCTTCTTCTACTTCTTCTCCTTCTTCTACTTCTTCTTCTTCTTGTTCATCTTTCTTACTTTTCTTCTGCTTCTTTCTACTTCTTCTTCTTCTTCGACTTTTTCCTTCTCCTTCTCATCATTCTTCTTCTTTCTTCTACTTCTTTTTTCTTCTTCGCCCTTCTTCTTCTTCTTCTTTCTTCTTCTTTCTTCTTCTTCTTCTTCTTCTTCTTCTTCTTCTTTTCTTTTTCTTTCTTCTTCTTCTTCTATCTTCTTCTTATTCTTCTTCTTCTTCATTCTTCTTCTTCATCTTCTTAGACTTTCTTCTTGTTATTATTATTCTTCTTCTTTCTTCTATTTCTTCTTCCTTCTTCTTCTTTATTCTTTTACTTCTTTCTTCTTCTTCTTCTTTGTTCTTCCACTTCTTTCTTCTACATCTCCTTTCTACTTCTTTTTTATTCTTCTTCTTCTTTCTTCTTTTTCTTCTTCTTCGTCTTCCTTCTTCTACCTCTTCTTCTTCTTCTTCTTTCTTCTTCTTCCTCTTCTCCTTCTTCTCCTTCTTTCTACGTCTTCTTCATTCTTCTTCATCTTCCTTCTTCTTCTTTCTTCTTCTTCTTCTTCTTCTTCTTTCTTCTTCTTTTTCTTTATTCTTTTTTCTTCATCTTTTTCATTTTCTTCTTTCTTCTTGTTCTTTCTTCCTTCTCTTTCTTCTTTTTTTCTTCTTCTTCTTCTACTACTACTACTTCTTCATTCTTCTACTTCTTTATTCTTCCTTTTTGGACTTCTTTTTTCATCTTTCCTCTTTCTTTTTTCTTCTTTTTTCTTCTTTTTTCATCTTCCTCTTCTTTCTTTTTTCTTCTTTCTTCTACTTTTCTTCTTTTTTCTTCTTCTTCTTCGACTTCTTCCTCCTCTATTTCTTTCTTGTTCTCCTTCTTCTTCTTCTAAATTCATGTTCTTCCTCTTCTTATTCTTTCTTCCTAAACATCTTTCTTCATCTTCTTTCTTCTTCTTCTTCTTTCTTCTTCTTTCGACTCCTTCTTCGTTGTCGTTCTTCTTCTTCTTCTTCTTTTATATTCTTCTTCTCTTTTTTCTTCTTCTCTTCTTCTTTCTTCTTGTACTTTCTTCTTTTCCTTTCTTCTTCATCTTTCCTATTCTTTTTCTTTCTTTCTTCTTCTTCTTCTTCTTTCTTCATCTACTACTTCTTTCTTCTTCTTCTTCTTCTTCTTCTTCTTTATTCTTATTCTTTCTTCTTCTTCTTCATTCTTCTTGTTCTATTATCTTTTTCTTTTACCTTCTGTTCTTCTTCTTTCTTTCTTTCTTCTTCTTCTTCTTCTTCTTCTTCTTTCTTTTTCTTCTTCTTCATCTTCTCCTTTTTCTTCTTCTTGTACATCTTTTGCTTTCTTCTACTTTTTTCTTCTTCTTCTTCTTTCTTCATCCTCTTTCTCCTTTTTCTTTCTTGTTCTTTATCATCTTCTTCTTCTTCATCATCTTTCTTCTTCTTCTTCTTCTTGTTCTTGTTCTTGTTCTTCTTCTTTCTTCTTTCTTCCTCTTCTTTTTTCTTCCTCTTCTTTCTTCATTTTTTTTTCTCCTTCTTCTTCTTCTTCCTCTTCTTCTTTTTCTTCTTTATTCTTCTTCATCTTCCTTCTTCTTCCCTCGCCTTCTTTCTTCTTTCTTCATTTTCTTTCTTCTTCTTCTTTCTTCATCTTCTTTTTCTTCTTCTACTTCTTCTTCTTCTTCTTCTTCTTCTTCACTTCATATTATTCTTCTTTCTCTTCCTCTTCCATCTTCATCTTTCTACTTCCACTTCATTCTTCTTCTTCTTTTTCTTTCTTCTTTTTCTTCTTCTTCTACTTCTTATTCTTCTTCGACTTTCTTCTTCTACTACTTATTATTCTTTCTCTTTCTACTATTTCTTCATTCTTCTTCTTCTTTCTTCACCTTCTTCTTTGTTGTTCTTCTTCTCCTTCTTCTTTTTCTTCATCGTCATCTTACTCTTCTTTCTTCTTCTTCTTCTTCTTCTTCTTCTTCTTTCTCTTCTCTTTCTTCTTCTTCTACTTTCTTCTTTTCTTTCTTCTTCTTCTTTATTGTACTTCTTCTTCATTCTTCTTCTTCTTTTTCATCTTTCTTCCTCTTCTTCTACTTCTTCTTCTCCTTCTTCTACTTCTTCTTCTTGTTGTTCTTCTTTCTTACTTTTCTTCTACTTCTTTCTACTTCTTCTTCTTCGACTTTTTTCTTCTCCTTCTCATCATTCTTCTTCTTTCTTCTACATCTTTTTTCTTCTTCGGCCTTCTTCTTCTTCTTCTTTCTTCTTCTTTCTTCTTCTTCTTCTTCTTTCTTCTTTTTCTTTCTTCTTCTTCTTCTCTCTTCTTCTTATTCTTCTTCTTCTTCTTCTTCTTCTTAGACTTTCTTCTTATTATTATTATTAATATTCTTTCTTTTATTTCTTCTTCTTTCTTCTTCTTTATTCTTCTTCTTCTTTCTTCTTCTTCTTTGTTCTTCCACTTCTTTCTTCTATATCTCTTTTCTTCTTTTTTATTCTTCTTCTTCTTCTTCTTTCTTCTTTGTCTTCTTCTTCGTCTTCCTTCTTCTTCTACTTCTTCTTCTTCTTCTTCTTCTTCTTCTTTCTTCTTCTTTCTCTTCTCCTTCTTCTCCTTCTTTCTACATCTTCTTCTTTCTTCTTCCTCTTCCTTCTTCCTCTTCTTTCTTCTTCTTGTTCTTTCTTCTTCTTTTTCTTTATTCTTTTTTCTTCATCTTTTTCATTTTCTTCTCTCTTCTTGTTCTTTCTTCCATCTCTTTCTTCTTTTTCTTCTTCTTCTTCTTCTTTCTTCTTCTTCTACTAATACTACTTCATTCTTCCACTTCTTTATTCTTTCTCTTTCGACTTCTTTTTTCTTCATATTCTTTCTTCTCTTTCTTTTTTCTTCTTCTATCTTCTTCCTCTTCTTTCTTTTTTCTTCTTTCTTCTTCTTTTCTTGATTTTTCTTCTTCTTCTTCGACTTCTTCCTCCTCTTTTTCTTTCTTGTTCTCCTTCTTCTTCTTCTTCTTGATTCTTGTTCTTCCTCTTCTTATTCTTTCTTCCTAATCATCTTTCTTTGTCTTCTTTCTTCTTCTTCTTCTTTCTTCTTCTTTCGTCTCCTTCTTCGTTGTTCTACTTCTTCTTCTTCATCATCATCTTCTTCTTCTTCTTTCATATTCTTCTTCTCTTCCTTTTTTTTCTTGTACTTTCATCTTTTCCTTTCTTCTTCATCTTTTTTCTGCTTGTTTCCTATTCTTTTTCTTTCTTCTGCTTCTTCTTCTTCTTCTTCTTCTTCTTCTTTCTTCATCTACTCCTTCTTTCTTCTTCTTCTTCTTCTTCTTATTAGTTCCTATTCTTTCTTCTTATTCTTTCTTCTTCTTCTTCATTCTTCTTCTGCTATTATATTTTTCTTCTATCTTCTGTTCTTCTTCATTCTTTCTTTCTTCTTCTTCTTCTTCTTTCTTTCTTTTTCTTCTTCTTCCTCTCCTTTTTCTTCTTCTTGTTCATCTTTTGCTTTCTTCTTCCTTTTTCTTCTTCTTCTTCTTTCTTCATCCTCTTTATCCTTTTTCTTTCTTATTCTTTATCATCTTCTTCTTCTTCATCATCTTTCTTCTTCTTCTTCTTCTTGTTCTTCTTCTTCTTCTTTCTTCTTTCTTCCTCTTCTTTTTTCTTCCTTTTCTTTCTTCATTTTTTTCTCCTTCTTCTTCTTCTTCTTCTTCTTTATTCTTCTTCATCTTCCTTCTTCCTTCGCCTTCGTTATTCTTTCTTAATTTTCTTTCTTCATCTTCTTTCTTCATCTGCTTCTACTTCTTCTTCTCCTTCTTTTACTTCTTCTTCATTCTTCTTCTATCTCTCCTTCTTCTTGGTTCTTCTTCTTCTTCTTCTTTTTCTTCATCTTCATCTTCTTCTTCTTCAATCTTTTTCTTCTTTCTTCTCCTTCTTCTTTTTTCTTCTTCTTCTTCTTCTTTTTCTTTTTCTTCATCTTCTTCTTCTTTTCATCTTCTTCTTCTTCTTCTTCTTCTTCTTCTTCTTCGTCTCTTCTTCTTTCTTCTTCTTCTACTTTCTTCTTTTCCTAAATTTTTTATCTTTTTTCTTCTTCTTTCCAATTCTTTTTCTTTCTTCTACTTCTACCTCTTCTTCTTTCTTCTTCTCCTCCTTCTTTCTTCTTCTTCTTCAACGTTCTTCTTCTTCTTTCTTCTCATTCTTTCTTCTTCTTCGTCTTTCTTTTTCTTCGTCTTTCTTCTTCTTTCGTTTTTTTCTTCTATCTTCTTCTTCTTCTTCTTTCTCTCTTTCTTCCTCTTCTTCTTCTTCTTCTTCTACTTCTTCTTCTTCTTCTTCTTCCTTCTTCTTTTTTTCCTTTTTCAGCTTCTAATTCATCTTTTTCATTCTTCTTCTTCTTCTTCTTCTTCATTCTTAATCCTCTTCTTCTTTCTTCTTCTTCTTCTTCTTCTCTCCTCCTCTTTTTGTTTCTTCCTCTTCTTCTTTCTTCCTCTTCTTTCTTCATTTTCTTTCTTTCTTCTTCTTCTTCTTCTTCTTCTTCTTTTTCTTCTTTTTTCTTCTTCTTCTTTCGTCACCTTCCTTCTTTTTCTTTTTTCTTCTTCTTCTTTCTTCTTCTTCTTCTTTCCTCTTCTTCTTTCTTCTTCTTCTTTTCTTCTTCTTCTTCTTCATTTCTTCTTCTTCTCCTTCTTTCTGTTTCCTCTTCTTTCAACTTCTTCTTTCCTCTTCTTCTTCTTCTTTCTTCTTTTTCTACTTCCTCTTTCTTCTTCTTCTTCGACTTTCTCCTTCTTATTTTGTTCTTTCTCTTTTTTTTTCTTCTTGTTCTTCTTGTTCCTTCTTCTAATTTCTTCATCTTCTTTCTCCTTCTTCTGTATTCGTCTTTATCTTCTTCTTCTTCTTCTCTTTCCTTCTTACTCTTTTTCTTGCTTCCTCATCTTCCTACTTCCTCTTCTTCTTCTTTTTCTTTCTTCTTCTTTTTCTTTCTTTTTCTTCTTCTTCTTCTTCTTCTTCTTCTTTATTCTTCTTCTTCTTCCTTTTTGTTTTTCTTCTTTCTTCTTCTTCTTCTTTCTTATTCTTCTTCCTTCTTCTTCCTCTTTTCTTCTTCTTCTTCTTCACTTCTTCTTCTTCTTCTTTCTCTTTCTTCTTCTTCTTTCTTCTCCTTCTTTCTTCTTCTTCTTCTTCTTTCTTCTTTTTCTTCTTCTTCTTTCTTCTTCGTCTTCTTCGACTTTTTTCTTCTTCTTATTCTTTTTCATTCTTCTATTTCTTCTTTCTTTTTCTTCTTTATTCTTCTTCTTCTTTCTTCTTCTTCTTTCTTATACTTTTTTTTTCTTCTTTTTCATCTTTCTTCTTCTTTTTTGTTTCTTCTTTTTCTTTTTTCTTCTTCTTCTGTCTTCTTTCTTCTCCTATCTCTTCTACTTCTCTTTTTCTTCTTTCTTTGTCTTCTCCTTCTACTTCCTCTTCTTCTTATTTGTCTTCTTCGACTTTCTGCTTATACTTCTTCTTATTCTTTTTCTTTCATCTGCTTCCTTTTTTATCTTCGTCCTTCTTCTTCTTCTTTCCCCTTCTTCTTCTTCTTCAATCTTTTCCTCTTCTTTCTTCTTCTTTCTTCTTCTTCTTCTTTTTCTTTCTACTTCTTTCTTGTACTTCTTTCTTCTTCTTCTTTTTCATCTTTCTTCCTCTTCTTCTACTTCTTCTTCTCCTTCTTCTACTTCTTCTTCTTCTTGTTCTTCTTTCTTACTTTTCTTCTACTTTTTTCTACTTCTTCTTCTTTAACTTTTTTCTTCTCCTTCTCATCATTCGTTTTCTTTCTTCTACTTCTTTTTTCTTCTTCATCCCTCTTCTTCTTCTTCTTTCTTCTTCTTTCTTCTTCTTCTTCTTCTTCTTTCTTCTTTTGCTTTCTTCTTCTTCTTCTATGTTCTTCTTATTCTTCTTCTTCTTCATTATTCTTCTTCATCTTCTTAGACTTTCTTCTTATTATTATTATTCTTCTTCTTTCTTCTTCCTTCTTCTTCTTTATTCTTCTACTTCTTTCTTCTTCTTCTTTATTCTTCCACTTCTTTCTTCTACATCTCCTTTCTCCTTCTTTTTTATTCTTCTTCATCTTCTTCTTTCTTCTTTTTCTTCTTCTTCGTCTTCCTTCTTATTCTACATCTTCTTCTTTCTTCTTCCTCCTCTTCTCCTTCTTCTCCTTCTTTCTACGTCTTCTTCTTACTTCTTCGTCTTCCTTCTTCTTCTTCTTTCATCTTCTTCTTTCTTCTTCTTCTTCTTTCTCCTTCTTTTTCTTTATTCTTTTTTCTTGATCTTTTCATTTTCTTCATTCTTTTTGTTCTTTCTTCCACTCATTCTTCTTTTTTTCTTCTTCTTCTTGTTTCTTCTTCTTCTACTACTTCTTCATTCTTCTACTTCTTTATTCCTCCTCTTTCGACTTCTTTTTTCTTCTTCCTCTTTCTTCACTTTCTTTTTTCTTCTTCTTTCCTCTTCCCTTTTTTTCTTTTTTCTTCTTTCTTCTTCTTTTCTTCATTTTTCTTCTTCTTCTTCAACTTCTTCCTCCTCTATTTCTTTCTTATCCTCCTTCTTCTTCTTCTTCTTGATTCTTGTTCTTCCTCTTCTTATTCTTTCTTCCTAATCATCTTTCTTCGTCTTCTTTCTTCTTCTTCTTCTTTCTTCTTCTTTCGTCTCCTTCTTCGTTTTTCTTCTGCTTCTTCTTCTTCTTCTTCTTCTTCCTTCATATTCTTCTTCTCTTTTTTCTTCTTCTCTTCTTCTTTCTTCTTGTACTTTCTTCTTTTCCTTTCTTCTTCATCTTTTTTCTTCTTCTTTCCTATTCTTTTTCTTTCTTCTGCTTCTTCTTCATCTTCTTCCTCTTCTTTCTTCTTCTAATCCTTCTTTCTTCTTCTTCTTCTTCGTCCTTCTTCTTCTTTCTTCTTATTCTTTCTCCTTCTTCATTCTTCTTCTTCTATTATCTTTTTCTTCTATCGTCTGTTCTTCTTCTTTCTTTCTTTCTTCTTCTTCTTCTTCTTCTTTCTTTTTCTTCCTCTTCTTCTCCTTTTTTTTCTTTTTGTTCATCTTTTGCTTTCTTCATCATCTTTTTTTCTTCTTCTTCTTCTTTCTTCATCCTCTTTCTCCTTTTTCTTTCTTGTCCTTTATCATCTTCTTCTTCTTCTTTTTCATCTTTCTTCTTCTTCTTCTTCTTTTAGTTCTTCTTCTTCTTCTTTCTTTCTTCTTTCTTCATTTTTTTCTCCTTCTTCTTCTTCTTCTTCTTCTTCTTCTTCTTTGTTCTTCTTCATCTTCGTTCTTCTTCCCTCCCCTAATTTCTTCTTTTTTCATTTTCTTTCTTCTTCTTCTTTCTTCATCTTTTCTTTCTTCTTCTTCTTCTTCATCATCTTCTTCTTCTTCACTTCTTATTCTTTTTTCTCTTCTTCTTCCTTCTTCATCTTTCTACTTAACCTTCATTCTTCTACTTTTTTCTTTCTTCTGTTTCTTCTTCTTCTTTCTTCTTCTTCTTCTTCAACTTTCTTCTTCTTTTACTTATTATTCTTTCTCTTTCTACTATTCCTTCATTCTTCTTCTTCATTCTTCTTCTTTCTTCTCCTTCTTCTTTGTTCTTCTTCTTCTTCTTTTTCTTCATCTTCTTCTTCTTTCATCTTCTTCTTCTTCTTCTTCTTCTTCCTCTTCTCTTCTTCTTTCTTCTTCTTCAACTTTCTTCTTTTCTTAAATTTTTGATCTTTTTTCTTCTTCCTTCCAATTATTTTTCTTTCTTCTACTTCTACCTCTTCTTCTTCTTCTTCTTTCTTCTTCTCCTCCTTTCTTCTTCTTCTTCTTCAACGTTCTTCTTCCTCTTTCTTCTAATTCTTCCTTCTTCTTAGTCTTTCTTTTTCTTTGTCTTTCTTCTTCCTTCGTCGTTTTCTTCTATCTTCTTCTTCTTCATCTTTCTCTCTTTCTTCCTCTTCTTCTTCTTCTTCTTCTTCCTTCTTCTTCTTCTTCTCCTTTTCCTTCTTCTAGTTCATCTTTTTCATTCTTCTTCTTCTTCTTCTTTCTTCTTCTTTTTCATTCTTCATCCTCTTCTTCTTTCTTCTTCTTCTTGTTCATCTTCTTCTTCTCTCCTCTTCTTTTTGTTTCTTCCTCTTCTTCCTTTTTCCTCTTCTTTCTTCATTTTCTCTCTTCTTCTTCTTCTTTCTTCTTCTTCTTCTTCTTCTTCTTTTTCTTCTTCTTTTTCTTCTTTATTCTTCTTCTTCTTCTGTAACCTTCCTTCTTTTTCTTCTTTCTTCTTCTTCTTCTTTCTTCTTCTTCTTTCTTCTTCTTCTTTTCTTCTTCTTCTTCTTCTTCTTTTCTTCTTCTACTTCTACTTTCTCTTTCTCTTTCCTCTTCTTCTTTCATCTTCTTCTTTCCTCTTCTTGTTCTTCTTTCTTCTTTTTCTACTTCCTCTTTCTTCTTCTTCTTCGGCTTTCTCCTTCTTCTTCTTCGACTTTCTGCTTATACTTCTTATTTTTTTTCTTTCATCTACTTCCTTTTTAATCTTCGTCCTTC
>JAIUJO010000544.1:142500-165000 GCA_023846275.1 Vanilla planifolia | reverse complement strand
TTCTTCTTCTTCTACTTCTCTTTCTTTCTTATTCTTTTTTTTTCTTCCTCATCTTCCTACTTCCTCTTCTTTCTTCTATTTCTTTCTTCTTCTTCTTCTTTCTTCTTATTATTATTCTTCTTCTTCTTCATCTTCTTCTTCTTCTTCTTTATTGTTCTTCTACTTTCTTTTTGTTTTTCTACTTTCTTCTTCTTCTTTCTTCTTCTTCTTCTTTCTTCTTCTTCTTCTTTCTTATTCTTCTTCCTTCTTCTTCCTCTTTTCTTCTTCTTCTTCTTCCTCTTTCTCTTTCCTCTTTTTTATTCTCCTTCTTTCTTCTTCTTCTTCTTCTTTCTTCTTCTTCTTCTTCTTCTTCTTCGACTTTCTTCTTCTTATTCTTCTTCTTATTCTTTTTCTTTCTTCTATTTCCTCTTTCTTCTTCTATTGTATTCTTCTTCTTCTTTCTTCTTCCTCTTCTTTCTTCTTCTTCTTTATTATTCTTCTTTTTTCTTCTATATCTTCTTTCTTATTCTTCTGTCTTCTTTCTTCTCCTATCTCTTCTACTTCTCCTTTTCTTCTTTCTTTGTCTTCTCCTTTTTCTTCCTCTTCTTCTTTTTGGTCTTCTTCAACTTTCTGCTTATACTTCTTATTCTTTTTCTTTCATCTGCTTCCTTTTTTATCTTTGTCCTTCTTCTTCTTCTTTCCTCTTCTTCTTCTTCTTCAATCTTTTCCTCTCTTTCTTCTTCTTTCTTCTTCTTCTTCTTTTTCTTTCTACTTCTTTCTTGTACTTCTTCTTTCTTCTTCTTCTTTTTCATCTTTCTTCCTCTTCTTCTACTTCTTCTTCTCCTTCTTCTACTTCTTCTTCTTCTTGTTCTTCTTTATTACTTTTCTTCTACTTCTTTCTACTTCTTCTTCTTCTTCGACTTTTTTCTTCTCCTTCTCATCATTCTTTTTCTTTCTTCTACCTCTTTTTTCTTCTTCGTCCTTCTTCTTCTTCTTTTTTCTTCTTCTTTCTTCTTCTTCTTCTTTCTTCTTTTTCTTTCTTCTTCTTCTATTTTCTTCTTATTATTCTTCTTCTTCTTCATCTTCTTAGACTTTCTTCTTACTATTATTATTTTTCTTCTTTCTTCTTCCTTCTTTTTTATTCTTCTACTTCTTTCTTCTTCTTCTTTGTTCTTCCACTTATTTCTTCTAAATCTCATTTCTCCTTCTTTTTTATTCTTCTTCTTCTTCTTTCTTCTTTTTCTTCTTCTTTGTCTTCCTTCTTCTTCTACTTCTTTTTCTTCTTCTTTCTTCTTCCTCCTCTTCTCCTTCTTCTCCTTCTTTCTACGTCTTCTTCTTTCTTCTTCATCTTCCTTCTTCTTCTTCTTTCATCTTCTTCTTTCTTCTTCTTCTTCTTTCTTCTTCTTTTTCTTTATTCTTTTTTCTTCATCTTTTTCATTTTCTTCTTTCTTCTTGTTCTTTTTTCCACTCTTCTTTTTTTCTTCTTCTTCTTGTTTCTTCTTCTTCTACTGCTTCTTCATTCTTCTACTTCTTTATTCTTCCTCTTTCGACATCTTTTTTCTTCTTCCTCTTTCTTCTCTTTCTTTTTTCTTCTTCTTTGCTCTTCCTCTTCTTTCTTTTTTCTTCTTTCTTCTTCTTTTCTTCATTTTTCTTCTTCTTCTTGAACTTCTTCCTCCTCTATTTCTTTCTTGTTCTCCTTCTTCTTCTTCTTCTTGATTCTTGTTATTCCTCTTCTTATTCTTTCTTCCTAATCATCTTTCTTCGTCTTCTTCTTCTTTCTTCTTCTTTCGTCTCCTTCTTTGTTGTTGTTCTTCTTCTTCTTCATCTTCTTTTTCTTCTTCTTTCATATTCTTTTTCTCTTTTTTCTTCACCTCTTCTTCTTTTTTCTTGTACTTTCTTCTTTTCCATTCTTCTTCATCTTTTTTATTCTTCTTTCTTATTCTTTTTCTTTCTTCTGCTTCTTCCTGTTCTTCTTCTTCTTCTTTCTTCATCTACTCCTTGTTTCTTCTTCTTCTTCTTCTTCTTCTTCGTTCTTCTTCTTTCATCTTTTTCTTTCTTCTTCTTCTTCATTCTTCTTCTGCTATTATCTTTTTCTTCTATCTTCTGTTCTTCTTCTTTCTTTCTTTCTTCTTCTTCTTTTTCTTTCTTTCTTTTTCTTCTTCTTCTTCTTCTTCTTCTCCTTTATCTTCTTCTTGTTGATATTTTGCATTCTTCTTCTTCTTTTTTCTTCTTCTTCTTCTTTCTTCATCCTCCTTCTCCTTTTTCTTTCATATTCTTTTTCATCTTCTTCTTCTTCTTCTTCTTTCTTCTTCTTCTTCTTCTTCTTCTTCTTTTTCTTCTTCTTTCTACTTTCTTCCTCTCCTTTTTTCTTCCTCTTCTTTCTTCAATTTTTTCTCCTTCTTCTTCTTCTTCTTCTTCTTTATTCTTCTTCATCTTCCTTCTTCTTCCTTCGCCTTCTTTATTCTTTCTTCATTTTCTTTCTTCTTCTTCTTTCTTCACCTTCTTCAACTTCTTCTTCTCCTTCTTCTGCTTCTTCTTCTTCATTCCACTTCTTCTTTCTTCTCCTTCTTCTTTGTTCTTCTTCTTCTTCTTCTACTTCAACATCTTCATCTTCTTCTTCTTCATTCTTCTTCTTATTTCTTCTCCTTCTTCTTTGTTCTTCTTTTTCTTCTTCTTTTTCATCATCTTCATCTTCTTCTTCTTTCATCATCTTCTTCTACTTTCTTCTTTTCCTAAATTTTTCATCTTTTTTCTTCTTCTTTCCAATTCTTTTTCTTTCTTCTCCTTCTACCTTCTCTTCTTCTTCTTCTTTCTTCTTCTCCTCCTTATTTTTTCTTCTTTTTCTTCTTCTTTCTTCTCATTCTTTCTTCTTCTTCGACTTTCTTTTTCTTCGTCTTTCTTCTTCTTTCATCTTTTTCTTCTATCTTCTTCTTCTTCTTCTTTCACTCTTTCTTCCTCTTCTTCTTCATCTTCTTCTTCTACTTCTTCTTCTTCTTCTTCCTTCTTCTTTTTCTTTTTCATCTTCCAGTTCATCTTTTTCATTCTTCTTCTTCTTCTTCTTTCTTCTTCTTTTTCATTCTTCATCCTCTTCTTCTTTCTTCTTCTTCTTCTTCTTCTCTCCTCTTCTTTTTTTTTCCTCTTCTTTCTTCCTCTTCTTTCTTCATTTTCTTTCTTCTTCTTCTTTCTTCTTCTTCTTTTGCTTCTTCTTCTTCTTCTTCTTCTTCTTCTTCTTTTTCTTCTTTATTCTTCTTCTTCTTCCGTCACCTTCCTTCTTCTTTTTCTTCTTTCTTCTTCTTCTTTCTTCTTCTTTTTTCTTCTTCTTCTTTCTTCTTCTTCTTTCTTCTTCTTTTCTTCTTCTTCTTCTTCTTCTTCTTTTCTTCTTCTTCTTCTTCTTTCTCTTTCCTCTTCTTCTTCCATCTTCTTCTTTCCTCTTCTTCTTCTTCTTTCTTCTTTTTCTACTTCCTCTTTCTTCTTCTTTAACTTTCTCCTTCTTATTTTGTTCTTCCTCTTTTTTTTCTTCTTGTTCTTCTTGTTCCTTCTTCTTCTTCTTCTTTCTTCATCCTCTTTCTCCTTCTTCTGTCTTCGTCTTTATCTTCTTCTTCTTCTTCTTTTTCTTCTTTTTTTTCTTCTTCTCTTTCTTTCTTATTCATTTTCTTGCTTCCTCATCTTCCTACTTCCTCTTCTTTCTTCTTTTTCTTTCTTCTACTTCTTCTTTCTTCTTATTCTTCTTCTTCTTCTTTTTCTTCTTCTTCTTCTTCTTCTTCTTTATTCTTCTTCTTCTTCCTTTTTGTTTTTCTTCTTTCTTCTTCTTCTTTCTTCTTCTTCTTCTTTCTTATTCTTCTTCCTTCTTCTTCCGCTATTATTCTTCTTCTTCTTCACTTCTTCTTCTTCTTCTTTCTCTTTCTTCTTCTTCTTTCTTCTCCTTCTTTCTTCTTCTTCTTCTTCTTTCTACTTTTTCTTCTTCTTCTTTCTTCTTCTTCTTCTTCATCGACTTTCTTCTTCTTCTTCTTCTTATTCTTTTTCTTTCTTTTATTTCTTCTTTCTTCTTCTTCTTTTTTCTTCTTCTTCTTTATTCTTCTTCTTTCTTCTTCTTCTTCTTTCTTCTTCTTCTTTCTTATTCTTCTTTTTTCTTTTTCTTCTTTCCTCTTCTTCTTGTTTCTTCTTTTTTTTTACTTCTTCTTCCTCTTCTTCTTTCCTCTTTCTTCTCCTATCTCTTCTACTTCTCTTTTTCTTCTTTCTTTGTCTTCTCCTTCTACTTCCTCTTCTTCTTATTTGTCTTCTTCGACTTTCTGCTTATATTTCTTCTTATTCTTTTTCTTTCATCTGCTTCCTTTTTTATCTTTGTCCTTCTTCTTCTTCTTTCCTCTTCTTCTTCTTCTTCAATGTTTTCCTCTTCTTTCTTCTTCTTTCTTCTTCTTCTTCTTTTTCTTTCTACTTCTTTCTTGTACTTCTTTCTTCTTGCTCTTCTTTTTCATCTTTATTCCTCTTCTTCTATTTCTTCCTCTCCTTCTTTTATTTCTTCTTTTTATTGTTCTTCTTTCTTACTTTTCTTCTACTTCTTTCTACTTCTTCTTCTTCGACTTTCTTCTTCTCCTTCTCATCATTCTTCTTCTTTCTTCTACTTCTTTTTTCTTCTTCACCCTTCTTCTTCTTCTTCTTTCTTCTTCTTTCTTCTTCTTCTTCTTCTTTCTTCTTTTTCTTTCTTCTTCTTCTTATTATTATTATTTTTCTTTATTCAATTTCTTCTTTCTTCTTCTACTTTATTCTTCTTCTTCTTTCTTCTTCTTCTTCCTTCTTCTTCTTCTTTCTTATTCTTCTTTTTTCTTCTTTTTCTTCTTTCTTCTTCTTCTTGTTTTTTTTTTCTTTTTTTTTCGTCATCTTCTTCTTCTGTCTTCTTTCTTCTCCTATCTCTTCTACTTCTCTTTTTCTTCTTTCATTGTCTTCTCCATTTACTTCCTCTTCTTCCTTTTTGTCTTCTTTGACTTTCTGCTTATACTTCGTCTTATTCTTTTTCTTTCATCTGCTTCCTTTTTTATCTTCGTCCTTCTTCTTCTTCTTTCCTCTTCTTCTTCTTTCCTCTTCTTCTTCTTCTTCAATATTTTCCTCTTCCTTCTTCTTCTTCTTCTTCTTTCTTCTACTTCTTTCTTGTACTTCTTCTTCTTTCTTCTTCTTCTTTTTCATCTTTCTTCCTCTTCTTCTACTTCTTCTTCTCCTTCTTCTACTTCTTCTTCTTGTTGTTCTTCTTTCCTACTTTTCTTCTACTTCTTTCTACTTCTTCTTCTTCGACTTTTTTCTTCTCCTTCTCATCATTCTTCTTCTTTCTTCTACTTCTTTTTCTTTTTCACCCTTCTTCTTTTTCCTCTTTCTTCTTCTTTCTTCTTCTTCTTCTTCTTTCTTCTTCTCCTTCTCTCTTCTTCTTATTCTTCTTCTTCTTCTTCATTCTTCTTCTTCATCTTCTTAGACTTTCTTCTTATTATTATTATTCTTCCTCTTTCTTCTATTTCTTCTTCCTTCTTCTTCTTTATTCTTCTACTTCTTTCTTCTTCTTCTTTGTTCTTCCACTTCTTTCTTTTACATCTCCTTTCTTCTTCATTTTCTTCTTCTTCGTCTTCCTTCTTCTTCTACTTCTTCTTCTTCCTCTTCTCCTTCTTCTCCATCTTTCTACGTCTTCGTCTTTCTTCTTCGTCTTCCTTCTTCTTCTTCTTTCTTCTTCTTCTTTCTTCTTCTTCTTCTTCTTTCTTCTTCTTTTTCTTTATTCATTTTTCATCTTTCTCATTTTCTTCTTTCTTCCATCTCTTTCTTCTTTTTTTCTTCTTCTTCTTCTTTCTTCTTCTTCTATTACTACTACTTCTTCATTCTTCCACTTTATTCTTCCTCTTTCTCTTCTTTTTTCTTCTTCTTCTTTCTTCTCTTTCTTTTTTCTTCTTCTTTCCTCTTCCTCTTCTTTCTTTTTTCTTCTTTCTTCTTCTTTTCTTCATTTTTCTTCTTCTTCTTCGACTTCTTCCTCCTCTCTTACCTTCTTGTTCTCCTTCTTCTTCTTCTTCTTGATTCTTGTTCTTCCTCTTCTTATTCTATCTTCCTAATCATCTTTCTTCGTCTTCTTTCTTCTTCTTCTTCTTTCTTCTTCTTTCGTCTCCTTCTTCGTTCTTCTTCTTCTTCTTCTTCTTTCATATTCTTCTTCTCTTTTTTCTTCTTCTCTTCTTCTTTCTTCTTGTACTTTCTCCTTTTTCTTTCATCTTCATCTTTTTTATTCTTCTTTTCTATTCTTTTTCTTTCTTCTGCTTCTTCTTCTTCTTCTTCTTCTTCTTCTTTCTTCTTCTACTCCTTCTTTCTTCATCTTCTTCTTCTTCTTCGTTCTTCTTCTTTCTTCTTATTCTTTCTTCTTCTTCTTCATTTTTCTTCTGCTATCATCTTTTTCTTCTATCTTCTGTTCTTCTTCTTTCTTTCTTTCTTTCTTCTTCTTCTTCTTCTTTCTTTCTTTTTCTTCTTCTTCTTCTCCTTTTTCTTCTTGTTCATCTTTTGCTTTCTTCTTCTTCTTTTTTCTTCTTCTTCTTCTTTCTTCATCCTCTTTTTCCTTTTTCTTTCTTATTCTTTATCATCTTCTTCTCCGTCTTCATCTTTCTTCTTCTTCTTTTTTTTCTTCTTCTTCTTCTTTCTACTTTCTTCTTGTTCTTTTTTCTTCCCTTCTTTCTTCATTTTTTTCTCCTTCTACTTCTTCTTCTTCTTCTTTATTCTTCTTCATCATCCTTCTTCTTCCTTCACCTTCTTTCTTCTTCCTTCATTTTCTTTCTTCTTCTTCTTTCTTCATCTTCTTTTTCTTCTTCTTCTTCTTCTTTTTCTTCTTTCTTCTTCTTCTTGTTTCTTCTTTTTCTTTTTTCTTCTTCTTCTTCTTCTTCTTCTGTCTTCTTTCTTCTCCTATCTCTTCTACTTCTCTTTTTCTTCTTTCTTTGTGTTATCCTTCTACTTCCTCTTCTTCTTATTTGTCTTCTTCGACTCTTTTCTTATACTTCTTCTTGTTCTTTTTCTTTCATCTGCTTTCTTTTTTATCTTCGTACTTCTCTTCTTCTTCTTCTTCAATCTTTTCCTCTTCTTTCTTCTTCTTTCTTCTTCTTCTTCTTTTTCTTTCCATTTCTTTCTTGTACTTCTTCTTCTTTCTTCTTCTTCTTCTTTTTCATCTTTCTTTCTCTTCTTCTACTTCTTCTTCT
The DNA here is from genome assembly GCA_023846275.1 of Vanilla planifolia. NCBI lineage: Eukaryota > Viridiplantae > Streptophyta > Magnoliopsida > Asparagales > Orchidaceae > Vanilla > Vanilla planifolia. Next base: position 157,816 of record JAIUJO010000544.1, on the reverse strand, counting down.
CCTTCTTCTACTTCTTCTTCTTCTTGTTCTTCTTTCTTACTTTTCTTCTACTTCTTTCTACTTCTTCTTCTTTGACTTTTTTCTTCTCCTTTTCATCATTCTTCTTTCTTCTACTTTTTTCTTCTTTGCCCTTCTTCCTCTTCTTCTTTCTTCTTCCTTCTTCTTCTTCGTCTTTCATCTTTTTCTTTCTTCTTATTCTTCGCTCTTCTTCTTATTCTTCTTCTTCTTCAACTTCTTAGACTTTCTTCTTATTATTATTATTCTTCTTCTTTCTTCTATTTCATCTTCCTTCTTCTTTATTCTTCTACTTCTTTCTTCTTCTTCTTTGTTCTTCCACTTCTTTCTTCTACATCTCCTTTCTTCTTCTTTTTTATTCTTCTTCTTCTTCTTCTTTCTTCTTTTTCTTCTTCTTCGTCTTCCTTCTTCTTCTACTTCTTCTTCGTCTTCTTTCTTCTTCTTCCTCCTCTCCTTCTTCTCCTTCTTTCTATGTCTTCTACTTTCTTCTTCTTCTTCCTTCTTCTTCTTCTTTCTTCTTCTTCTTTCTTCTTCTTCTTCTTTCTTCTTCTTTTTCTTTATTCTTTTTTCTTCATCTTTTTTATTTTCTTCTTTCTTCTTGTTCTTTCTTCCTTCTCTTTCTTCTTTTTTTCTTCTTCTTCTTTCTTCTTCTTCTACTACTACTACTTTTTCTTTCTTACACTTCTTTATTCTTCTTCTTTCGACTTCTTTTTTTTTCTTCTTCTTTCTTCACTTTCTTTTTTCTTCTTCTTTCCTCTTCCTCTTCTTTCTATTTTCTTCTTTCTTCTTCTTTTCTTCATTTTTCTTCTTCTTCGACTTCTTCCTCCTCTATTTCTTTCTTGTTCTCCTTCTTCTTCTTCTTAATTCTTCTTCTTCCTCTTCTTATTCTTTCTTCCTAATCATCTTTCTTTGTCTTCTTTCTTCTTCTTCTTCTTTCTTCCTCTTTCATCTCCTTCTTTGTTGTTGTTCTTCTTCTTCATCATCTTCTTCTTTTTCTTCTTTCATATTCTTCTTCCCTTTTTTCTTCTTCTCTTCTTCTTTCTTCTTGTACTTTCTTCTTTTCCTTTCTTCTTCATCTTTTTTCTTCTTCTTTCTTGTTCTTTTTCTTTCTTCTGCTTCTTCTTCTTCTTCCACTTCTTCTTCTTCTTTCTTCTTCTACTCCTTCTTTCTTCTTCTTCTTCTTCGTTCTTCTTCTTCTTTCTTCTTATTCTTTCTTCTTCTTCTTCATTCTTCTTCTTCTATTATCTTTTTCTTCTATCTTCTATTCTTCTTCTTTCTTTCTTTCTTCTTCTTCTTCTTCTTCTTTCTTTTTCTTCTTCTTCTTCTCTTTTTTCTTCTTCTTGTTTATCTTTTGCTTTCTTCTTCTTCTTTTTTCTTCTTCTTTTTTCTTCATCCTCTTTCTCCTTTTTCTTTCTTGGTCTTTATCATCTTCTTCTTCTTCATCATCTTTCTTCTTCTTCTTCATCTTCTTTTTCTTCTTCTTCTTCTTTCTTCTTTCTTCCTCTTCTTTTTTCTTCCTCTTCTTTCTTCATTTTTTTTCGCCTTCTTCTTCTTCTTCTTCTTCTTTATTCTTCTTCATCTTCCATCTTCTTCCTAATCCTTCTTTCTTCTTTCTTCATTTTCTTTCTTCTTCTTCTTTCTTCATCTTCTTTTTCTTCTTCTTCGTCTTCTTCTTCTTCTTCTTCTTCTTCTTGACTTCTTCTTATTCTTCTTTCTCTTCCTCTTCCTTCTTCATCCCTCTACTTCAACTTCATTCTACTTCTTTTTTTATTTCTTCTTTTTCTTCTACTTCTTACTTCTTCTTCTTGTTTTTTTTCTTCTTCGACTTTCTTCTTCTTCTACTTATTATTCTTTCTCTTTCTACTATTTATTCTTTCTTCTTCTTCATTCTTCTTCTTCTATCTTCTTCTTCTTCTTTGTTCTTCTTCTTCTTCTTTTTTCTTCATCTTTATCTTCTTCTTCTTTCATCTTCTTCTTCTTCTTCTTCTTCTTCTTCTCTTCTTCTTTCTTCTCCTACTATTTTCTTCTTTTTTTAATTTTTCATCTTCTTTCTTCTTCTTTCCAATTCTTTTTCTTTCTTCTACCTCTTCTTGTTCTTCTTCTTTCTTCTTCTCCACCTTTTTTCTTCTTCTTCTTCTTCAACGTTCTTCTTCTTCTTTCTTCTCATTCTTTCTTCTTCTTCGTCTTTCTTTTCCATCGTCTTTCTTCTTCTTTCGTCTTTTTCTTCTATCTTCTTCTTCTTCTTTTTCCTCTTTCTTCTTCTTCTTCTTTTACTACTTATTTTTCTTCTTCTTCCTTCTTCTTCTTCTCCTTTTTCTTCTTCTAGTTCATCTTTTTCATTCTTCTTCTTCTTCTTCTTTCTTCTTCTTTTTCATTCTTCATCCTCTTCTTCTTTCTTCCTCCTCTTTTTCTTCTTCTACTCTCCTCTTCTTTTTGTTTCTTCCTCTTCTTCCTTCCTCCTCTTCTTTCTTCACTTTCTTTCTTCTTCTTCTTCTTTCTTCTTCTTCTTATTATTATTATTATTTTTCTTCTTTATTCTTCTTCTTCTTCTGTCACCTTCCTTCTTCTTTTTCTTCTTTCTTCTTCTTCTTTCTTCTTCTTCTTCTTTCTTCTTCTTCTTCTTTTCTTCTTTTTCTTCTTCTTCTTCTTTCTCTTTCTCTTTCCTGTTCTTCTTTCATCTTCTTTCCTCTTCTTGTTCTTCTTTCTTCTTTTTCTACTTCCTCCTCCTTCTTCTTCTACTTTCTCCTTCTCATTTTGTTCTTCCTCATCTTTTTTTCTTCTTGTTCTTCTTGTTCCTTCTTCTTCTTCTTCTTTCTTCATCCTCTTTCTCGTTCTTTTGTCTTCGTCTTTATCTTCTTTTTCTTCTTCTCTTTCTTTCTTATTCTTTTTATTTCTTCCTCAACTTCATACTTCCTCTTCTTTCTTCTTTTTCTTTGTTCTTCTTCTTATTCTTATTCTTGTTCTTCTTCTTCTTCTTCTTCTTCTTCTTTTTTCTTCTTCTTCTTCCTTTTTTCTTCTTTCTTCTTCTTCTTTCTTCTTCTTCTTCTTTCTTATTCTTCTTCCTTCTTCTTCCTCTTTTCTTCTTCTTCGTCTTCTTCTTCTTCACTTCTTATTCTTCTTCTTTCTCTTTCTCTTTCTTCTTCTTCTTTCTTCTTCTTCTTCTTCTTTCTTCTTCTTGTTCTTCTTTCTTCTTTTTCTTCTCCTTCTCCTTCTTTGACTTTCTTCTTCCTTTTATTATTATTCTTTTTCTTTCTTTTATTTCTTCTTCCTTCTTCTTTATTCTTCTTCTTCTTTCTTCTTCTTCTTACTTAATTTTTTTACTTCTTTCTTCTTTTTCTTCTTTCGTCTTCTTCTTGTTTCTTCTTTTCCTTCTTTCTTCGTCTTCTCCTTCTTCTTCCTCTTTCTACTTCCTCAACTTCTTCAACTTCCTGTTTCTACTTCTTCTTGTTCTTCTTTCTTCTACTTTCTCTTTATCTTCTTTCTTCTTTCTTTGAGTTCTTCTTCTTCTTTTTTCTTTTTCTTCTTCTTCTTTATCATCTTTCTTTCTCTTCTTCTTATACTTCCTCTTGTTGCTTTTCTTTCATTTTTTTCTTCTGCTTCTATCTTCTTCTTCATCTTCTTCTTCTTCTTCGACTTTCTTCTTCTACTTCTTTTCATATTTCTTTTTTCCTCTACTTTTTTCTTTTCTTCCTTCTTTTACTTTTTTTCTTCTTCTTCTTCTTCATCTTTATTCTTTTTCTTTCTTGTTCTTCTTCTTTCTTCTTCTTCTACTTCATTGTTCTTCTTCTAAATTTTCTTCTTGGATTTTCTTCTTATTATTATTATTCTTCTTCTTTCTTCTATTTCTTCTTTCTTCTTCTTCTTTATTCTTCTTCTTCTTTCTTCTTCTTCTTCCTTCTTCTACATCTTCTTTCTTCTTCTTTTTTATTCTTCTTATTTTTTCTTCTTCTTGTTCTTCTTCTTTCTTCTTCTTCTTCTTCTTCTTCTTCCTTCTTCTTCTACTTCTTCTTTTTCATCTTTCTTCTTCATCTTCCTTCTTCTCCTTCTTTCTTCTTCTTCTTCTTCTCCTTCTTCGTCTTTATTCTTCTTCTTCATTTTTCTTCTTCTTCTACTACTACAACTTCTTCTTCATATACCACTTCTTCTTTATTCTTCCCTTTTTGACTTCTTTTTTCTTCTTCTTTCTAGTTATCATTTTTTTTCTTCTTCTTCTTTCTTCTTCCTCTTCTTTCTACTTTTTTCTTTTTACTTCTTCTTTTTCTACATTTTTCTTCTTCTTCTTCTATTTCTTTCTTTCTCTCCTACTTCGTCTTCTTCTTGATTCATGTTCTTCCTCTTCTTCTTCTTTCTTTTTCATCTTCTTTCATATTCTTTCAACTTACTCTTCTTCTTTCTTCTTCTTCTTTCGTCTCCTTCTTCATTGTTCTTCTTCTTCTTCTTTTTCATCACCTTCTTCTTCTTCTTCTTCTTCTTCTTTTCTTCTTTCTTCTTCTACTTTCTTCTTTACCTTTCTTCGTGATCTTTTTTCATCTTCATTTCTATTCTTTTTCTTTCTTCTCCTTCTCTCCCTCTTCCTCTTCTTCTTTTTCTTCTTTCTTCTTCTGCTCCTTTCTCCTTCTTCTTCTACTTCATCGTTCTTCTTCTTTCTTCTTCTTCTTTTTTCTTCTTCTTTCTTCTTATTCTTTCTTGTTCTTCTTTATTTTTCTTCTTTTGGCTTTTTCTTCTACCTTCTTCTTCTTCTTCTTTCTTTCTTTCTTCTTCTTCTTTCTTTTTCTTCTTTTTCTTCACATTTTTCTTGTTCTTGTTCATCTTTTTCTTTCTTCTTTTTCTTCTTTTTTCTTCCTCTTGTTTCTTCATCCTCTTTCTCCTTTTTCTCTCTTCTTCTTTAACTACTTCTACTTCTTCTTCTTTCTTCTTCTTCTTATTTTTCTTCCTCTTCTTGATTTTCTTTCCTCTTCTTCTTCTTCTAGTTCTTCTTCTTGTTCTTCTTCTTTATTCTTCTTCTTCTTCCTTCTTCTTCCTTCGCCTTTTTTCTCCTTTCTTCTTCTTCTTTCTTCTTCATCTTCTTTCTTCTTCTTCGTTTTCTTCTTCCTCTTCTTCTTCACTTCATCTTCTTCTTTCTCTTCCACTTCCTTCTTCATCTTTCTAATTCAACTTCTATCTTCTTCTTGTTTTTCGTTCTTCTTTTTCTTCTTCTACTTCCTTCTTCTTCTTCTTCTTCTTCTTCTTCGACGTTCTTCTTCTTTTTCTTATTATTCTTCTTCTTTCTACTATTTCTTCTTTCGTCTTCTTCTTTATTCTTCTTCTTTCTTCTTATTCTTTCTTCTTCTTCTTTCTTCTTCTTTTACTTTCTTCTTTGTCTTCCATCTTCCACTTCTTTCTACTTTTTCCTTCTTCTTCTTCTTCTTTCTTCTTCTTCTTCTTCTTTTTCTTCTTTATTATTCTTCTTCTTCCTTATCTTTCTTTTGTTTTTCTTCTTTCTTCTTGTTCTTTCTTCTTCTTCTTCTTTCTTCTTCTTCTCTTTCTTCTTCTTCTTCTTTCTTCTTCTTCTTTTTCTTCTTCTTCTTCTACATCTTCACTTCTTCTTCTTCTTCTTCTTCTTCATTCTTATTCCTGTTATTCTTCTTCTTGGGCTTTCTTATTATTATTACTATTCTTCTTCTTTCTTTTATAACTTCTTTTTTCTTCTTTATTCTTCTTCTTCTTTCTTCTCCTTCTTTCTTCTTCTTCTTCTTTCTTCTACTTTTTTCTTCTTCTTTTTTATTCTTCTTCTTCTTTTCTCTTCCTTTTCTTCTTCTTATTTCTTCTTCTTCTTCGTCTTCTTCCTTCTCCTTCTTCTTCTTTCTTCTTCTACCACTTCTTCTTCTTCTCCTTCTTTCTTCTTCTTCTTCTTCTTTCTTCATCTTCCTTCTTCTTCTTCTTTCTCTTCTTGTTCTTTCTTCTTCTTCTTCTTTCATCTCCTTCTTCTTTATTCTTCTTTTTCTTCCATCATCTTTTTTATTCTCCTTTCTTCTTGTTCTTTCTTCTTTTTCTTTCTTCTTTTTCGTTTTCCTTCTTCTTCCTCTTTCTTCATCCTCTTCTACTACTACTCTTCTTCTTCATTCCTCCACTTCTTCCTTATTCTTCCATTTTCGACTTCTATTTTCTTCTTCTTTCTTCTTTTCTTTTTTCTTCTTCTTCTTCTTTCTTCTTCCTCTTCTTTATTCTTTTTTCTTCTTTCTTCTTCTTTTTCTTTTTTTTCTTCTTCTTCATCATCTTCTTCTTTAGTTTCTTTCTTGTACCCCTTCTTCTTCTTCTTGATTCTTGTTCTTCCACTTCTTCTTTCTTCCTCATCTTCTTTCTTTTTCTTTTTTTTTTCTTTCTTCTTCTTTCTCTTTCTTCTTTCTTCCCCTTCTACTTTGTTCTTCTTCTTCTTCTTCTTCTTCTTCTTCTTCTATTTCTTCATCTTCTTCTTCTTCTTCTTTCATCATCATCTTCTTCTTCTTCTTCTTCACCTTCTTCTCTTCTTCTTTTTTTCTTCTTCTATTTTCTTCTTTTCCTTTCTTCTTTATCTTTTTTCATGTTCTTTCAAATACTTTTTCATTCTTCTACTTCTTACTCTTCCTTCTTCTTCTTTCCACTTCTCCTCCTTCTTTCTTCTTCTTCTTCTTCTTCATCGTTCTTCTTCTAGTTTCTTCTTATTCTTTCTTCTTCTTCTTTTTTCTTCTTTTGTCTTTTTCTTCTATCTTCTTCTTCTTCTTGTTCTTCTTTCTTCCATCTTCTCTTCTTCATCCTTTTTCTTCTTCTTCTCTTTTTTCTTCTTCTTGTTCATCTTTTTATTTCTTCTTCTTCTTCTTTCTTCTTCTTCTTCATTCTTGATCCTCTTTCTCCTTTTTCTTTGATCTTCTTTATCTTCTTCTTCTTCTTCTTTCCTTTACTTCTTCTTCTTTTTCTTTCTTCTTCTTTTTCTTTCTTCTTCTTTTTCATTCTTTCACTTCTTACTCTTCTTTCTTCATTTTCTTTCTTCTTCTTTTTCTTTCTTCTTTTTCTTCTTCTTCTTCTTCTTCTTTCTTCTTCTTCTTCTTCCTTCACCTTCCTTCTTTTTTTCTACTTTCTTCTTCTTCCTTCTTCTTCTTTATTCTTCTACTTCATTCTTCTTATTCTTTTTCTTCTTCTTCTTCTTCTTCTCCTTCTTCTTAACTTCTTCTTTTTCTTCTTTCTCTTTCTCTTTCCTCTTCTTCTTTCTTCTCCTTCTATCTTTCCTTGTTCTTCTTTCTTCTTTTTCTTGTTCTTCTTTCTTCTTCTTTTTTTCGACTTTCTTCTTCTTCTTCTTATTCTTTTTCTTTCTTCTATTTCTTCTTTCTTCTCTTCTTTATTCTTCTTTTTCTTTCTTCTTCTTCTTCTTCTTTCTTCTTTCTTATTCTTCTTCTTTCTTCTTTTTCTTCTTTCTTCTTCTTGTTTCTTCTTTTTCTTTTTTCTTCTTCTTCTTCTTCTTCTTTCTTCTTTCTTCTCCTATCTCTTATTCTTCTCTTTTTCTTCTTTCTTTGTCTTCTCCTTTCACTTCCTCTTCTTCTTCTTTGTCTTCTTCGACTTTCTGCTTATACTTCTTATTCTTTTTCTTTCAACTACTTCCTTCCTATTCTATCTTCGTCCTTCTTCTTCTTCTTCTTATTTCTCTTCTTATTTCTTCTTCTTCTTCTTCTTCAATCGTTTTCCTCTTCTTTCTTCTTCTTTCTAATTCTTCTTCTTCTTTTTCTTTCCATTTCTTTCTTGTACTTCTTCTTCTTCTTCTTTCTCATCTTTCTTCCTCTTCTTCTACTTCTTCTTCTCCCTCTTCTACTTATTCTTATTTCTTACTTTTCTTCTACCTCTTTCTTCTTCTTCTTCGACTTTTTTCTTCTCCTTCTTATCCTTCTTCTTTCTTCTACTTCTTCTTTCTTCTTCGTCCTTCTTCTTCTTCTTCTTTCTTCTTCTTCTTATTCTTTTTTCTTTTTTTTTTCTTCTTCATCTTTCATCTTCTTATTATTCTTCTTCTTCATTCTTCATCTTCTTCTTCTTCTTAGACTTTCTTCCTCTTATTATTATTCTTCTTCTTTCTTCTATTTCTTCTTCCTTCTTCTTCTTTATTCTTCTTCTTCTTTCTTGTACTTCTTTCTTCTTCTTCTTCTTTCTTCTACTTCTCCTTTTCTCTTCTTTTTTCTTCTTCTTCTTCTTCTTCTTCTTTCTACTTTTTCTTCTTCTTCGTCTTTCTTCTTCCTTTACTTCTTCTCCTTCTTCTTTCTTCTTCTTCCTCTTCTTCTTCTTCTCCTTCTTTCTTCATCTTCTTCTTCTTCTCTTTTTTTTCTTCTTGTTCATCTTTTTCTTTCTTCTTCTTCTTCTTCATTCTTCATCCCCTTTTTCCTTTTTCTTTCATCTTCTTTATCTTCATCCTCTTTTTCTTTTTTCTACTTTTTCATTCTAACTGTTCTTCCTTCTTCCTCTTTCTTCTTCTTCTTCTTCTTTTTCTTTTTTCTACTTTTTCATTCTAACTGTTCTTCCTTCTTCCTCTTCTTTCTTCATTTTCTTTCTTCTTCCTCTACTTTCTTCTTCTTCTTCTTCTTCTTCCTTCTTCTTCTTCTTCTTCCTTCACCTTCCTTCTTCTTTTTCTACTTTCTTCTACTTCTTCCCTCTTGTTCTTCACCTTACTTCTTCTTCTCCTTTCTTCTTCTTTTTCTTCTTCTTCTTCTTTTTCTTCACTTCTACTTGTTTCTCGTTCTCTTTCGTCTTCTTCTTTCTTCTCCTTCTTTCTTCTTCTTGTTCATCTTCCTTCTTTTTCTTCTTCTTCTTTCTTCTTCTTCTTCTTTGACTTTCTTCTTCTTCTTCTTCCTTTTCTTTCTTTTATTTCTTCTTTCTTCTTCTACTTTAATCTTCTTCTTATTTCTTCTTCTTCTTTTTTCTTCTTCTTCTTTCTTATTCTTTTTCTTTCTTCATCTTCTTCTTTCTTCTTCTTCTTCTTTCTTCTTTTTCTTCTTTCTTCTTCTTCTTCTTCTTCTTCTTCTTCTTCTTCTTCTTTCTTCTCTTATCTCTTCTTCTTCACTTTTTCTTTTTTCTTTGTCTTCTCGTCCTTCGTTCATCTTCTTTATCTTTGTCGATATTCATTCTTCTTTTTCTTTCTTTCTTCTTCTTCTAATTTCTTCTTCCTCGTCTTTCTTCTTTTTTCTTCTTCTTTTTCTTCATTTTTTTTCTTCTTCTTCGTCTTCTTCTTCTTTTGTTTCTTTCATCTGCACCTTCTTCTTCTTCTTCTTGATTCTTGTTCTTCCTCTTCTTTTTTCTTTCTCATCTTTTTCCTTCTATCTTCTTCTTCTTTCATCCTTTTCTTCTTTGTTCTTCTTCTTCTTCTTCTTTTTCTTCATCTTCTAGTTCTTCTTCCACTTCTTTCCTCTTTCTTCTTCCTCTTTCTTATCCATTTCACCTTCTTTCTTCTTTCTTTTTTTCTTTCTTCTTCTTCTTCTTCTTCCTCTTCTTTCTTTTTTTTGTTCTTCATTGTCTTCTTCTTCTTCTTCTTTCTTCTTCTTATGCCTCTTTCTTCTTCTTCTTCTTCTTCTTCTTCTCTTTTTTCTTCTTCTTGTTCATTTTTTTCTTTCTTCTTCTTCTTCTTCATTCTTTATCCTCTTTCTCCTTTTTCTTTCATCTTCTTTATCTTCCTCTCCTTCTTTCTTCTTCTTCTTGTTGGTTTTCTTTCTTCTTCTTTTTCATTCTTACTCTTCTTCTTCTTCTTCATTGTTCTCCTTCTTTCTTCCTATTCTTTCTTCCTCTTCTTCTTTCTTCAACTTCTTTCATGTTTTTCTTCTATCTTCTTCTTCATCTTTCTTGCGTCCTTCTTGTTCGTCTTCTTCTTCTTCTCTTTTTTCTTCTTCTTGTTCATATTTTTCTTTCTTCTTCTTCTTCTTTCTTCTTCTTCATTCTTCATCCTCTTTCTCCTTTTTCTTTCATCTTCTTTATCTTCCTCTCCTTCTTCTTCTTTCTTCTTCTTCTTGTTGTTTTTCTTTCTTCTTCTTTTTCATTCTTACACTTCTTCCTTCTTCCTCTTCTTTCTTCATTTTCTTTCTTCTTCTTCTTCTTTCTTCTTCTTTTTCTTCTTCTTCTTCTTACTGCACCTTCCTTCTTCTTTTTCTACTTTCTTCTTCTTCTTTCTTCTAATTCTTCTTCTTCTTCTTCTTTCTTCTTCTTCTTTTTCTTCTTCTTCTTCTTCTTCTTCTTCTTCTTCAATACTTTTCTTCCTTTTTCCTTTCTCTTTCCTCTTCTTCTTTCTTCTCCTTCTTTCTTCTTGTTGTTCTTTCTTCTTTTTCTTCTTCTTCTTTCTTCTTCTTCTTCTTATTCTTTTTTTTCTTCTGTTTCTTCTTTCATCTTCTTCTTCATTCTTCTTCTTCTTTCTTCATCTTTCTTTTTCTTCTTCTTCCTTCTTTTTCTTCTTTCTTCTTCTTCTTGTTTCTTTTTTTCCTATTTTATTCTTCTTCTTCTTCTTCTTCTTTCTTCTCTTATCTCTTCTACTTCTCTTTTTCTTCTTCTTCTTCTTCTTCTTCTTCACTTCTTCTTCTTCTTCTTATTTCCCTTTCTCTTTCCTCTTCTTCTTTCCTCACTTTTCTTCTTCTTGTTCTTCTTTCTTCTTCTTCTTCTTCTTTCCCTTTCTCTTTCCTCTTCTTCTTTCTTCTCCTTCTTTATTCTTCTTGTTCTTCTTTCTTCTTCTACTACTACTTCTTCTTCTTCTTCTTCTTCTTTCTCTTTCTTATTCTTCTTCTACTTTTTTCTTCCTCTTTTACTTCTTCATCTTCAAACATTCTTATTCTACTTCTTCTAATTCTTCTTCTTTCTTCTACTTCTTTCTTCGTCTTCCTTCTCTTCTTCTTCTTTCTTCTTCTTCTTCTTCTTCTTTCTTCTTTTTCTTTCTTCTTCTTCTTCTTTCTTCTTCTTATTCTTCTTCCTCTTCTTCTTCATTCTTATTCTTCTTATTCTTCTTCTTGGGCTTTCTTCTTCTTATTATTCTTCTTCTTTCTTCTTCTTAGTCTTCCTCTTCTTTCTTCTTCTTCTTTCTTCTTCCTCTTTCTTCTTCTTCTTTCTTCTACTTTTTTCTTCTTCTTTTTTATTCTTCTTCTTCTTCTTTCTCCTTCTTCTTCTTCTTTCTTCTTTTTCTTCCTCTTCTTCCTTCTTCTTCTACTTCTTCTTCTATCGCTTCTTCTTCTTCTCCTTCTTTCTTCTCCTTCTTCTGCTTTGTTCTTCTTCTTGTTCTTTCTTCTTCTTCTTCTTTCATCTCCTTCTTCTTTAATCTTCTTTTTCTTCCATCATCTTTTTCATTCTCTTCTTTCATCTTGTTCTTTCTTCTTTCTCTTTCTTCTTTTTAGATTTTCTTCTTTTTCTTCTTTCTTCTTCTTCTTCTTCTACTACTACTCTTCTTCTTCGTTCCTAAACTTCTTCTTTATTCTTCCTCTTTTGGCTTCTATTTTCTTCTTCTTCTTTCTTCTTTTCTTTTTTTTTCTTCTTCTTCAATTTTCTTCCTCTTCTTTCTTCTTTTTTCTTCTTTCTTCTTCTTTTTCTTTTTTTGTCTTCTTCTTCTTTTCTTTCTTTCTTGTACCCCTTCTTCTTCTTCTTGATTCTTGTTCTTCCTCTTCTTCTTCTTTCTTCCTCATCTTCTTTCTTTTTCTTTCTTCTTCTTCATCTTTCTCCTTCTTCTTTCCTCCCTATCTTCTTTGTTCTTTTTCTTCTTCTTATATTTCTTCATCTTCTTCTTCTTCTTCTTTCATCATCATCTTGTTCTTCTTCTTCTTCTTCTTCTCTTCTTCTTTCTTCTTCTTCTACTTTCTTCTTTTCCTTTCTTCTTTATCTTTTTTCATGTTCTTTCAAATTCTTTTTCATTCTTCTGCTTCTTACACTTCCTTTTTCTTCTCTCCTCTTCTCCTCCTTCTTTCTTCTTCTTCTTCTTCTTAATCGTTCTTCTTCTTCTTTCTTCTTATTCTTTCTTCTTCTTCTTTCTTCTTCTTCTTCTTCATCTTTCTATCTTCCTTCTTCTTCCTCTTCTTCTTCTTTTTTCTTCTTCTTCTTCTTCTTCTCTTTTTTTCTTTTTCTTGTTCATCTTTTTCTTTCTTCTTCTTCTTCTTTCTTCTTCTTCATTCTTCATCCTTTTTCTCATTTTTCTTTTATCTTCTTTATCTTCTTTTTCTTTCTATTTCTTTTTTCTTCTTCTTTTTTATTCTTCTTTTTCTTTCTTCTTCTTCTTTTTTCTTCTTCTTTCTTATTCTTCTTCTTTCCTCTTTTTCTTCTTTCTTCTTCTTGTTTCTTCTTTTACTTTTTTCTTCTTCTTCTTCTTCTTCTTTCTTCTTTCTTCTCCTATCTCTTATTCTTCTCTTTTTCTTCTTTCTTTGTCTTCTCCTTTCACTTCCTCTTCTTCTTCTTTGCCTTCTTCGACTTTCTTCTTATACTTCTTCTTATTCTTTTTCTTTCAACTACTTAATTTTTTATCTTCGTCCTTCTTCTTCTTCTTCATCTTTCTCTTCTTATTTCTTCTTCTTCTTCTTCTTCAATCATTTTCCCCTTCTTTCATCTTCTTTCTACTTCTTCTTCTTTTTCTTCTTTCCACTTCTTTCTTATACTTCTTCTTCTTCTTTCTCATCTTTCTTCCTCTTCTTCTACTTCTTCTCCTTCTTCTAATTCTTCTTCTTGTTCTTATTTCTTACTTTTCTTCGACTTCTTTCTTCTTCTTCTTCTTCTTCTTCATCTTCTTCTTCGACTTTTTTCTTCTCCTTCTTATCATTCTTCTTCTTTCTTCTACTTCTTTTTCTTCTTCGTCCTTCTTCTTCTTCTTCTTTCTTCTTCTTTCTTCTTCTTCTTCTTCTTCTTTCTTCTTTTTCTTTCTTCTTCTCCTTCTTTCTTCTTATTCTTCTTTTGCTTCTTCATTCTTCATCTTCTTCTTCTTCTTAGACTTTCTTCCTCTATTATTATTCTTCTTCTTTCTTCTATTTCTTCTTCCTTCTACTTTATTCTTCTTCTTCCTTTTTCTACTTCTTTCTTCTCCTTCTTCTTTCTTCTACTTCTCCTTTCCTCTTCTTTTTTCTTCTTCTTCTTTTTTTTTTTTCTTCTTCTTCTTCTTTCTACTTTTTCTTCTTCTTGATCTTCCCTCTTCTTCTACTTCTTCTTCTTCTTTCCTCTTCTTCCTCTTCTTCTTCTCCTTCTTTCGTCGTCTTCTTCTTCTTCTCTTTTTTTCTTCTTGAACATCTTTTTCTTTCTTCTTCTTCTTCTTCATTCTTCATCCTCTTTCTCCTTTTTCTTTCATCTTATTTATCTTCTTCTTCCTTCTTCCTCTTCTTTCTTCATTTTCTTTCTTCTTCCTCTACTTTCTTCTTCTTCTTTCTTATTCTTCTTCTTCCTTCACCTTCCTTCTTCTTTTTCTACTTTCTTCTACTTCTTCCTTGTTGTTCTTCTCCTTTCTACTTCTTCTTTTCTTCTTCTTCTTTTTCTACTTTTTCTTCCTCTTCTTCTTCACTTCTTCTTCTTTCTTGTTCTCTTTCCTCTTCTTCTTTCTTCTCTTTCTTTCTTCTCTTTCTTTCTTCTTCTTGTTCTTCTTTCTTCGTTTTCATCTTCTTCTTCTTTGACTTTCTTCTTCTTCTTCTTATTTCTTCTTCTTCTTCTTTCTTCTTGTTCTTTCTTCTTCTTCTTCTTCTTCTTTCTTCTTCTTCTTTCTTCTTCTTTTTCTTCTTCTTCTTCTTCTTCTTCTTCTTCTTTCAACTCCTATCTCTTATACTTCTATTTTTCTTTTTCCTTTGTCTTCCCCTTCTTCCTCTTCTTCTTTATTTTCTTCGATATTCATTCTTCTTTTTCTTTCTTTCTTCTTCTTTCTTCTTCCTCTTCTTTCTTCTTTTTTCTTTCTTCTTCTTTTTCTTCTTTTTTCTTCTTCTTCTTCGTCTTCTTCTTCTCTTGTTTCTTTCTTCTGCTCCTTCTTCTTCCTCTTCTTGACTCTTGTTCTTCCTCTTGTTCTTTCTTCCTCATCTTCTTCCTTCTTCTTTCTTCTTCTTCTTCTTTCTTCTTTTACTTTCATGCCTTTCTTCTTTGTTCTTCCTCTTTTTCTTCTTTTTCTTCATCTTCTACTTCTTCTTCTTTTATCATCATCATCTTCTTCTTCTTCTTCTGCTTCTTCTTCTTCTCTGCTTATATCTTCTTCTTCTACTTTCTTCTTTTCCTTTCTTCTTTAATTTTTTTCATCTTTTTTATAATTCTTTTTCTTTCTTCTACTTCCTCATCTTCTCTTCTTCTTCTTCTTTCCTCTTCTCCTCCTTCTTTCTTCTTCTTCTTCTTCTTCTTCTTCTTCCTCCTCATCGTTGTTCTTCTTCTTTCTTCTTCTTCTTTCTTCTTCTTCTTATTTCTTCTTCTTCTTTTGTCTTTTACTTATATCTTCTTCTTCTTCTTTCTTGCTTCCTTCTTCTTCTTCTTCTTCTTCTCTTTTTTCTTCTTCTTGTTCATCTTTTTCTTTCTTCTTCTTCTTCTTTTTTCTTCTTCTTCATTCTTCATCCTCTTTCTCCGTTTTCTTTCATCTTCTTTATCTTCCTCTCCTTCTTCTTTCTTCTTCTTGTTGGTTTTTTTCTGTCTTCTTCTTTTTCGTTCTTACTCTTCTTCTTCTTCTTCTTCTTCGTTGTTCTTCTTCTTTCTTCTTATTCTTTCTTCTTCTTCTTTCTTCTTCTTCTTTCGTCTTTTTCTTCTATCTTCTTCTTCTTTCTTGCTTCCTTCTTCTTCTTCTTCTTCTTCCTTTTTCTTCTTCTTCTTCTCTTTTTTGTTCTTCTTGTTCATCTTTATCTTTCTTCTTCTTCTTCATTCTTCATCCTCTTTCTCCTTTTTTTCATCTTCTTTATCTTCCTCTTCTACTTCTTCTTTCTTCTTCTTCTTATTGTTTTTCTTTCTTCTTCTTTTTCATTCTTACTCTTCTTCCTTCTTCCTCTTCTTTCTTCATTTTCTTTGTTCTTCTTCTTCTTTCTTCTTCTTCTTCTTCTTCTACTTTAATCTTCTTCTTCTTCCTTCACTTTCCTTCTTCTTTTTCTACTTTCTTCTTCTTCTTTCTTCTTCTTCTTCTTCTTCTTTCTTCTTTTTTTTCTTCTTCTTCTTCTTTTCTTCTTCTTCACTACTTCTTCCTTTTTCCCTTTCTCTTTCCTCTTCTTCTTTCTTCTCCTTCTTTCTTCTTCTTGTTCAACTTTCTTCTTCTTTCTTCTCATTCTTCGACTTTCTTCTTCATATTATTATTCTTTTTCTTTCTTCTATTTCTTCTTTCATCTTCTTCTTTATTCTTCTTCTTTCTTCTTCTCCT
>JAIUJO010000544.1:130000-140000 GCA_023846275.1 Vanilla planifolia | reverse complement strand
TCTTCGACTTCTTCTTTTTTCATCATTTCTTCTTCTTTCTTCTTCTCCTTCTTCTTTTTCTTTCTTTTTCTTTTTCTTTCTTTTTCTTTTTCTTTCCTCTTCTTCTTTGTTGTCCTTCTTCCTTGTTCTTCTTTCTTCTTCTTTTTCATCAACTTCTTCTTTCTTCTTTTTCAACATCTTCCTCTTCTACTTCCTTTTTATTCTTCTTATTCTTGTTACTTCTTCTTTGTTCTTCTTTCTTTTTCTACTTCTTTTCTCTTTTTCCTTCTTCCCCTTCTTCTTGTTCTACTTCTACTTCATTCTTCTTCTTCTTCTTCTTTCTTCTACTTCTTCTTCTTCTTCTTCTTTCTTCTTTTTCTTCTTGTTCTTCTTCTCCTCCTTTTCCTTCTTTCTTTGTTTTCTTATTCTTCTTTTCCTCCCTCAACTTCTTCTTCTTCCTATTCTTCTTTCTTATTTTTCTTCTTCTTCTTTCCTCTTCTTCTTCTTCTTCATCTTCTTCTTTGACTTTCTTCTCCTACTTCTTATTCTTCTTCTTTTTTCCATTTCTTCTTTCATCTTCTTCCTTCTTCTTCTTCTTCTACTTTCTTCTCCTTCTTTCATCTACTTTTTCTTTCTTCTTCTTCTTCTTTCTCCTTCTTCTTTCTTCTTCTTCTTCTTCCACATTTCTCTTCTAATTGTTGTTCTTGTTCTTGTTCTTTTTCTTTTTTCCGCTGCTTCTTTATTCATCTTCTTCCTTCTTCTTCTTCTTTCCTCTTCTTTCTTTCTTCTTCTTTATTATTTATTTTCTTCCTTATTTTTCTTTCTTCATTCTCTTCTTTCTTATTCTTTTTTCATCATCTTCTTCTTCTTCTTCTTCTTCTACTTTCTCGCTATTCTTCTTTCTACTTCTTCTTTCTACTTCTTCTTTCTTCTTCTTTTTTCTTATTCTCCTTTCTTCTTCTTCTATCTTCTTCCACTTCTTGTTTTTCTTCTTCTTTTTCTTTCTTCTTCTTCTTCTTTTGTTTTCTTTCTTCTTTCTTTTTCATCATCTTCGTCTTCTTCTGCTTCTTCTTTGTTCTTCTTCTTTCTTTTTCCCCTTTCTTTCTTTCTCTTCTTACTTCTTCTTCTTCTTTCTTCTTCTTACTTCTTCTTTGTCATCTTCTTCTTTCTTCTTCTTCTTCTTCCATGTTCTTGTTCTTTCATCTTACTCTTCTTTCTCCTTCTATCTTCTTCTTCTCTTTTCTTCTTCTTTCTTCTTCTTCTTCTTCTTCTTCTTCTTCTACTTCTTCTTTCTTCTTCTTCTTCCTCTTCTTCTTCTTTCTTTATTTTTCTCTTCTACTTCTTCCTCTTTATTCTTCTTCTTCTTCTTCTCCTTCTTTCTCATTCATCTTTCTGCTTCTTCTTCTTTCTTCGTCATTTTTCCTCTCCATCTTCCTTCTTCTTCTTCTTCTACTTCTTTTCTCATTCCTCTTCTTCTTCTTCTTTCAACTTCTTCTTCTTCTTCTTCTTCCTTTTTCTTCTTCTTCTTCTTTCTTCTTCTTCTTTTTTCTTCTTTTTCTTTCTTCTTGTACTTCTTTCTTCTTCTTGTTTCCTCTTCTTCTTATTCTTCTTCTTTTTCTTCTTCTTTGTCTTCTTAATTCTTCTTCATCTTCATTATTCTTTTTCTTTATTCTTCTTTTTTCTTCTTGTTCTTTCTTTTTTTCCTTCTTTCTTCTTCTTCATCTTCGTCTTCTTCTTCATCTTCTTCTTCTTCTTCTTCTTCTTTGTTCTTCTTCTTCTTCTTTGTTCTTCTTCTTCTTCTTCTTTATTACTCTTGTTATCATTATTATTTCTTCTTCTTTGTTCTTCTTCTTTCTTTTTCTTCTTCTTCCATTTTCTTCTTCTTTCTTCTTCCTCTTTGTTCTTCCACACTTTTCTTCTTCTTCTTCCTCTTCTCCCTTTTTCTTCTTCTTTTTCTTTCTTCTTCTTTCTTCTTCTTCTTTCTTCCTCTTCCTCCTTTCTTCTTCTTCTTTCTACTTCTTTTTCTTCTCTTTTCGTCTTATTCTTCTCCTTCTTCCTCTTCTTTATTCTTCTTCTTCTTCCTTCTTCTTATTTATTGTTTTTCTTCTTTCTTCTTCCTCTACTTTCTTCTTCTTCTTGTTCTTCTATCTCTTCTTCTGTCTTCTACTTCTTTCCAGTTCTTCTTTCTTCTTCTTCATTATTCATCTTCATCTTTCTTCTTCTTCTCCTTCTTCTATCTTCTTGCTCTTCTTTTTTCTTCTTTCTTCATCTTCTTCATCATTATTCTTTCTACTTCTTTTTCTTCTTCTTCTTTTTCTTGCTCTTCTTCTTCTTTTCTTCTTCTCTTTTTCTTCTTTCGTTTCTCCTTCTTCTTCTTCCTCTTCTTCTTCTTCGTCTTCTTCGACTTTCTTCTACATTTTCTTATTCTTCTTCTCTCTTCAACTTCTTTTTTCTTCTTCTTTCTTCTTCTCTCTTCTTTTTCCACTTTCTTCTTCTTCTTCTTCTTCATCTTTCTTCTCTACTTTCTTCTTCTTTCTTCTTCTTTTTCTTCTTCTTTCTTCTTCTTCTACCTCTCATTCTTATTCTTCATTCTTCTTCTCCTTCTTCTTCTTCTTTATTCTTCCTCTTCTTTTTCTTCTTTTTCTTCTTCTTCTTCTTCTTCTTCTTCTTCTTCTTCTTTTCTCTTCTTCATCTTCTTTCTTCATCTTCTTTCTTCTCCTTCTTTCCTTTCTTCTTCATATTCTTCTTTTTCTTCTACTTCTTCTTTTCTTCTTCTTCTTCATCATCTTCTTCTTCTCCTTTTTCTTCTTCCTCTTCTTCTTTCCACTTCTTCTTCTTCTTCTTCTTCTTCTTCTTCTTCTTCTTCTTTCTAGTTCTTCTTCGTCTTCTTTCGTATTTTTCTTTCTTCATCTTCTTCTTTCTTCTTCTTCTTCTTCTTCTTCTTCTTCTTCTTCTTTCTCCCTTTTCTATCTTCTTCTTCTTCATTCTTTTTCTTCTCCTTCTGTTCTTCTTTCTTCTTCTTCCTTATCTTCTTCTTCTTCTTCCTCTTCATCTTCTTCATTATTCTTCTTCTTCATTTTCTTTCTTCTTCTTCTTCTTCATCTGTCTTTCTTCTTCCTCTTCTTCTTCCTTTCTTTCTTCTTTTTATTCTTTCTTCTTCATCATCTTTTTCTTTCTTCTTACTTTTCTTTCTTCCTCTTCCTCTTACTTCTTCAACATTCTCTTTCTTCTTTCTACTTCCTCTTCTTCTTCTTCTTTATTTGTTTTCTTCTTACTGTTTCTTTTGTAATTTTTGTTCTTTCTTCTACTGCTTTCTTCTTCTTCATCTTCTTTTTCTTCTTCATCTTCTACTTCTTTCTTCCTCTTCTTATTTCTTCTTCTTTCTACTTATTTCTTTTTCTTCTTTCTTCTTCTTCTATCTTCTTCTTCTTTCTTCATTTTTCTTTCTGTTCTTGTTCTTTTTTCTTCTACTTTCTTCTTCTTCTTCTTCTTCTTCTTCTTCTTTCTTTCTTCTTTCTTTTTCTTCTTTCTTCTTCTTCTTTCTTCTTCTTCTTCTTCTTTATTCTTCTTCTTCTTTGTCTTCTTCCTCTCCTACTTCTTCTTCTTCTTTCTTTTTCTTCTTCTTTCTTCTTCTTCTTCTTCTTCATCTTACTCTTCTTTCGTCTTCTCCTTCCCCTTCTTCTTCCTTATTCTTCTTCATTCTTCTTAATCTTCTTTCCTCTTATTCTTCTTCTTCTTCTTTTTCATTCTTCTTCATCTTCTTCCTTCTTACTTCTCGTTCTTCTTTCTCCTTCTTCTTCTTCTTCTTTCTTCTTCTTCTTCTTCTTTCTTCCACCTCTTTGTTCTTCTTCTTCTTATTTTTCTTCTTCTTTCTTCTTCTTCTTCTATCTTTATTATTATTATTCTTCTTCTTCTTCTTCTTCCTTTTTCTTCTTCTTCTTCTTCTTTCTTCCTTCTTCCTCATCATCTTTTTCTTTCTTCTTCTTCCTCCTCTGTTCTCCTTCTTCTTTCTACTACTTCTTCTCTTCTTCTTTATTCATTTTCTTCTTCCTTCCTTGTCTTTCTACTTTTTCATCTTTCTTCTACTGCATCCTTCCTTCCTCTTCTTCTTCTTCTTGTTCTTGTTCTACTTCTTTCTTCCTCTTCTTAAATCATCTTCTTCTTTTATCTCCTTCCTCTTTGTTCTTCTTCTTTCTTCCTGTTCTTTTTCTTTTTTCTTCTTTCTTCTTCTTATATTTCTTTTACTCTTTCTTCTTCTTCTTATTATTTCTTTTTGTCATCTTTCTTCTTTTTTTTCTTTCATCTTCTTTCTTCTGCTTCTTTCTTTTACTTCTTCATCTTCTTCTTCTTCTCCTTCTTCTTCTTCTTCTTCTTCTTCTTTCTTTTTCTTCTCCTTTCATTTTCTTCTTCTTCTTTTTTCTTTCTTCATCTTCTTTCCTCTCAATATTCTTACATCTTATCCTTCTTCTTTCTTCTTCCTTCTTCTTTCTTCTATTTCTTTTTCAACTTTCTTCTTCTTCTTCTTTCTTTCAATACTTCTTCCTTCTTCTTTCTTCTTCTTGTTCTTTCTTCTTCTTCTTCTTCTACTTCTTCTTTCTTCTTCTTCTTCTTTCTTCTTCTTCTTCTTCTTCTTCTTCTTCTTCTTCGTCTCCTTCTTCTTCTTCTTCTTCCTTATACATCCTTTACTTCTTCATCTACTTTCTTCTTTTTCTTTCCGCTTCTGCTTTCTTCAACTTCTTCTTCTTTCATCTTCTTCTTTCTTCTTCTTCTACTACTACTTCTTTCTTGCTCTTCTTCTTTCTTCTTTTTCATCTTCTTCTTCTTCTTCCTCTTCTTCTTCTTCCATCTTTTCCCTCTTTTTCATTTTTTTATCTTCTTCTTCTTTTTTCTTCCTTCATCTTGTTCTTCTTCTTCTTCTCCTTTTCCTTCTTTCTTTGTTTTCTTATTCTTCTTTTTCTCCCTCAGTGTCTGCTTCTTCCTATTCTTCATTCTTATATTTCTCTTTCTTCTTCTTCTTCTTCTTCAACTTTCTTCTTCTACTTCTTATTATAACTCTTTTTTCAACTTCTTTCTTCTTCATCCTTCTTCTTCTTCCTTCTTCTTCTTTTCCTTTCTTCTTCTTCTTCTTCTTCTTCTCTCTTTCATCTTTCTTCTTTTTCTTCTTTCATCTTCTTCTTCTTTTTTCGCCTTCTTCTACTTCTTTTTTATTTTTCTTCTTCCTTCTTCTTCTTTCCTATTCTTTCTTCTTTATTCTTTATCTTCTTCCTTCTTTTTTTTCTTCTTTTTTTTCTTTCTTTTTCTTTTTCTTCTTTTTCTTTTTCTTCTTCTTCTTCTACTTTCTTCTTATTTATCTTTCTTCTTCTGCTTTTTACTTTTTCTTTCTTCTTTTTTCTTCTTCTTTCTTCTTTTTTTCTTCTTTCGTCTTCTTCTTCTATCATCCTCCTCTTCTTGTTCTTCTTCTTCTTTTTCTTTCTTCTTCTTCTTCTTTCTTATTTTCTTCTTTCTTCTTCCTCAACTTCTTCTTCTTCTTATTCTTCTACTTATTATTCTTCTTCTTTCTCCTTCTTTTTCTTCCTTTTCTTCCTTCTTCTTATTATTATTATTATTATTTCTTCTTCTTTTTTCTTCTTCTTTCTTTTTCTTATTCTTTCTATGCCTTCTTGCTCTTCTTCTTACTTCTTCTTTTTCTTTCTCCTTCATCTTTCTTCTTCTTCTTCTTTCATCTTTTTTGATCTCCATCTTCCTTCTTCTTCTTCTACTTTTTTTCTTCTTCCTCTTCTTCTTCTTCTTCCTTCAACTTCTTCTTCTTCTTATTCTTTCTTCTTCTTCTTCTTCTTCTTCTTTCTTCTTCTTCTCTCTACTTTTTCTTACTTCTTGCACTTCTTTCTTCTTCTTCTTTCCTCTTCTTCTTCTCCTTCTTTCTTCTTTTTCTTCTTCTACTTCTTCATTCTTCTTCATCTTCTTTCTTCTTCTTTCTTTTTTTTTCTTCTTTCTTCTTCTTCATCTTTGACTTCTTCTTCTTCTTCTTCTTCTTCTTCTTCTTCTTCTTTTTCTTCTTTCTTCTTCTTTCTTTTCTTCTTATTATTATTATTACTTCTTCTTTGTTCTTCTTCCTTCTTTTACTTCTTCTTTCTTTTTCTTCTTCTTTCTTCTTCCTCTTTGTTCTTCCCCTCCTTTCTTCTTCTTCTTCTTCTTCTTCATCTTTTTAATTCTTCTTCTTCTTTCTTCTTCTTCCTCCTCCTTTTTCTTCTTTCTCCTTCTTTCTACTTCTTCTTTTTCTTCTTGCTTCTTCTTATTCTTCTTCTTCTTCTTCTTCTTCATTCTTCTTATTCTTCTTCTTCTTCTAAAGTTCTTCTTCTTCTTCTTTTTCTTTCTTCTTCTTCTTCTTCTCCTTCTTTCTTCTTCTTCTTCTTTCCTCTTCTTCTTCTTCTTTCTTCTTTTTCTTCTTCTACTTCTTCATTCTTCTTCATCTTCTTTCTTCTTCTTCTTTCTTTTTTTTCTTCTTTCTTCTTCTTCGTCTTTTTCTTCTTCTTCTCCTTCTTCTTCTTATTTATTCTTCTTAATGTTATTATTATTTCTTCTTTTTGTTCTTTGTCCTTCTTTTTCTTCTACTTTCTTTTTCTTCTTCTTTCTTCTTCCTCTTTGCTCTTCCCCTCCTTTCTTCTTCTTCTTCTTCTTCTTCCTTTTTCTTCTTCTTCTTCTTCTTCTTTCTTATTGTTCTTCATCTTTTTCATTGTTGTTCTTCTTCTTTCTTCTTCTTCCTCCTCCTTCTTCTTTCTTCTTCTTTCTACTTTTTCTTTTTCTTTTTGTTTCTTCTTATTCTTCTTCTTCTTCTTCTTTATTCTCCTTCTTCTTCCTTCTTTTTAATTCTTTTTCTACTTCTTTCTTCTTTTACTTTCTTCTTCTTCTTCTTCTTCCACTTCTTCTTTCTTCTTCTTCATTCCACTTCTTCTTTCTTCTTCTTTTTTATTCATCTTCATCTTTCTTCTTCTTCTTCTATCTTCTTGCTCTTCTTTCTTTTTCTTTTTTCATCTCTTCTTCTTTCTTCTTTCTTCTTCTTCTTCTTCTTCTTATTCGTTTTCTTCTTCTCTTTTTCTTCGTTCTTTGTCTTCTTCTTCTTCTTCTTCCTCTTCTTCTTTCTTCTTCTTCTATCTTCTTCCTCTTCTTTCTTCCTATTCTTCATCTTTTTTCTTCTTCTTTCTTCCTTTTCTTCTTCTTCTTCTTTATTCTTCTTCTTATTATTATTATTTCTTCTTCTTTGTTCTTCTTCTTTCTTTTTCTTCTACTTTTTTTCTTCTTATTCTTTCTTCTTCTTCTCATTCTTCTTCTTTCATCTTTTTCTTCCATCTTCTTGTTCTTCTTCTTTCTAACTTTCTTTCTTTCTTCTTCTTCTTCTTCTTCCTTTTTCTTCTTCTTCTTCTCCTTTTTCTACTACTTGTTCATCTTTTTCTTTCGACTTCTTCTTTCTTCATCTTCTATCATCATCCTCTTTCTCCTTTTTCTTTCTTCTTCTTCACCTTCTTCTTCTTCTTCATCATCATCTGTCTTCTTCTTCTTCTTTTTCTTCTTCTTCTTCTTCTTCTTCTTTCTTCCTCTTCTTCCTTCCTCTTCTTCCTTCTTCCTCTTCTTCATTTTTTTCTCCTTCTTCTACTACTTCTTTCTTCCTCTTCATCTTCCTTCTTCTTCCTTCGCCTTCTTTCTTCTTTCTTCTTTCTTCATCTTCTTTCTTCTTCTTCTTCTTTCTTCTTCTTTTTCTTCTTCTTCTTCTTCTTTTTCTTCTTCTTCACTTTTTCATCTTCTTCTTCTTTCTCTTTCTCTTCCTCTTCCTTCATCTTTCTACTTCAACTTCTTTCTTCTTCTATTTTTTCTTTCTTCTTTTTCTTCTCCTTCTTCTTTCTTCTTCTTCTTCTTCTTCGACTTTCTGCTTCCTCTACTTATTATTCTTCTTCTTTCTACTATTTCTTCTTTCTTCTTCCTTATTCTTTTTCTTTCTTCTGCTTCTTTCTTCTTCTTCTTTCTTCTTCTTCTTCTTCTTCTTCCTCTTCTTCTTCCTCTTCTTCTTTGTCTTCATCTTTCCTCTTCTTATTCTTCTTCTTCTTCATTCTTCTTCTTCATTCTTCTTCTTTCTTCTTCTTCATCTTGTTCTTCTTCCTCTTTCTTCCTGTTCTTCTTTTACTTCTTCTTCTCTTCTTCTTTCTTCTTCTTCCTTTTTCTTCTTTTTCTTTCTTCTTTTTCTTTCTTCTTCATCTTTTTTCTTCTTCTTTCCTATTCTTTTTCTTTCTTCTCCCTCTTCTTATCTTCTTCTTCTTCTTTCTTCTTCACCTCCTTCTTTCTTCTTCTTCTTCGCCTTCTTCTTCGTCCTTCTTCTTCTTTCTTATTCTTTCTTCTTTTTCTTCTTCTTTCGCATTTTCTTTGATCTTCTTCTTCTTCTATTTCTTTCTTCTCCTTCTCCTTCCCTTTTCTTCTTCTTCTTCTTCACTTTCTTCCTCTTCCATCTTGTTCTTCTTTCTTCATCCTATTTCTCCTTTTTCTTTCTTCTTCCTTATCTTTTTCTTCTTCTTCTTCTTCTTCTTCTTCTTCTTCTTCTTTCTTCTTATTTTTTTCTTCCTCTTCTTCCTTCTTTCTCTTCCTTCTTCTATTTTTTTTCTCTACTTCTTTCCACTTCTTCTTCATCATCTTCTTTCTTATTCTAGTTCTTCTTTCTTCTTCCTTCTTTTTCTTCCTTCTTCTTTAATCTTCTTCTTTCTCCTTCTTCTTCTTTCTTCATCTTTTCCTTCTTCTTCTTCTTCTTCTTCTTCTTCTTCTTCTTCTTCTTCTTTCTCTTCCTCTTTCTTCTATTTCTTTCTACTTCTACTTCTTTCTTCTTCTTATTTGTCGTTCTTCTTATTCTTCTTCTTTCTTCTTCTTCTTCTTATCTTTTCCTTCTTTCTACTATTTCTTCTTTCTTCTTCTTTATTCTACTTTTTCTTTCTTCTTCTTCTTTTTTCTTCTCTCTTCTTGTTTCTTCTTCTTCTTCTTCTACTTCTACTTCTTCTTCTTCTTCTTCATCATCTTCCTCTTCTTCTTCTTCTTCTTCCTCTTCTTCTTCTTTCTTTTACTTTTTCTTCTTTCTTCTTCTTCTTCTTGTTCCACTACTTTCTTCTTCTTCTTCTTTATTTCTCCTCCTCTCCTTCTTCTTCTTCTTGTTTTTCATTATTCTTTTTCTTCTTTCTACTTCTTCTTTCTTCTTTTTCTTCTTTCTTTTTCTTCTTTCTTCTTCTTCTTCTTCTCCTACTTCCACTCCTTCTTCTTCTTCTTCTTCTTCCACTCCTTCTTCTTCTTCTTCTTCTTCATCTTCTTCTTCTTCTTCTTCTTCTTCTGCTTCTTCGTCTTCTCCTTCTTCCTCTTCTTCTTCTTCTTCTTCCTCTACTTCCACTTCATTCCTCTTTCTTCTCCTTTTTGCCTTCTTTCTTCTTTCTTTTTTTCTTTCCTCTTCTTCTTCTTCTTCGTCTTCTTTCTTCTTTTTCTTCTTCATCATTTTCTTCTTCTTAATCTTTCTTCTTATACTTCTTTCTTCTTCTTCTTCTTCTTCTTCTTCTTCTTTCTTCGTCATCTACCTTCTTCTTCTTCTTCTTTGTTCCTCTTCTTCTTCTTCTTTCTTCTTCTTCTTCTTTCTTCTTCTTCTACTTTCTTCTTTTTCTTTTCTCTTCTTATCCTGTCTTCTCCTTCTACTTCTTCTTATTTCTTTTTCTTTCTTCTTCCTCTTTCTTCACCTTCTTCTTCTTCTTCTTCTTCTTTCTTCATCTTCTTCTTCTTCTTCTTTCTTCTTTTTCTACTTCTTTTTCTCTCGTTTTCTGTTTCTTTCCTTTTCTTCTTTCTTGTTCTTCTTCCTTGTTCTTCTTCCTTTATTTTTCATTTTCTTCTTTTTTCTTCTTCTTCTTCATCTTACTCTCCTAATTCCTCTTTATTCTTCTTCATCGTACTTCTTCTTTGTTCTTCTTTCTCTTTCTACTTCTTTTCTCTTCTTCCTTCTTCTTCTTCT
>JAIUJO010000544.1:112500-127500 GCA_023846275.1 Vanilla planifolia | reverse complement strand
TTCTTCCACTTTCTTCTTCTTTTTCTTCTTCTTCTTCTTCTTCTTCTATCTTCTTCTTCTTCTTTATCATCTTACTCTTCTTTCGACCTCTTCTTCTCCTTCTTCTTCTTTCTTCTTAATGTTCTTTCCTCTTATCCTTCTTCTTCTTCTTCTTCTTCTTTTTCATTCTTCTTCATCATCTTTCTTCTTCTTATTTCTTCTTCTTGTTTCTCCTTCTTCTTCTTCTTCTTCTTTCTTCTTCTTCTTCTTTTTTCTTCTTCTTTCTTCTTCTTCTTCTTCTTCTATCTTTATTCTTCTTCTTCTCCCTTTTTTTCTTCTTCTTCTTCTTTCTTCCATCTTCTTCGTCATCATCTTTTTCTTTCATCTTCATCTTTCTTCTTCTTCCTCCTCCTTTCTTCTTCTTTCTACTACTTCTCTTATTTTTTATTCATTTTCTTCTTCCTTCTTTATCTTTCTACTGTTCCTTCTTTCTTCTACTACTTCCTTCCTCTTCTTCTTCTTCTTCTACTTCTTTCTTTTTCTTTTTCTTCATCTTCTTCTCCTCCTTTCTTCTTCTTCTTTTCCTTCTTCTTCTTCTTCTTTCTTTTTCTTCTCCTATCATCTTCTTCTTCTTCTCTTCTTTCTTCTTGTTCTTCCTCCTTCTTTCCTCTAAATATTCTTACATCCCATCCTTCTTCTTCTACTTCTTCATTCTTCTTTTTCTTCTTTCTTCTTCTTCTTTCTTCTTCTTCTACTTCTTTCTTCCAATACTTCTTCCTTCTTCTTCTTTCTTCGTCTTGTTCTTTCTTCTTCTTCTTCTTCTTCTTTGTTCTTCTTCTGCTTCCTTCTTCTTCTTCTTCTTCATTATCTTCTTCTTATTTGTCTCCTTCTTCTTCTTCATCTTCCTTATACTTCCTCTACTTCATCTTTTTTCTACTTTATTCAACTTCTTCTTCTTCTTTCATCTTCTTCTTTCTTCTTCTTCTTTCTTCTTCTTCTTCTTCTTCTTCTTCTTCTTCTTCTACTTCTTCCTAGCTCTTCTTCTTTCTTTGTATTCTTCTTCTTTTTCTTCTTCTATCTTTTTCCTCTTTTTCCTTTTTTTCTCTTCTTCTTCATCTTCTTTTTGTTTCTTCCTTCATCTTGTTCTTCTTCTTCATCTCCTTTTCCTTCTTTCTTTTTTTTCATGTTCTTTTTTTTCTCCCTCAACATCTGCTTCTTCCTATTCTTCTTTCTTCTTCTTCTTCTTCTACTTCTTCTTCGACTTTCTTCTACTACTTATTATTCTTCTTTTTTCAACTTCTTTCTTCTTCTTCATTCTTCTTTTATCATCTTCTTTTTTCTCCTACATCTTTCTTCTTCTTCATTCTTATTCTTCTTCTTCTTCTTCTTTCATCCTCTTCGTCTTCTTTTTCTACTTTATTCTTCTACTTCTTCTTTATTATTCTTCTTCCTTCTTCTTCTTCTTTCCTATTCTTTCTTTCTTCTTCTTCTTTATTCTTTATCTTCTTCCATCTTTTTTTTATTCTATTTCTTCTTTCTTTTTCTTTCTACTACTTTCTTCCTATTCTTCTTTCTTCTTCTGCTTTCTACTTCTTTCTTCTTTTTTCTTCTTCTTTCTTCTTCTTTTTTCTTCTTCTTACTTCATCTAACTTCCTCCACTTCTTGTTCTTCTTTTTCTATTTCTTTCTTCTTCTTCTTCTTCTTTCTTTTTTTCTTCTTTCTTCTTCCTCATCTTCGTCTACTTCTTCTTCTTCTTCTTCTTCTTCTTTCTCCTACTTCTTCTTCTTCTTTTCTTTCTTCTTCTTCTTATTATTATTAATTCTTCTTCTTTTTTCTTTTCTTTTCTTTTTCTTGTTCTTTTTATGCCATCTTGCTTCTTCTTCTTCTTTCTTTTTCTTACTTCTTATTTTTCTTTCTCCTTAATCTTTCTTCTTCTTCTTCTTTCTTCATCTTTTTTGTTCTCCATCTATCTTCTTCTTCTTCTACTTCTTTTTCTTCTTCCATTTCTTCTTCTTGTTCCTTCAACTGCTTCTTCTTCTTCTTGTTCTTTCTCCTTCATCTTCTTCTTCTTCTTCTTCTTTCTCCTTCATCTTCTTCTTCGTCTTTCTTCTTCTTCTTCTTTCTTCTTTTACTTCTTTCTTCTTCTTCTTTCCTCTTCTACTTCTTCTTCTTTCTTCTTTTTCTTCTTCTACTTCTTCATTCTTCTTCATCTTCTTTCTTCTTCTTCTTTCTTTTTTCTTCTTTCTTCCTCTTCATCTTTGTCTTCTTCTTCTTTTTCTTCTTCTTTCTTCTTCCTCTTTGTTCTTCCCCTCCTTTATTCTTCTTCTTCTTTTTCTTCTTCTTCTTCTTCCTTTTCCTTCTTCTTCTTCTTCTTTCTTCTTCTTCTTCATCTTTTTCAATCTTCTTCTTGTTCTTCCTTCTTCTTCCTCCTCCTTCTTTCTCCTTTTCTTCTTATTCATCTTCTTCTTCCTCTCCTTCTTTATTCTTCTTCTTCTTTCATCCTTTTATTTCTTCTTTTGCTTCTTTCTTCTTTTTCTTTCTTCTTCTTCTTCTTCTTCCACTTCTTCTTCATCTTCTTTCCACTTCTTCTTTCTTCCTCTTCGTTATTCATCTTCATCTTTCTTCTTCTTCTTCTATCTTCTTGCTCTTCTTTCCTCTTTTTTCATCCTCTTCGTCATTCTTCTTTCTTCTTTTTCTTCTACTTCTTCTTCTTCTTATTCTTATTCTTTTTCTTCTTTTCTTTTTCTTCTTTCTTCATCTTCTCCTTCTTCTTCTTCCTCTTCTTCTTCTTCATCTTCTTCAACTTTCTTCTTCTACATCTTATTATTCTACTTCTTTCTTCTACTTTTTTATTCTTGTTTCTTCTTCTTCTTTCTTCTTCTTCTTTCTTTCTTCTTCTCCTTCTTCTTATTTCTTCTTTTTCTTCTTCTTTCCTCCTCCTCTTCTTACTTCTTTTTATTTCTTCTTGTTCCTTTTTCTTCTTCTTTCTTCTTCTTCTTCTTCCACCCTCTTCTTCTTTCTTCTTCCTCTTCTTTCTTCAACTTTCTTCTTCTTCTTCTTTCTTCTTCCTCTTCTTTCTTCTCCTTTCTTCGTCTTCTTCTTCTTTCTTCTGCTTCTTCTTCTTCCTCTTCTTCTTCTTCTTCTTCTTCTTCTTCTCCTTCTTCTTCTTCTTCTTCTTCTTTTCCATCTTCTTTCCTCTTCTCCTTCTTCCTCTTCTTTATTCTTCTTCTTATTGTTCTTCCTCTTCTTCTTCTTCTTTTCTCTTCTTCATCTTCTTTCTTCTTTTCTTTCTTCTTCTTCTTTCTTCTCCTTCTACTTTCATTTTCTTCTTCGTCTTCTTCTTTTTCTTCTTCTTCGTCTTCTTCTTCTTCTTCTACTACTACTACTACTTTCTAATTCTTCTTCTTCTTCTTCTTCTTCTTTCTTCTACTTCTTTTGATTTTTTATTTCTTCTTCTTCTTCTTTCTTCTTCTTAATCTTCTTTCTTCTTCTTCTTCATTCTTCTTCTTCTTCTTTCTTTTCTTCTATCTTCATCTTTCTTATCTTCTTCTTCTTCTTCTTCTTCTTCTTCTACTTTCTTCTTCTTCATCTCTTCTCTTCTTCTTCTTTGTTCTTCTTCTTCATTCTTCTTCTTCTTCTTAATCTATCTTTCTTCCTGTTCTTTCCTCTTCTTCTTCTTCTTTCCTCTTCTTCTTTTTCTTCTTCTTCTACTTTCTTCTTCTTCTTCTTTCTTCCCTTTCCTTCTTCTTCTTCTTCCTTCTTCTTCTTTTTCTTTTCTTCTTTCTTCTTCCTCCTTATCTTCTTCTTCTTCTTCTTTTTTCTTCTTCTTCTTCTTCTTCTTCTTTCTTTTTCATCATCTCATTTCTTCTTCTTCTTTGTTCTTTTTCTTCATTCTTCTTCTTTTTCTTCATCTATCTTTCTTCTTCTTCTTCTTCCTTTTTTTTCTTCTTCTTCTTCTTTTTCTCATCTTCTTCTTCTTCTACTTCTTTCACATTCTTCTACTTCTTCTTCTTCTTCTTCTTCTTCTTCTTCTCTTCTTCTTTCTTCTTGTATTATCTTGTTTTCCTTTCTTCTTCATCTTTTTCCTTCTTCTTTCCTATTCTTTTTCTTTCTTCTCCTTCTTTTTCTTCTTCTTCATCTTCTTCTTCTTCCTTCTTCGGCTCCTTTCTTCTTCTTCGTCTTCTTCATCGTTTTTCTTCTTCTTTCTTCTTATTCTTTCTTCTTCTTCTTCATTCTTCTTCTTTCATCTTTTTCATCCATCTTCATATTCATCTTCTTTCTTTCTTTCTTTCTTCTTCTTCTTCTTCCTTTTCCTTTTTCTTCTCCTTTTTCTTCTTCTTGTTCATCTTTTTCTTTCGTCTTCTTCTTCTTTATTTATATTCTTTCATCATCCTCTTTCTCCTTTTTCTTTCTTCATCTTTATCTTCTTCTTCTTCTTCTTCATTTTTCTTCTTCTTCTTCTTCTTTTTCTTCTTCTCCTTCTTCCTTTTTCCTCTTCTTCTTTCTTCCTCTTCTTAATTTTTTTTCTCCGTCTTCTTCTTCTTCATCTACTTTATTTCACCTTCCTTCTTATTCCTTTGCCTTCTTTCTTCTTTCTTCATCTTCTTTCTTCTCCTTCTTTTTTCTTCTTCTTTTTCTTCTTCTTCTTCTTCTTCTTCTTCTTCACTTCTTCTTCTTCTTCTTCTTCTTCTTTCTCTTCCTCTTCCTTCTTCATCTTTCTACTTCAACTTCTGTCTTCTTCTTTTTTCTATCTTCTTTTTCTTCTTCTTCTTCTTGTTTCTTCTTCCACTATCTTCTACTTCTACTTATTATTCTTCTTCTTTCTACTATTTCTCCTTTCTTCTTCTTCTTCTTCATTCTTCTTCTTCTTTCTTCTTCTTCTTCTTCTTTCTTCTACTTCTTCTTCTTTCTTCTTCTTCTTCTTCTTCTTCTTCTTCCTCATTCTTCTTCTTATTCTTCCTCTTCTTCATTCTTCTTCTTCTTCTTCTTCTTTCTTCTTCTTCTTCTTCTTTTTCTTCTTCTTCCTCTTTCTTCTTGTTTTTCTTCTTCTTCTTCTCTTTTTCTTTCTTCTTCTTCTGCTTTCTTCTTTTTCATTCTTCTTCTTCTATTTCCTTCTTCTTTGCTATTCTTTTTCTTTCTTCTCCTTTTTATTTCTCTTCTTCTTCTTCTTCTTCTTCTTTCTTCTTCTCCTCCTTTTTTCTTCTTCTTCTTTTCTTCACTCTTCTTCTTCTTTCTTATTCTTTCTTCTTTTTCTTCTTCTTTCGCTTTTTTCTTCTATCTTGTTCTTCTTCTTCTTCTTCATCCTATTTCTCCTTTTTTCTTTCTTCTTCTTTATCTTCTTCTTCTTGTTCTTCTTCTTCTTTCTTCTTCTTCTTCTATTTTCTTCTTATTATTGTTTCTTTCTCTTCTTCCTTCTTCCTCTTCTTTCTTCTTTTTTTCTTCTTCTTTCCTCTTCTTCTTCTTCTTCTTCATCTTCCTTATTCTAGTTCTTTGTCCTTCTTCCTTCTTCTTTTTCTTCTTTCTTCTTCTTCTTTCATCTTCTTCTTTCTCTATCTGCTTTCTTCTTCTTTTTCTTCTTCTTTTTCTTCTTCTGCTTCTTCTTTACTTCTTCTTCTTTGTCTTCCTCTTTCTTCTTCTTCTTTCTACTTCCACTTCTTTCTTCTTCTTGTTTTTTGTTCTTCTTTTTCTTCTTCTTCTTTCTTCTTCTTCTTCTCCATATCCTTCTTTCAACTACTTCTTCTTTCTTCTTCTTTATTCTACTTCTTGTTTCTTCTGCTACTTTTTTCATCTTCTTCTTTCTTCTTCTCTTCCTCTTGTTTCTTCTTCTTCTTCTCCTCCTTCTACTTCTTCTTCTTCTTCTTCTTCTTCTTCTTCTTCTTCTTCTTTGTCTTCTTCTTCTTCTTCTTCTTCTTCATCTTCTTCTTCTTTCTTTTTTCTTTTTCTTCTTTCCTCTTCTTCTTCTTCTTGTTCTACTACTTCTTTCTTCTTTTTCTCCTTCTTTTTCTTCTTCTTCTTCTTCTTTATTCCTCTTCTTCTTCTTCTTCTTCTTCGTCTTCTTCTTCTTCTTTCTTCTTCTTCATTATTCTTCTTTTTCTTTCTTTTTCTTCTTTCTTATTTTTCTTCTTTCTCCTTCTTCTTCTTTGTCTTCTTCTTCTTCTTCTTCTTCTTCTTCTTCTTCTACTTTTTCTTCTTCTTCAACTTCATCATCATCATAATCATCATCTTCTTCTTCTTCTTCTACTTCCACTTCTTTCCTCTTTCTTCTTCGAATTTCTTCTCCTTCTCGCCTTCTTTCTTCTTTCTATTTTTCCTTCTTCTTCTTCTTCTTCTTCTTCTTCTTCTTTCTTCTTTTTCTTCTTCATTGTCTTCTTCTTCTTCATCATTCTTCTTCTTATACTTCACTCTTTTTCTTCTTCTTCTTCTTCTTCTTCTTCTTCTTCCTTCTTCTCCTTCTTTATTCTTCTTCTTCTTCTTCTTTTTTGTCATCTTCCTTCTTCTTATTCTTCCCCTTTCCTCTTCTTCTTATTCTTCTTCTTCTTCTTTCTTCTTCTTCTTTCTTCTTCTTCTACTTTCTTCTTTTTCTTCTCTCTTCTTGTTCTGTCTTCTCCTTCTTCTTCTTATTTCTTTTTCTTTCTTCTTCTTCTTTCTTCATCTTCTTCTTCTTCTTCTTCTTCTTCTTCTTCTTATTTCTTCATCTTCTTCTTCTTCTTCTTTCTTCTTCCTCTTCTTCTTTTTCCTTCTTTTTCTTTTTCTTTCCTCTTCTTCTTTCTTGTTCTTCTTCCTTGCTCTTCTTTCTTCTTCTTTTTTCATCATCTTCTTCTTTCTTCTTCTTCTTCATCTTCCTCTTCTACTTCCTCTTTATTCTTCTTCTTCCTACTTCTTTGTTCTTCTTTCTTTTTCTACTTCTATTCTCTTCTTCCTTCTTCTTACTTCTCCTTTTCTCTTCTTGTTCTTCTTCTATCTTATTCATCTTTTTTTCTTTTTTTCTTCTTCTTCTTCTTCTTGTTCTTCTTCTTCTCCTCCTTTCCCGTCGTTCTTTGTTTTCTTATTCTTCTTTTTCTCCCTCAACTTCTTCTTCTTCATGTTCTTCTTTCTTATTTTTCTTCTTTTTTCTTCTTATTTTTCTTCTTCTTCTTCGACTTTCTTCTCCTACTTCTTATTCTTCTTCTTTTTCTACTTCTTCTTCATTCTTCCTTGTTCTACTTTCTTCTTTTTCTTTCATCTACTTTTTCTTTCTTCTTCTTCTTCTTCTTCTTTCTCCTTCTTTCTTCATCTACTTCTTCCACATTTTTCATCTGATTGTTGTTCTTGTTCTTTTTCTTTCTTCCTTTGCTTCTTTATTCATCTTCTTCCTTCTTCTTCTTTCCTATTCTTTCTTTCTTCTTCTTTATTCTTTATCTACTTCCTTATTTTTCTTTTTTCTTTTTCTTCTTTCTTCTTCTTCTTTCTTTTTCTTCTTCTTCTACTTTCTCCCTATTCTTCTTTCTACATCTTCTTTCTACTTCTTCTTTCTTCTTCATTTTTCTTCTTCCTTCTTCTATCTTCTTCCTCTTTTTGTTCTTCTTCTTCTTTTTCCTTCTTCATCTTCTTCTTTCTTCTTCTTCTTTTGTTTTTTTTTCTTTCTTTTTCTTCATCTTAGTCTTCTACTTCTTCTTCTTCTTCTTTCTTCTTCTTCTTCTTCCTCTTCTTCTTCTTCTTCTTTCTTCTTTTTCTTCTTCTTCTTATTATTTCTTATTCTTTGTTCTTCTTCTTTCTTTTTCCCCTTCTTTCTTTTTCTTCTTGCTTCTTCTTCTTCTTTCTTCTTCTTAATTCTTCTACTTCTTCAACTTCTTCTTTTTTCTTCTTCTTTCTTATTCTTCTTCCTTGTTCTTCTTCTTTCATCTTACTCTTCTTTCTCGTTCTATCTTCTTCTTCTTCTTCTTCTTCTTCTATTTCTTCTTCTTCTTTCTTCTTTTTCTTCTTCGTCTTCTTCTTCTTTCTTTTTCCCTTCTTCTTCTTCTTTATTCTTCTTCTTATTCTTCTTCATCTTCTTCTTCTTCTTCTTCTTCTTCCTTCTTCATCTTTCTTCTTCTTCTTCTTTCTTCATCTTTTTTCCTCTCCATCTTCCTTCTTCTTCTTCTTCAACTACTTCTTTTCTCCTTCTTCTTCTTCTTCTTCTTCTTCTTCTTCTTTCTTCATCCTCTTCTTCTTTCTTCTTCTTCTTTTTTCTTCTTTTTCTTTCTTCTTGTACTTCTTTCTTATTCTTCTTTCCTCTTCTTCTGCTTCTTCTTTCTTCTTTTTCTTCTTCTACTTCTTAATTCTTCTTTATCTTCTTTATTCTTTTTCTTTATTCTTCTGCTTCTTTCTTTTTTTCTTATTTCGTCTTCTTCACCTTCTACTTCTTCTTCTTCTTCTTATTTTTCTTTCTTCTTCTTTATTATTCGTGTTATTATTATTATTTTTTCTTCTTCGTTCTTCTTCTTTCTTTTTTTTCTTCTTCCATTTTCTTCTTCTTTCTTCTTCCTCTCTGTTCTTCCTCTCCTTTCTTCTTCTTCTTCTTCTTCTTCTTCTTCCTTTTTCTTCTTCTTCTTCGTCATCTTATTCTTTCCTCTTCTTCTTCTTTCTTCTTCTTCCTTCTCCTTCTTCTTCTTTCTTCTTCTTCTTTCTACTTCTTTTTCTTCTCATTTCTTCTGATTCTTCTTCTTCCTTCCTTCCTTTTATTTCTTCTTTTTTCTTCTTTCTTCTGCTTTCTTCTTCTTCTTCTTCCTCTATCTCTTCTTCTTTCTTCTTCTTTCCACTTCTTCTTTCTTCTTCTTCATTATTCATCTTCATCTTTCTTTTTCTTCTCCTTCTTCTATCTTCTTGCTCTTCTTTCTTTTTCTTTCTTCATCTTCTTCATCTTTCTTCTTTCTTCTTCTTTTTCTTCTTCTTCTTCTTCTTCCTCTTCTTCTTTTTTTCTTCTTCCCTTTTTCTTCTTTCTTCGTTTTCTCCTTCTTCTTCTTCTTCTTCTTCTTCGTCTTCTTCGACTTTATTCTTCTGCATTTTCTTATTCTTCTTCTCTCTTCTACTTCTTTCTTCATCTTCTTTCTTCTTCTACTCTCTTCTTCTTCATATTTCTTCTTCTTCTTCTTAGTCTTTTTCTTCTTATTTCTTCTTTTTCTTCTTCTTTCTTCCTCCTCTTCTTTCTTCTTCTTCTTTCTTCTTCTTTCTTTTTCTTCATCTCTCTTCTTCTTCTTCTCCCTTCTTCTTCTTCTTTCTTCATCTTCTTTCTTCTCCTTTCTTCTCCTTCTTCTTTCTTCTTCTTTCTTCCCCTTCTTCTACATCTTCTTCTTCTTCTTCTTCTTTCTTCTTCTTCTACTCACTTCTCCTTCTTCTGTCTTCTTCTTCTGCTTGTTCTTCTTCTTTCTTCTTCTTCTTCTGTCTTCTACTTTTTCCTTCTTAATCTTCTTTCTTTTTATCCTTCAACTTTTCTTCTTTCTTCTTCTTCTTCTATCTTCTACTTCTTTCTTCTTAATCTTTTTTCTTTTTATCCTTCAACTTTTTCTTCTTCTTCTTCTTCTGTCTTCTATTTCTTTCTTCTTAATCTTCTTTCTTTCTATTCTTCAACTTTTTCTTCTTCTTCTTCTTCTTTCTACTTCTCCTTCTTCTTCTTCTTCTCTGTTCTGCATCTTTTTTCGTCATCTTTCTTCTTCTTCTTCTTCTTTCTTCTTCTTCTTTCTTCTTCTTCATTCTTCTTCTTCTTCTTCTTCTTCACTTTTCCTCTCGTTCTTTCCTCTTCTTCTTTATACTTCTTCTATCGTCTTCTTGTTCTTTCTTTTTTTTCTTCTTTCTTCTTCCTATTCCTTCTTTTTTTCTTTCAACAAGCTCTAATTCTTACCTCTTATTCTTCGTCTTCATCTTCTTCTTCTTCTTCTTTCTCCCTCCTCTTCTTTCTTCTTCTTCTTTCATCTTCCTCTTCTTTCTTCCTTTTCTTTCTTCTCCTTCTTTTACATGGCTATTCTGCTTCTTCTTCCTCATCATCTTCTTCTTCAACTTCTTTCTTCTTCTTCTTCTCCTTCTTCTCCTTCTTTCTTATTCTTCTTTTATCTTCTTCCTCTTCTTTCTTCTTCTTTCTTTTTCTTTTTTTTTTCTTTGTTCTTCCTCTTCTTCTTCCTCTACTTCTTTCTTCTTCTTCTTCCTCTTCTCCTACTTCTTCTTCTTTCTCTTCTTCTTCTATCTTCCTCTTCTTCTTTCATCTCCACCTTCTTTCTTCTCCTTCTTTCTTCTTCTTTTTCTTTCCTATTCTTTTTTTGATCTCCTTCTTCTTCTTCTTCTTCTACTTCTACTTCTTCTTCTTTTCCTTTCTTAATCTTACTTCTTCACCTCCTTTCTTCTTTTCTTCTTTCTTCATCTTCTTTCTTCTCCTTCTTTCCTTTCTTCTTCATATTCTTCTACTTTTTCTTCTTCTTCTTCTTCTTTCTCTTCTTCTTCATCTTCTTCTTCTACTCCTTCTTCTTCTTCTTCTTTGCACTTCTTCTTCTTCTTCTTCTTCTTCTTCTTCTTCTTTCTCGTCCTTCTTCTTCTTCTTTCGTATTTTTCTTTCTTCTTCTTCTTCTTTTTTCTTCTTCTTCCTTCTTCTTCTTCTTTCTTTTTCTTCTTCTTCCTCTTCTTCTACTTCTTCCTTCCTCTTCTTCTTCTTCTTTCTCCTTTTTCTTTCTTCTTTTTCTTCATTCTTCCTCTTCTCCTTCTGTTCTTCTTTCTTCATCTTTCTTATCTTCTTCTTCCTCTTCTTCTTCTTCTTCTTCCACTTTCTTTTTCATCTTTTTTTTTCTTTCTTCTTCTTTGTTGTTCTTCTTCTTCTTCATCTATCTTTCTTCTTCCTCTTCTTCTTCCTTTCTTTCTTCTTTTTTTTATTCCTTCTTCTTCATCATCTTTTTCTTTCTTTCTTCTTCTTTCTTCTTCTTGGTCCTTCAACTTTCCTTTTCTTCTTTCTACTTCTTCTTCTTCTTCTTTATTCTTTTTCTTTTTACTTTTTCTTTTGAACTTTTTCTTTTTTCTTCTACTACTTTCTTCTTCTTCATCTTCTTCTTCTTCATCTTCTTCTTCTTCATCATCTTCTACTTCTTTCTTCCTCTTCCTATTTCTTCTTCTTCTTTCTACTTCTTATTTCTTTTTCTTCTTTCTTCTTCTTGTATTGTCTTCCTCTTCTTTGTTCCACTTTCTTTCTATTCTTGTTCTTTTTTCTTCTACTTTCTTCTTCTTCTTCTTCTTCTTCTTCTTCTTCTTTTTCTTCTTTCTTCTTCTTCTTCTTCTTCTTTCTCTTCTTCTTCTTTCTTGTTCATAATTTTTCTTCTTCTTCTTCTTTCTTCTTCTTCTTTTTTCTTCTTCTTCTTTCTTCCTCTTCTCCTTCTTCTTCTTTCCTATTGTTCTTCTTCTTCATCTTCTTCTCCTTCTTCTTCTTCTTCTTTTTCTTCCTTCTTTTTTCTTCTTTTTACTTCTTAATCTTTCATCTTCATCTTTCTTCTACTTCTTCTTGTTATTCTTCTTCTTTCTACTTTTTTCTTTTCTTCCTTCTTGTTTTTTCTCTCTATTCTTTCTACTTTTTCTTCTTACTTCTTCTTCTTTCTTCATTCTTCTTTCTTTTTCTTCCTTCTTCTTCTTCTTCTTCTTCTTCTTCTTTATTCTTCAACTTCTTTGTCTTCTTCCTCTTCTACTTCTTCTTCTTCTTCTTCTTTCTTTTTCTTCTTCTTCTTTCTTCTTCTTCTTCTTCTTCTTCTTCATTCTTTTCTTCTTCTTCATCATTTTACTCTTCTTTCGTCTTCTCCTTCTCCTCCTACTTCTTTCTTCTTCTTCTTTCTTCTTAATCTTCTTTCCACTTATCCTTCTTCTTCTTCTTCTTCTCTTTCATTCTTGTTCATCTTCTTTCTTCTTCTTATTTCTTCTTTCTTCTTCTTCTTCTTCTTCTTTCTTCTTCTTCCTTTTCTTCTTCTTTCTTCCACCACTACGTTCTTCTTCTTCTTTCTTCATTTTCTTCTTCTTTCTTATTATTTCTTCTTCTTCTATCTTTATTCTTCTTCTTCTTCTTCTTATTCCTATTTCTTTTTCTTCTTCTTCTTTCTTCCTTCTTCTTCTTCATCTTTTTCTTTCTTCTTCATCTTCGTTCTTCTTCCTCCTTCTTTCTCCTTCTTCTTTCTACTACTTCTTCTCTTCTTCTTTATTCATTTTCTTCTTCCTTCTTTGTCGTTCTACTTTTTCTTTTTTCTTCTACTGCTTCCTTCCTCTTCTTCTTCTTCGTCTTCTACTTCTTTCTTCCTCTTCTTCAATCTTCTTCTTTCTTCTTCTTCTATCTCCTTCCTCTTCGTGCTTCTTTTTTCTTCTTGTTATTTTTCTTTTTTTTCTTCTTTCTTCTTCTTCATTTTCTTCTTCTTATTTTTCCTTTACTCTTTCTGCTTCTTCTTCTTCTTTCATTTTCTTCTTTATTCTTCTTCTTCTTTCTTCTTCTTCTTCATCTTTTTTATTCTTCTTTTTTCTAATTTCTTCTTCTTCCTCCTCCTTTCTGCTGCTTCTTTCCTCTACTTCTTTTTTCTTCTTATTATTCTCTCATTTTTCTTCTTCTTCTTTTTCTTCTTTATTCTTTTTCTTTCTTTTTTTTCTTCTTTCTTCTTGTTCTTCTTTCTTCTTCTACTTCTTCATCTTCTTCTTCTCCTATCTCCTCTTCTATTTTCTTCTTCTTTCTTCTCCTTTTCTTCTTCTTCATTCTTCTACTTCTTTCTTCTTCTTGTTATATCTTCTTCCTCTTCTTTCTTCTTCTTTCTTCTTCCTCTTCTTCTTCTTCTTCTTCTTCTTTCTTCTTTTTCTTCTTTTCTTTTTCTTCGCCATCATTTTCTTTTTTCTTCTTCTTCTCCTACTTCTTCTACTTCTTCTTCTTGTACTTCTTTTTTCTTCTTTTTCTTCTTTTTCTTCTAATTCTTTCTTCTTGTTCTTCTTCTTCTACTTCTACTTTCTTTTCTACTTCTTCTTATTCTTCTTCTTTCTTTTACTTCTTTCTTCTTTTTCCTTCATCTTCTTTCAACTTTTTCTTCTTTCTCCTTCTTTCTTCTTTTTTTTCTTTTTCTTCTTCTTCTTTCTTCACCTTCTTCTTCTTCTTCTTCTTTCTTCTTTTTCTTTTTCTTCTTCTTCATCTTCCTTCTTCTTCTTCTTCTTCTTCTTCTTTCTTTTTCTTCTTTTTTTCTTCCATCTTTTCTTTTTCTTCTTTCTTCTTTCTACTTCTTCTTCTTCTTCTTCTTCTTCTTCTTTCTTCTTCTTCTTCTTCTTCTTCTTCTTCTTTCTTCATCTTCTTCTTGGTCTTCTTGTTCTTCTACTTCTTCTTCTTCTACTTCTTTCTTCTTCTTCTTCTTCTTCTTCTTCTTCTTCTTTCTTTTTCTTTTTTTTCTTTTTCTTTCATCTTCTTCTTCTTTCTTCCTCTTCTTCCTTCTTCTTTCTTCTTCTTTTTCTTTCTTCTTCTTCTTCTTCTTCTTCTTCATCTTCATTATTCTTCTCCTTCCTTCTTCTTTGATCTTCTTCTTTCTTCTTTCTTCTTTCTTCTTATTCTTTCTTCTCCTTTCTTCTTTCTTCTACTTCTTTCTTCTTCTTTCTTCTTCCTTTTTCTTCTTTCTTCTTTCTACTTCTTCTTCTTCTTCTTCTTCTTTCTTCTTCTTCTTCTTCTTCTTCTTCTTCTTCTTTCTTCTACTTCTTTTTAGTCTTCTTATTCTTCTACTTCTTCTTCGTCTTCTTCTTCTTCTTCTTTCTTCTTCGTCTTCTTCTTCTTCTTCTTCTTTCTTCTTCTTCTTCATCATCTAACCTTATTTCGTCTTCTCCTGTACTTCCGCTTTCTTCTTCTTCTTTCTTCTTAATCTTCTATCCGATTATCCTTCTTCTTCCTCTTCTTCTTCATCTTTTTAATTCTTCTTCTTTTGCTTTCTTCTTCTCATTTCTTCTTCTCTTTCTCCTTCTTCTTCTTCTTCTTTCTCACTCCTCTTCTTTCTTCTTCTTCTTTCTTCTTCTTCTTTTTTCTTCTTCTTTCTTCTTCTTTTTCTTCCTTCTTCTTCTTTTTTCTTCTTCCTTTTCTTTCTTCTCCTTTCTTCTCCATCTTCTTCTTCTTCTTTATCTTTCTTCTTCTTCTTCTTTCGTTTGCTTCTTCTTCTTCTTCTTCTTCTTTCTTCATTCTTCTTCTTCATCATCTTTTTCTTTCTTCTTCTTCAACTTTCTTCTTCCTTCTCCTTCTTTCTCCTTCTTCTTTCTATAATGACTTCTTCTTTTTCTTCTTCACTTCCTTACTCATTTTCTTCTTCCATCTTTATCTTTCTACTTTTTCTTTTTTCTTCTACTGCTTTCTTCTTCTTCTTCTTCTTCTTCTTCCTTCATATTCTTTCTTCTTCTTCTATCTCCATCCTCTCCTTTCTTCTTCTTCTTCTTCTTCCTCCTTTTTCTTCTTCTTTTTCCTTCTTCTACTTCTTTCTTCTTCTTCTTCTTCATCTTATTCTTTCTTCTTCTTCTTCTTTCTTCTTCTTCCTCCTCCTTCTTCTTTCTTCTTCTTCTTTTTACTTCTTCTTTTTCTTCTCATTTCTTCTTATTCTTCTTCCTCCTTCCTTTTATTTCTTCTTTTTCTTCTTTCTTCTTTCTTCTTCATCTTCTTCCTCTATCTCTTCTTCTTTCTTCTTCTTCTTTCCACTTCTTCTTTCTTCTTCTTCATTATTCGTCTTCATCTTTCTTCTTCTTCTCCTTCTTTTATCTTCTTGCTCTTCTTTCTTCTTCTTTCTTCATCTTCTTCATCTTTCTTCTTTCTTCTTCTTTTTCTTCTTCTTCTTCTTCTTCCTCTTCTTCTGCTTTTTCTTCTTCTCTTTTTCTTCTTTCTTCGTTCTCTCCTTCTTCTTCTTCCTCTTCTTCTTCGTCTTCATCGACTTTCTTCATCTACTTTTTCTTATTCTTCTTCTCTCTTCTACTTCTTTCTTCTTCTTTCTTCTTCTTTCTTCTTCTTCTCTCTTCTTCTTCATCTTTCTTCTTCTTTTTTTTTTCTTCTTTTTC
>JAIUJO010000544.1:97500-107500 GCA_023846275.1 Vanilla planifolia | reverse complement strand
TTTTTCTTCTTCATCGTCTTCTTTTTCTTCATCTTTCTTCTTCTTATACTTCTTTCTTCTTCTTCTTCTTCATCTTTCTCCTTCTTCTTCTTCTTCTTCTTCTTTCTTCTTCTCCTTTATTCTTCTTCTTCTTCTTCATCTTTCTTCGTCATCTTCCTTCTTCTTATTCTTCCTTGTTCCTCTTCTTCTTCTTCTTCTTCTTCTTTCTTCTTCTTCTTCTTTCTTTATCTTCTTCTTTCTTCTTCTTCTACTTTCTTCTTTTTCTTTCCTCTTCTTGCTCTGTTTTCTCCTTCTTCTTCTTCTTATTTCTTTTTCTTTCTTCTTATTCTTTCTTCGTCTTCTTCTTCTTCTTCTTCTTTCTTCATCTTCTTCTTCTTTCTTCTCCGCCTTCTTCTTTTTCTTTCTTTTTCTTTTTCTTTCCTCTTCTTCTTTCCTGTTCTTCTTCCTTGTCCTTCTTTCTTCTTTTTTCATTATCTTCTTCATTCTTCTTCTTCTTCATCTTCCTCTTCTACTTCCTCTTTATTCTTCTTCTTCCTACTTCTTCTTTGTTCTTCTTTCTTTTTCTACTTCTTTTCTCTTCTTCCTTCTTCTTACTTCTCCTTTCTCCTTTTATCTTTTTCATCTTTTTCTTTTTTTTCTTCTTCTTCTTGTTTTTCTTCTTCTCCTCCTCCTTTTCTTTCTTTCTTTGTTTTCTTATTCTTCTTTTTCTCCATCAACTTCTTCTTCTTCATGTTCTTCTTTCTTATTTTTCTTCTTCTTTCTTCTTCTTCTTCTTCTTCATCTTCTTCTTCGACTTTCTTCTCCTACTTCTTATTATTATTCTTTTTCTACTTCTTCATTCTTCCTTCTTTCTTCTTCTTTCTTCTTTTTCTTTCATCTTCTTTTCTTTCTTCTGCTTCTTCTTCTTTCTTTCTCCTTCTTTCTTCTTCTTCTTCTTCCACATTTTTCATTTGATTGTTGTTCTTGTTCTTTTTCTTTCTTCCTCTGCTTCTTTTTTCATCTTCTACCTTCTTCTTCTTCTTTCCCCTTCTTTCTTTCTTCTTCTTTATTCTTTATCTGCTTCCTTATTTTTCTTTTTTCTTTTTCTTCTTTCTTCTTCTTTCTTCTTTTTCTTCTTCTTCTTCTTCTTCTACTTTCTCCCTATTCTTCTTTCTACTTCTTCTTTCTTCTTTGTTTTTCATCTTCCTTCTTCTTCTTCTATCTTCTTGCTCTTTAGGTTCTTCTTTTTCTTTTTCTTTCTTCGTCTTCTTCTTTCTTCTTCTTCTTTTGTTTTTTTCTTCTTTCTTTTTCTTCATCTTCATCTTCTACTTCTTTTTCTTCTACTTCTTTCTTCTTCTTATTCTTCTTCTTCTTCTTCTACTTCTTCTTTTTCTTCTTCTTTTTATTATTTCTTCTTTGTTCTTCTTCTTTCTTTTTCTCCTTCCTTTTTCTTCTTGCTTCTTCTTCTTCTTTCTTCTTCTTACTTCTTTTTCTTCAACTTCTTCTTTTTTCTTCTTCTTTCTTCTTCTTCTTCTTCCTTGTTCTTCTTCTTTCATCTTTCTCTTCTTTCTCCGTCTATCTTCTTCTTCTTCTCTTTCTTCTTCTTTCTTTTTCTTCTTCTTCTTCTTCTTCTTCTTTTTCTATTTCTTCTTCTTCTTTCTTCTTCTTCTTCTTCGTCTTCTTCTTCTTTCTTTTTCTCTTCTTCTTCTTTTTATTCTTCTTTTTCTTCTTCTTCTTCTTCCTCTTCTTCTTCCTCTTCTTCTTCTTCTTTCATCTTTCTTCTTCTTCTTCTTTCTTCATCTTTTTTCCTCTTCATCTTCCTTCTTCTTCTTCTTCTACTTCTTTTCTCCTTCCTCTTCTTCTTCTTCTTCTTCTTTCTTCATCCTCTTCTTCTTTCTTCTTCTTCATTTCTTCTTTTTTCTTTCTTCTTGTACTTCTTTCTTCTTCTTCTTTCATCTTCTTCTTGTTCTTTCTTCTTTTTCTTCTTTTACTTCTTCTTAATTCTTCTTCATCTTCTTTATTCTTTTTCATTATTCTTCTTCTTCTTTCTTTTTTTCTTCTTTCTTCTTCTTCATCTTCATCTTCTTCTTCT
Source organism: Vanilla planifolia (assembly GCA_023846275.1). Lineage (NCBI taxonomy): Eukaryota > Viridiplantae > Streptophyta > Magnoliopsida > Asparagales > Orchidaceae > Vanilla > Vanilla planifolia. The sequence goes on along the minus strand of JAIUJO010000544.1, from coordinate 105,429 downwards.
TCTTCTTATTCATCTTTCTTCTTCTTCTTCTTTTTCTTCTTCTCTTCTTCTTCTTCTTCTTCTTTATTATTCGTGTTATTATTATTATTTTTTCTTCTTTGTTCTTCGTCTTTCTTTTTTCTTCCTCCATTTTCTTCTTCTTTCTGCTTCCTCTTTGTTCTCCCTCTCTTTTCTTCTTCTTCTTCTTCTCTCCTTTTTCTTCTTCTTTTTCTTTTTTTTTCTTCTTTCTTCTTCTTCTTCTTCATCTTATTCTTTCTTCTTCTTCTTCTTTCTTCTTCTTCCTCCTCCTTCTTCTTCTTTCTCCTTCTTCTTTCTACTTCTTCTTTTTCTTCTCATTTTCTTCTGATTCTTCTTCTTCCTTCCTTCCTTTTATGTCTTCTTTTTCTTCTTTCTTCTTCTTTCTTCTTCTTCTTCTTCCTCTATCTCTTCTTCTTTCTTCTTCTTCTTTCCACTTCTTCTTTCTTCTTCTTCATTTATTCATCTTCATCTTTCTTCTTCTTCTCCTTCTTCTATCTTCTTGCTCTTCTTTCTTCTTCTTTCTTCATCTTCTTCATCTTTCTTCTTTCTTCTTCTTTTTCTTCTTCTTCGTCTTCTTCTTTTTTTCTTCTTCCTTTTTCTTCTTTCTTCGTTTTCTCCTTCTTCTTCTTCCTCTTCTTCATCTTCGTCTTCTTCGACTTTTTTCTTCTACATTTTCTTATTCTTCTTCTCTCTTCTACTTCTTTCTTCATCTTCTTTCTTCTTCTACTCTCTTCTTCTTCATATTTCTTCTTCTTCTTCTTAGTCTTCTTCTTCTTATTTCTTTCTTTTTCTTCTTCTTTCTTCCTCCTCTTCTTTCTTCTTCTTCTTTCTTCTTCTTTCTTTTTCTTTGTCTCTCTTCTTCTTCTCCTTCTTCTTCTTTCTTCATCTTCTTTCTTCTCCTTTCTTCTTCTTCTTCTTCTTCTTTCTTCTTCTTTCTTCCCCTTCTTCTACATCTTCTTCTTCTTCTTCTTCGTTTCTTCTTCTTCTTTCTTCTTCTTCTACTCACTTCTCCTTCTTCTATCTTCTTCTTCTACTTGTTCTTCTTCTTTCTTCTTCTTCTTTTGTCTTCTACTTTTTCCTTCTTAATTCTTCTTTCTTTTTATCCTTCAACTTTTCTTCTTTCTTCTTCTTCTTCTATCTTCTACTTCTTTCTTCTTAATCTTTTTTCTTTTTATCCTTCAACTTTTTCTTCTTCTTCTTCTGTCTTCTATTTCTTTCTTCTTAATCTTCTTTCTTTTTATTCTTCAACTTTTTCTTCTTCTTCTTCTTCTTCTTCTTTCTACTTCTCCTTCTTCTTCTTCTCTGTTTTGCATCTTTTTTCGTCATCTTTCTTTCTTCTTCTTTCTTCTTCTTCATTCTTCTTCTTCTTCTTCTTCTTCACTTTTCCTCTCATTCTTTCCTCTTCTTCTTTATACTTCTTCTATCGTCTTGTTGTTCTTTCTTTTTTTTTCTTCTTTCTTCTTCCTATTCCTTCTTTTTTTTCTTTCAACAAGCTCTTATTCTTACCTCTTATACTTCTTCTTCATCTTCTTTTCTTCTTCTTCTCCCTCCTCTTCTTTCTTCTTCTTCTTTCATCTTCCTCTTCTTTCTTCCTTTTCTTTCTTCTCCTTCTTTTCATGGTATTCTTCTTCTTCTTCTTCATCATCTTCTTCTTCAACTTCTTTCTTCTTCTTCCTCTCCTTCTTCTCCTTCTTTCTTATTCTTCTTTTATCTTCTTCCTCTTCTTTCTTCTTCTTTCTTTTTCTTTTTTTCTTCGTTCTTCCTCTTCTTCTTCCTCTACTTCTTTCTTCTTCTTCTTCTTCTTCCTCTTCCTCTTCTCCTACTTCTTCTTCTTTCTCTTCTTCTTCTCTCTTCCTCTTCTTCATTCATCTCCACCTTCTTTCTTCTCCTTCTTTCTTCTTCTTTTTCTTTCCTCTTCTTTTTTTGATCTCCTTTGTCTTATTCTTCTTCTTCTTCTTCTACTTCTACTTCTTCTTCTTTTCCTTTCTTAATCTTATTTCTTCACCTCCTTTCTTCTTTTCCTTTTTCTTCATCTTCTTTCTTCTCCTTCTTTCCTTTCTTCTTCATATTCTTCAACTTTTTCTTCTTCTTCTTCTTCTTTTTCTTCTTCTTCATCTTCTTCTTCTACTCCTTCTTTTTCTTCTTTGCACTTCTTCTTCTTCTTCTTCTTCTTCTTCTTCTTCTTCTTCTTCTTTCTCGTCCTTCTTCTTCTTCTTTAGTATTTTTTCTTTCTTCTTCTTCTCTTTTTCTTCTTCTTTCTTCTTCTTCTTTTTTCTCTTCTTCTTCTTCCTCTTCTTCTACTCTTCTTTCTTCTCCTTCTTCTTCTTTCACCTTTTTCTTTCTTCTATTTCTTCATTCTTCCTCTTCTCCTTCTGTTCTTCTTTCTTCTTTTTCTTCTTCTTCTTCTTCTTCTTCTTCTTTCTTTTCTTCTTTTTTTTCTCTCTTCTTCTTCTTCTTTTTTCTTCTTCTTTGTTGTTCTTCTTCTTCTTCATCTATCTTTCTTCTTTCTCTTCTTCTGCTTCTTTTTTCTTCTTCTTTGTTGTTCTTCTTCTTCTTCATCTATCTTTCTTCTTCCTCTTCTTCTTCCATTCTTTGTTCTTTTTTTTATTCTTTCTTCTTCATCATCTTTTTCTTTCTTTCTTCTTCTTGCTCCTTCAACTTTCCTCTTCTTCTTTCTACTTCTTCTTCTTCCTCTTCTTCTTCTTCTTTATTCTTTTCTTTTTACTTTTTCTTTTGAACTTTTTCTTCTTTCTTCTACTACTTTCTTCTTCTTCATCTTCTTCTTCTTCATCTTCTTCTTCTTCATCATCTTCTACTTCTTTCTTCCTCTTCCTATTTCTTCTTCTTCTTTCAACTTCTTATTTCTTTTTCTTCTTTCTTCTTGTATTGTCTTCCTCTTCTTTGTTCTACTTTCTTTCTATTGTTGTTCTTTTTTCTTCTACTTTCTTCTTCTTCTTCTTCTTCTTCTTCTTCTTTTTCTTCTTCTTCTTTCTGTTCATAATTTTTCTTCTTCTTCTTCTTTCTTCTTCTTTTTTCTTCTTCTTCTTTCTCCCTCTTCTCCTTCTTCTTCTTTCCTATTGTCCTTCTTCTTCTTCCTTCTTTCTTCTTCTTCATCTTCTTCTCCTTCTTCTTCTTCTTCTTTTTCTTCCTTCTTCTTTTTTCTTCTTTTTACTTCTTAATCTTTCATCTTCTTCCTTCTTCTACTTCTTCTTGTTATTCTTCTTCTTTCTTCTACTTTTTCTTTTCTTTCTTCTTGTTTTTTCTCTCTGTTCTTTCTACTTTTTCTTTTTACTTCTTCTTTTTCTTCATTCTTCTTTCTTTTTCTTCCTTCTTCTTCTTCTTCTTCTTCTTCTTTATTCTTCAACTTCTTTGTCTTCTTCCTCTTCTACTTCTTCTTCTTCTTCTTCTTCTTTCTTTTTCTTCTTCTTCTTTCTTCTTCTTCTTCTTCTTCATTCTTTTCTTCTTCTTCATCATTTTACTCTACTTTCGTCTTCTCCTTCTCCTTCTACTTCTTTCTTCTTCTTCTTTCTTCTTAATCTTCTTTCCTTTTATCCTTCTTCTTTTTCTTCTTCTATTTCATTCTTCTTCATCTTCTTTCTTCTTCTTATTTCTTCTTTCTTCTTCTTCTTCTTCTTCTTCTTCTTCTTCCATCTTCTTCCTTTTCTTCTTCTTTCTTCCACCACTTTGTTCTTCTTCTTCTTTCTTCATTTTCTTCTTCTTTCTTATTATTTCTTCTTCTTCTATCTTTATTATTCTTCTTCTTCTTCTTATTCCTATTTCTTCTTCTTCTTCTTCTTTCTTCCTTCTTCTTCTTCACCTTTTTCTTTCTTCTTCATCTTTGTTCTTCTTCCTCCTTCTTTCTCCTTCTTCTTTCTACTACTTCTTCTCTTCTTCTTTATTCATTTTCTTCTTCCTTCTTTGTCTTTCTACTTTTTCTTTTTTCTTCTACTGCTTCCTTCCTCTTCTTCTTCTTCTTCTTCTTCTACTTCTTTCTTCCTCTTCTTCAATCTTCTTCTTTCTTCTTCTTCTATCTCCTTCCTCTTCAGGCTTCTTCTTTCTTCTTCTTTCTTCTTGTTATTTTTCATTTTTTCTTCTTTCTTCTTCTTCATTTTCTTCTTCTTATTTTTCCTTTACTCTTTCTGCTTCTTCTTCTTCTTTCATTTTCTTCTTTATTCTTCTTCTTCTTTCTTCTTCTTTTTCATCTTTTTTATTCATCTTTTTTCAAATTTCTTCTTCTTCCTCCTCCTTTCTACTGCTTCTTTCTTCTACTTCTTTTTTCTTCTTATTATTCTCTCATTTTCCTTCTTCTTTTTCTTCTTTATTCTTTTTCTTTCTTTTTTTTCTTCTTTCTTCTTGTTCTTCTTTCTTCTTCTACTTCTTCATCTTCTTCTTCTCCTATCTCCTCTTCTATTTTCTTCTTCTTTCTTCTCCTTTTCTTCTTATTCATTCTTCTTCTTCTTTCTTCTTCTTGTTATATCTTCTTCCTCTTCTTTCTTCTTCTTTCTTCTTCCTCTTCTTCTTCTTCTTCTTCTTCTTTCTTCTTCTTCTTCTTTTCTATTTCTTCTCCATCATTTTCTTTTTTCTTCTTCTTCTCCTAATTCTTCTACTTCTTCTTCTTGTACTTCTTTTTTCTTCTTTTTCTTCTTTTTCTTCTAATTCTTTCTTCGTGTACTTCTTCTACTTCTACTTTCTTTTCTACTTCTTATTCATCTTCTTTCTTTTACTTCTTTCTTCTTTTTCCTTCATCTTCTTTCTACTTTTTCTTCTTTCTCCTTCTTTCTTTTTTTTTTCATTTTCTTCTTCTTCTTTCTTCTCCTTCTTCTTCTTCTTCTTCTTTCTTCTTTTTCTTTTTCTTCTTTTTCTTCTTTTTCATCTTCCTTCTTCTTCTTCTTCTTCTTCTTCTTCTTTCTTTTTCTTCTTTTTTTTCTTTCATCTTTTCTTTTTCTTCTTTCTTCTTTCTACTTCTTCTTCTTCTTCTTCTTCTTCTTCTTTCTTCTTCTTCTTCTTCTTCTTCTTCTTTCTTCATCTTCTTCTTGGTCTTCTTGTTCTTCTACTTCTTCTTCTACTACTTCTTTCTTCTTCTTCTTCTTCTTCTTCTTCTTTCTTTTTCTTTTTCTTCTTTTTCTTTCATCTTCTTTTTCTTTCTTCTTCTTCTTCCTTGTTCTTTCTTCTTCTTTTTCTTTCTTCTTCTTCTTCTTCTTCTTCATCTTCATTATTCTTCTTCTTCCTTCTTCTTCGATCTTCTTCTTTCTTCTTTCTTCTTATTCTTTCTTCTCCTTTCTTCTTTCTTCGACTTCTTTCTTCTTCTTTCTTCTTTCTTCTTCCTTTTTCTTCTTTCTTCATTCTACTTCTTCTTCTTCTTCTTCTTCTTCTTCTTCTTCTTTCTTCTACTTCTTCTTCATCTTCTTATTCTTCTACTTCTTCTTCATCTTCTTCTTCTTCTTCTTTCTTCTTCGTCTTCTTCTTCTTCTTCTTTCTTCTTCTTCTTCATCATCTAACCTTATTTCATCTTCTCCTGTACTTCCTCTTTCTTCTTCTTCTTTCTTCTTAATCTTCTATCCGCTTATCCTTCTTCTCCCTTTTCTTCTTCTTCTTTTTAATTGTTCTTCTTCTGCTTTCTTCTTCTCTTTCTCCTTCTTCTTCTACTTCTTTCTCACTCCTCTTCTTTCTTCTTCTTCTGTCTTCTTCTTCTTTTTCCTTCTTCTTTCTTCTTCTTATTCTTCCTTCTTCTTCTTCTTTCTTCTTCCTTTTCTTTCTTCTCCTTTCTTCTCCATCTTCTTCTTCTTTATCTTTCTTCTTCTTCTTCTTTCGTTTGCTTCTTCTTCTTCTTCTTCTTCTTCTTTCTTCATTCTTCTTCTTCATCATCTTTTTCTTTCTTCTTCTTCAACTTTCTTCTTCCTTCTCCTTCTTTCTATAATGACTTCTTCTTCTTCTTCTTCTTCACTTCCTTACTCATTTTCTTCTTCCATCTTTATCTTTCTACTTTTTCTTCTTTCTTCTACTGCTTTCTTCTTCTTCTTCTTCTTCTTCTTCTTCTTGTTCTACTTCTCTCTTCCTCTTCTTCTTTCTTCATATTCTTTCTTCTTCTTTTATCTCCATCCTCTTCTTTCTTCTTCTTTTCTCTTCTTCCTTCTCCTTTATCATCTCATTATTTTTCTACAACTTTCTTATTCTTCTTCTTTCTTCTTCTCCTTCTTCTTTCTTTTTCATCATCTTTCTTCTTCTTCTTTCTTCTTCATCTTCTTTCTTATGCTTCTTTCTTTTAATTCTTATTCATCTTCTTCTTCACCTTCTTCTTCCTCTTCTTCTTTACTTTTTTCTTCTTCTTCTTCTTCTTCTTCTTCTTTATTCTTCTTCTTCTTTTATCATCTTCCACCTCTTCATCTTCTTTCTTCTTCTTCACTCCTCTTAATATTCTTACATCTCATCTTTCTTCTTCTTCGTATTCTTCATTCGTCTTTTTCTTCTTTCTTCTTCTTCTTTCTTCTTGTTCTTCTTTCTTCTTCTTCTTTTTCAACTTTCATCTTCTTCTACTTCTTTCTTCCACTTCTTCCTTCTTTCTTCTTCTTGTTCTTTCTTCTTCTACTCCTTATTCTTCTTCTACATTCTTCTTCTTCTTCTTTTTTCTTATTCTTCTTCTTCTCCTTCTTCTTCTTCTTCTTCTTTATACTTCCTCTTCTTCTTCATCTTCTTTCTTCGTCATCTTCTTTTTTCTTCATCTATCTTCATCTATCTTCTTCATCATCTTTCTTCTTCTTCTTTCTTTCTCTTCTTCCTTCTTCTTCTTCTTCTTCTTCTTCTTCTTCTTATTCTTCATCTTCTTTTTCTTCTTCTTCTTCTTCCGTCTACTTCTTCTTCTTCTTCCTCTTGTTCTTCTTTCCCACTTCTTCTTCTTTTTTCTTCTTCTTCATTTTTTTCTTCTTCTTCTTTCTTCTTTTTCTTTCTTCTTCATCTTCTCTCTTCTTCTCCATTCTTTTACTTCTTCTTTGTTCTTCTTCCTTCTTCTCCTACTTCTTTCTACTTCTTCTTCTTGATATTCTTCTTCTTCTTCTTTTCTCCTTTCTACTTCTTTTGCTTCTTCTACTTCTTCTTTCTAATTCTTCTTTCTTCTCCTACTTCTTTCTTCTTCTTTTTTCTTCTTCTTCTTCTTCTTCTATCTTTTTCTTCTTCATTCTTCTTTTCCTTTCAGTTACAACTTCTTTTTTCTTCTTCTTTCTATTTTTCTTTTTTCATCTTCATCTTCTTCTTCTTCTTCTTCTTCTTTCTTCTTTTTCTCTCTTCTTCTTCTTCTTTCTTCTTCTTTTTTTCTTCTTTTTCTCCTTCTTCTTCATCTTCTTCTTCTTTCTTCTACTTCTTCTTGGTCTTCTTATTCTTCTACTTCTTCTTCTTCTTCTACTTCTTCTTCTTCTTCTTTCTTCTTCTTCTTCTTCTTCTTCTTCTTCTTTCTTTTTCATCGTCTTTATCATCTAACCTTATTTCGTTTTCTCCTTGTACTTCTTCTTTCTTCTTAATCTTCTATCCTCTTATCCTTTTTCTTCCTCTTCTTCTTCTTCTTCTTCTTAATTCTTGTTCTTCTGCTTTCTTTTTCTCATTTCTTCTTCTCTTTCTACTTCTTCTTCTTCTTTCTTCTTCTTCTTCTTCTTTCTCACTTCTTTGTTCTTCTTCTTTTTTATTCTTCTTTCTTCTTCTTCTTCTTCTTCCTTCTTCTTCTTCTTTCTTTTTCCTTTTCTTTCTTCTCCTTTCTCTCCATCTTCTTCTTCTTCTTTATCTTTCTTCTTCTTCTTCTTCTTTCTTCATTCTTCTTCTTCATCATCTTTTTCTTTCTTTTTCTTCAAATTTCTTCTTTCTCCTCCTTTCTATAATGACTTCTTCTTCTTCTTCTTCCTCTTCACTTCCTTACTCATTTTCTTC
>JAIUJO010000544.1:37500-92500 GCA_023846275.1 Vanilla planifolia | reverse complement strand
TTTCTTCTTCTGCTTCTTCCTTCTCCTTCTTCTTTTCTTTTCTTATTTGTCTTCTTCTTCTTCTTCTTCTTCTTTCGTTTTTTTCTTTCTTCTTCTTCTTTCTTCTTCTTCTTTCCTCTTCTTCTTCTTCTTTCTTCTTCTTCTTTTCTTCTTCTTCTTCTTTCTACTTCTTCTTCTTTCTTCCTTTTCTTTCTTCTTCTTCTTCTTCATTCTTCTTCTTCTTCTTCTTCTTTTCTACTTTGTTCTTCTTCCTTACCTTCTTCTTCTTCTTCTTCTTCTTCTTCTTCTTCTTCTTCTTTTTTCTTCTTCTTCATCTCCTTTCTTCCTTTTCTTTCTTCTTCTTCTTCCTTCTTCTTCTTTTTCTTTTCTTCTTTCTTCTTCCTCCTTATCTTCTTCTTCTTCTTCTTCTTCTTCGTCTTTCTTCTTCTTCTTCTTCTTCTTTCTTTTTCATCATCTCATTTCTTCTTCTTCTTTGTTCTTCTTCTTCATTCTTCTTCTTTTTCTTCATCTATCTTTCTTCTTCTTCTTCTTCCTTTTTTTTTCTTCTTCTTCTTCTTTTTCTTCATCTTCTTCTTCGTCTTCTTTCACATTCTTCTACTTCTTCTTCTTCTTCTTCTTCTCTTCTTCTTTCTTCTTTTCCTTTCTTCTTAATCTTTTTCCTTCTTCTTTCCTATTCTTTTTCTTTCTTCTCCTTCTTTTTCTTCTTCTTCTTCTTCTTCTTCTTTCTTCTTCTACTCCTTTCTTCTTCTTCGTCTTCTTCATTGTTTTTCTTCTTATTTCTTCTTATTCTTTCTTCTTCTTCTTCATTGTTCTTCTTCTTTCATCTTTTTCATCCATCTTCTTATTCATCTTCTCTCTTTCTTTCTTTCTTCTTCTTCTTCTTCTTCTTCCTTTTTCTTTTTCTTCTCCTTTTTCTTCTTCTTGTTCATCATTTTCATTCGTCTTCTTCTTCTTTCTTCATATTCTTTCATCATCCTCTTTCTCCTTTTACTTTCTTCTTCTTTATCTTCTTCTTCTTCTTCTTCTGCTTCATCTTTCTTCTTCATCTTTCTTCTTCTTCTTCTTCTTCTTCTCCTTCTACTTTTTTCCTCTTCTTCCTTCTTCCTCTTCTTAATTTTTTTCTCCTTCTTCTTCTTCTTCATCTACTTCTTTATTCTTCTTCATCTTCCATCTTATTCCTTCACCTTCTTTCTTCTTTCTTCATCTTCTTTCTTCTTCTTCTTCTTGTTCCTTTTTTTTCTTCTTTCTTCTACTTCTTTTTCTTTCTTCTTCTTTTTTCTTTCTCCTCCTCCTTTCTACTTCTTCTTCTTCCTCCTCTTCTTTGTAAGAGCCCTAGTTTTCTCTTATTTGTATTTTTTATATTTTTTTAATAGAAAGAGCTCCGTGAGACGAATCCAACTATGTTTAATTTGTAATTTTCGGAGCTCTAATGAATAAATTATTAATTTTTGAAGATTTGAGATAAATTTGTAACGTAGAGGATAGATCTATAAATTTTAAATGTCGGCTTAGTTCAAATCCGATTGGCGGAGGATATATTTGCAAATATAAAATTTAGAGGGGGTTTTCTGCAAAAACGCGGTTCACGAACCGACGGATAAGCATGTCTATAAAAGCCGAGCCAGGTGCGTTTGGAAAAGCACTTCTGCGAAAAAAACGCCGGCGAAGAGGTGGCAGAGTGCGACGATTAAGTTTCCATATGGTAAGAAATATATTTTTGTCGTCGGGGTTGTGTAAAGTTTTCTGGTGAGCGGGGGAGATCGAGAGACGGAAGCCGAGCCGGATTCGATTGATTTAGCATATGAAACGGTCGATCCAGCACCGGCGAAAAATTTCGGTTTCGCCGGACGCGAGAGAGAGAGAGGGGAGGCAGCGTGAACCGGTCCAGGCTTTGGACCGGGTTACGCTGCTGAACCGGATGCCGAGGCACGCGGTCCCGCACGTCGAGCGCGCGGTCCAGCGCCAAGCGCGCGGGGTTCAGCGCGCCGAGCGTCCGGTTTAGCGCCAAGCCCTCGCGGTCCAGCCCGCCGAGCGTGCGCGCGCGGTCCAGCGGGCTGTTCAGTGCCGCGTAAGCCATCTTTTGGGATTATTTTGGGGTGTGTTTGGAAAAGCTTTTAGAAAGCTTTTCTGCGCGGGCGGTCCAGCGCCGAACGTGCGCGCGCGGTCCAGCGGGCGGTTCAGTGCCGCGTAAGCCCATCTTTTGGGATTATTTTGGGGTGTGTTTGGGAAAGCTTTTAGAAAGCAATTTTTTTTACTAATAAGCATATTTAAATTAATTATTTTTGTATTTTACGGGCTTGTAGGACATCAAGAAGAAACAGAAGTGAGTAAGACAGTTGGTACAGTAAATTCAGGTAGATAAATTCCTAACCCTGTGATGTAGCATAATATTATGTATTTTTACATGGTTTTCTTACTATTATAAAATTTGTGATTTGTTGCATATGTTTATGGTATAAAAAGAAAGGAATATTATGGTGTGGATTATTTATGCATTTGCATGAAAAACTAAAAAGAAAGAAATAACATGATATGACAATGAAATCAAAAGAAAGAAACAATATGGAAAGAAGGTCTTTTGATATGGCATAATTGTTTGGAATCATGATTGGAAATGATAGTAAAAATAGATTCCCAGAGAACATTATCCTCACCACTAGGCCCAGCATGTGTTGCAGGGTATCGATCTTCGGATCAGATATCTACCTAATGTTTATACCAGGCCCAGCGTGTGTCGCAGGGTATCGATCTTCGGATCAGATATCTGCCTGGTATTATGTGCTATGACTCCATGATGAATTACACCAGGCCCAGCATGTGTTGCAGGGTATGGTACCATACCTGCCTGGTGGCACTAGGCCCAGCATGTGTTGCAGGGTATTGATCTTCGGATCAGATATCTGCCTAGTGTTATGTGTTTGGTTGGATGCCGGCTAGAGGTCATTTATTGATGATGTTTGGATCCAGAGGATAATGCGTCAAAGGGAATTGGGCCCGAAAATAATACACATATAAGGAACTGGCATTTCTTTATGGTTTTCATTTGGCATTACCTTATATATATGACATGGTATGGTTAAGCTTGATGCATATGATTCATCTTTATTGTTTATGGTATTTTGTTTTGTCTTTTTATTTACTTGGTTAACTATGTGGATTTATCTACCGAGATGTGTAAATCTCATTTAGTGCTTACATCACAGGTCATGAAACCACTGCACCGAGAGATGGGAATGGTGCTGCTAGAGAAGAGCCATTTTCAAGAGATGTGTGAGAGTGAGAAAATTTTAGTGTGATTAAATGTTTTTAAAAACATGCCTATATATATATTTTAGATTTTGGAGTTGGTGTTTGCCTTACCGTCGAGTCCTCACCTTTGGTTTGTTTATTTGTCCTCACTTAGACGTTGGATCTCGTGACTTTGATGTTCATTTTGTGACATAATGGTATTGATGTCGGTGGGTGCTTGACATTCTTCTTCTTCTTTATCCTTTTTCTCCTTACTTCTTTTTATTTCTACTTTTTCTTCTTTCTTCTACTACTTTCTTCTTATTATTATTCTTCTTCTTCTACTACTACTTCTTTCTTCATCTTTCTCTTTCTTCTTCTTCTTTCTACTTCTTATTTCCTCTTCTTCTTTCTTCTTCTTATATCTTCTTCCTTTTCTTTCTTCCTGTTCTTAATCTTTTTTCTTCTTCTTTCTTCCTTTTCTTCTACTTCTTCTTTCTTCTTCTTCTTATTATTATTATTTCTTCTTTTTTGTTCCTTTTTATTCTTTTTCTTCTTCTTTTTTTTCTTATTCTTTCTTCTTTTTCTTTGTTCTTCCACTACTTTCGTCTACTTTTTCCTTTTCCTCTTCTTCTTCTTCTTCTTTCTTCTTCTTTTTCATCTTTTATATTCTACTTTCTTCTTCTTCCTCCTCCTTCTTCTTCTTTCTTCTTCTTTCTACTTCTTCTTCTTCTTCTTGTTTCTTCTTATTCTTCTTCTTTTTCTTCTTCTTCTTTGCTCTTCTTCTTCTTCCTTCTTTCTATTTCTTCTTTTTCTTCTCTCTTCTTCTTCTTCTTCTTCTTCTTCTTTCTTCTTCTTTCCACTTCTTCTCTCTTCTTCTACATTATTCTTGTTCATCTTTCTCCTTCTTCTTCTTCTTCTTCTTCTTCTTTCTTCTTGCTCTTCCTTCTTCTTTTTTCTTCATCTTCTTCTTCTTTCTTCTTTCTTCATGTTTTTCATTTTCCTTTTTCTTCTCCTTCTTCCGCTTCTTCTTCTTCGTCTTCTTCGACTTTCTCCTTCTAACTCTTCTTATTCTTCTTTTTTCTTCTACTTCTTTTTTCATCTTCTTTCTTCTTCTTCTCTCTTTTTCTCCTTTCTTCTTCTTATTTCTTCTTCTTCTTCCTCTTCTTCTTCTTCTTATTTCTTCCTTTTCTTCTTCTTTCTTCCTCCTCTTCTTTCTTCTTCTTCTTTCTTCTTATTCCTTTTTCTTCTTGTTTCTTCTTCTACTACTTCTTCTTCCTTCTTCTTTCTTGCACCTCTTCTTTCTTCTACTTTCTTCTTCTTCTTCTTCTTTCTTCTTCCTCTTCTTTCTTCTCCTTTCTTCTTTTTCTTCTTCTTCTTCTTTCTTCTTCTTTCTTCCCCTTCTTCTTCTTCTTCTTCTTCTTCTTCTTCTTCTTCTTTCTTCTTCTTTTCATTCTTCTTTTAACTTCTTCTACTTCTTCTTCTTCTTATTCTTCTTTCTTCTTCTCCTTCTTCTTCTTCTTTATTCTTCTTCTTCTTCTTCTTCTTCTTCTTTTGTCTTCTTCATCTCCTTTCTTCATCTTTTTTCTTCTTTTTGTCTTTGTTCTTCTTTTGTCTCCTTCTTTCCTTTTCTTCTTCGTCCTCTTTTTCTTCTTCTTCTTCTTCTTCTTCTTCCGCTTCCTTTCTTCTTCATCGTCTTTTTCTTCTTCTACTTTCTACTTCGTCTTGTTCTACTTCCTCTTCTTCTTTCTTCTACTTCTTCGTCTTCCATATTTTTCTTTCTTCTTCTTCTTCTTGCTTCTTCTTCTTTCCTCTTCTTCTTTTTCTTTCTTCTTCTTCCTTTTCTTCTTCTTCTTTCTTCCTTTTCTTTCTTCTTCTTCTTCATTCTTCTTTTTCTTCTTCTTCTTTTCTTTTTTCTTCTACTTCCTTGACTTCTTCTTTTTCTTCTTCTTCTTCTTCTTCTTCTTCTTCTTCTTCTTCTTTCTTCTTCTTCATCTCCTTTCTTCTTCTTCTTAATTCTTCTTCTTCATTCTTCTTCTTTTTCTTTATCTATCTTTCTTCTTCTTCTTCTTCTTCCTTTTTTCCTCTTTTTTTCTTCCTTCTTCTTCTTCATCTTTTTTTTTCTTCTTCTTCTTCTTTTTTCTTCCTCTTCCTCCTTCAATCTCCTTCTTCTTTCTACTTCTACTTCCTCCTCTTCTTCTTCTTTATTCTTTTTCTTCTTACTTCTTTTTCTTTCTACTTTTTCTTCTTTCTTCTACTAATTTCTTCTTCTTGTTATTCTTCATCTTCTTCTTCTTCTACTTCTTTCTTTATCTTCCACTTTCTTCTTCTACTTTCTACATCTTATTTCCTCTTCTTCTTTCTTCTTCTTCTATTTTCTTCCACTTCTTTCTTCCTGTTCTTCTTCTTTTTTCTTCTTCTTTCTTCCTTTTCTTCTTCTTTCTTATTATTATTATTATTGTTATTTCCTTTTCTTTATTCTTCTTCTTTCTTTTACTTATTCTTTTTTCTTCCTCTTTGTTCTTCCACTCCTTTCTTCTTCTTCTTCTTTTCCTTTTTCCCCTTCTTCTTCTTTCTTCTTCTTCTTTAACTTTTTCAATCTTCTTCTTTCCTCTTCTTCCTCATCATTCTTCTATCTCCTTCTTTCTAGTTCTTTTTTTCTTGTTCTTTCTTCTTAATCTTCCTCTTCTTCTTCTTCTTCTTCTTTATTCTTCTTCTTCTTCCTTCTTTTTATTTCTTCTTTTTCTTCTTTCTTCTTCTTCGTCTTCTTCATCTTCCTCTTCTTCTTTCTTCTTCTTCTTCTATATTCTTGCTCTTCTTCCTTCCTCATTCTTCATCTTCTTCTTCTTTCTTCTTCTTTTTCTTCTTCTTCTTCGTTTTCTTCTTCTCTTTTTCTTTTTTCTTCGTCTTCTCCTTCTTCTTCGTCCTCTTCTTCTTCTTCGACTTCTTCGACTTTCTTCTTCTACTTCTTCTTATTCTTCTTCTTTTTCTTCTCTTTTTTTTCTTCTTTCTTTTTCTTCTTCTTCCCCTTCTTTCTACTTCTTTCTTCTCCTATTTCATTCTCCTTCTTGATCTTCTTCTTCTTCTTTTTCTTCTTCTTCTTCTTTCTTTTCTTCTTCCTCTTCTTCTTCTTTCTTCTTCTTCTTCTTCTTCTTCTTCTTCTTCTTCTTATTCTTTTTCTTTCTTCTTTTTCTTTCTTTTTCTACTTCTTTCTTCTTCTTCTTTCCTCTTCTTTTTCTTCTTCTTTCTTCTTTTCCATGTTCTACTTCTTCTTCCATCTTCTTTCTCTTTCTACTTTTTTTCTTTCTTCTTTTTCTTTACTTCTCTTCATATATCTTCTCCATCATCTTCTTCTTCCTCTTCTTCTTCTTCTTCTTCTTCTTCTTCTTCCATCTTCTTCTTTTTCTTCTATCTTCTTCTTCTTCTTCTTTCTTATATTACTTTGTTCTTTTTCTTCTTCTTCTTCTTTCTTTCCTTCTTTCACTCTTCTATTCTTCTTCTTCTTCTTCCTTTTTCTTCTTCTTCCTATTCTTTCTTCATCTTCTTAATCTTTTTTCTTTCTTATTTTTCATCTTTCTTCTCCTTCTGCCTCCTTCTTCTTTCACTTACTTCTTTCTTCTTCTTTTTTCTTCTTCTTCTTCTTCATTCTTTTCTTCTTCCTTCTTTTTGTTCTTCTTCTTTCTTCTTCATCTTCTTTTTTCGTCATCTTTCTTACTCTTCTACTTTCTTTTCTTCTACTTCTGCTTTTTCTCTTCTTCATCTTCTTCTTTCTTCTTCTTCTTTTTCTTCTTCTCCTTCTTCTTTCTTCTTCTTCTTCTTCTTCTTATTTTTCTTCTTCTTTCTTCTATTTCTTCCTCCACTATCTTTTTTACTTCTTATTCTTCTTCTTTCTTCTACTTCTTCTTTCTTCTTCTTTCTTGTTCTTCTTCTTTCTACTTTTTCTTCTTTCTTCTTCTTCTTTCTTCTTTTTTCTTCTTCTTCTTCTTTCTTCTTCTTCTTCTTCTTTCCTCTTCTTCTTTTTCTTCTTTTTCTTCATCCTTCTTCTTCTTCTTCTTCTTCTTTGTTCTTCTTGTTCTTCATTTTTATTCTTCTTTCTTCTTCTCCTTCTTCCTTCTTCTTTCTTCTCCTTCTTTCTACTCTTCTTTCTTCTTCTTCTTCTTCTTCTTCTTCTTTATTCTTCTTCTTCTTCCTTCTTTTATCTTCTTCTTTCTTCAAGTTTCTCGTTCTTTCTTCTGCTTTCTTCTTTCTTCTTCTTCCTCTTCTTTCCTCTTTCTTTTTCTTCTTTCTTCTTCTACTTCTTCTTCTTCTTTCTTCTTCTTCTTCTTCTTCTTCTTTCATTTTTCTTTCTTCTTTTTCTTTCTTCTTCTTCTTCTTTCCTCCTCTTCTTCTTCTTCTTTCTTCTTCTAATACTTCTTCTTCATCTTCTTTCTTCTTTTTCTTTCTTCCTCTTCTTCTTTCTTCTTCTTCTTTCCTTTTTTCCTCTTTCTTCTTCTTCTTCTTCTTCTCCTTTCTACTTCTTCTTTCTTCTATTATTCTTTCTCCTTCTTCTTGATCTTCTTCTTCTTTTATTTCTTCTTCCTCTTCTTCTTTCTACTTCTTCTTCCACACCTTATTCTTCTTCTTCTTATTATTCTTCTTCTTCTTCCTTCTTTTTCTTTCTTCTTCTGCTGCTTTCTTCTTCTTCTTTCCTCTTCTTCTACTTCTTCTTTCTTCTTTTCCTTCTTGTACTTCTTCTAATTCTTTTCTCTTCTTCTTTTGCCTTCTTTTTCTTCTTCTTTTTCTTTCATCTTCATCTTCTTTTTTTGTTATCTTTCTTATTCTTCTACTTTCTTATTCTTCTACTTCTTCTTTTTCTCTTCTTCTTCTTCTTCTTCCTTCTTCTTCTTTTTCTTGTTCTCCTTCTTCTTTCACCTACTTCTTCTTCTTCTTTATTCTTCTTCTTCTTTCTTCTTTTTCATCCTCCACTATCTTTTCTACTTCTTATTTTTCTTCTTTCTTCTACTTCTTTCTTCTTCTTTCTTATTCTTCTTCATTCTACTTTTTCTTCTTTCTTCTCTTTCTTCTTCTTTTTTCTTCTTCTTCTTCTTTCTTTCTTCTTCTTCTTCTTCTTCTTCTTCTTCTTCTTTCCTCTTCTTCTTTTTCTTCTTTTTCTTCATCCTTCTTCTTCTTCTTCTTCTTCTTTCTTGTTCTTCTTTTTTATTCTTCTTCTTCTTCTTTCTTCTTCTTCTTCCTTCTTCTTTCTTCTCCTTCTTTCTACTTCTTTCTTCTTCTTCTTCTTCTTCTTTCTCTTCTTCTTTATTCTTGTTCTTCTTCCTACTTCTTCTATCATCTTCTTTCTCCTTTCTTCTTGTTCTTTCTTCTCCTTTCTTCTTTCTTCTTCTTCTTTCTTCTTCTTTCTTTTTCTTCTTTCTTCTTTCTTCTTCTACTTCTTCTTCTTTTTTTTTCTTCTTCTTCTTCTTCTTCTATCATTTTTCTTTCTTCTTTTTCTTTCTTTCTTCTTCTTTCCTCTTCTTCTTCTTCTTCATCTTCTTTTGTCTTTTTCTTTCTTCCTCTTCTTTCCTTTTTTCTTATTTCTTCTTCTTCTTCTTCTTCTTCTTCTTTCTACTTCTTTCTTCTCCTATTTCTTCCACCTTCTTCTTGATCTTCTTCTTCTTCTATTTCTTCTTCCTCTTCTTCTTCTTTCTACTTCTTCTTCCACACCTTGTTCTTCTTCTTCTTCTTATTCTTCTTCTTCTTCCTTCTTCATTTTCATTTTTCTTCTAATGCTTTCTTCTTCTTCTTTCCTCTTTTCCTTCTTCTACTTCTTCTAATTCTTTTCTCTTCTTCTTTCTTCTTTCCCTTTCTTCTTCTTTTTCTTCCGTCTTTTTCTTTACTTCTCTTCTTATATCTTCTCCTTCATCATCATCATCTTCTTCTTCTTCTTTTTCTTCCTCTTCTTCTTCTTCTTTTTCTTCTTCTTCCATCTTCTTCTTCTTTTTCTTCTTCTTCTTCTTCTTCTTCTTCTTTGATCATCTTCTTTCTCCTTCTATTTTCTTCTTCTTCTTCTTTCTTGTTCTACTTTGTTCATTTTCTTCTTTCAACTTCTTCTTCTTCTTCTTTCTTTCTTTCTTCTTCTTTCTTGATCTTCTTAATCTTTTTCTTTCTTCTTTCATTTTCTCTTACTTCTTTCTTCTTCTTCTTTTTTCTTCTTCTTCTTCCATTTTTTACTTCTTCTTCTTCTTCTTTTTTATTCTTTTTCTTCTTCTTTCTTTTTCTTTCTGCTTTTCTTCTTTCATTTTGTTATTTATTCTTCTTCTTCTTCTTCTTCTCCTTTCTTCCTGTTCTTCTTTCTTCTTCTTCTTTCTTCTTCTTCTTTCTTCTTCTTCTTCTTCTTCTTTCTTTCTCTTTCTTCCTCTTCATCTTTCTTCTTCTTCTTTCCTTTTTTTCTTTCTTCTTCTTCTTCTTCACTCTACTTCTTTCTTTTCCTATTTCTTTCTCCTTCTTCTTCTAGAACTTCTTCTTTTTCTTTTTCTTCTTCTTGTTCTTCTTCTTTCTACTTCTTCCTCCTCGTCTTGTTCTTTCTTCTTCCTCTTCTTCTTCTTCTTATTATTCTTCTTCTTCCTTCTTTTTCTTTCTTCTGCTATGTCTTTCTTCTCTTCATCCTCTTTCTTCTTTTCCATCTTCTACTTCTTCATCTTCTACTTCTTCTTTTTCTTCTTCAATCTTCTTTTTCATCTTCTTCTTCTTCTCCTTCTTCTTCTTCTTCTTCTTCATCTTCTTCTTCTTATTCGAGCTTCTTCTTTCTTCTTCTTCTTCTTTATTGTTCTACTTTGTTCTTTTTCTTCTTTCATCTTCTTCTTCTTCTTTCTTTCTTTCTTTTCTTCTTCTTTTTCTTCATTCATTTTCTTCTTCTTCTTATTCTTTTTTCAATTTCTCTTCTTCATCTTCTTCTACCTTTTTCTTCTTCTTCTTCTTTCTCGTTTTACTTTTTCTTCTTCTTCTTTATTCTTTCTCTTTTACCTTCTTTTTCATCTTTCTTTTTATTCTTCTTTATTTTTCTTCTTCTTCCTCTTCTTCCTCCTCTTTTTCTTTCTTCTTTCTTTTTCTTCTTTCTTCTTCTTCTTTCTTCTTCTTCTTCTTCTTCTTTTTCTTTCTACCTCTTCTTTCTTCTTCTTTTTTCCTTTTTTTTTCTTTCTTCTACCTCTTTTTCTTTCTTCTTCTTCTTTCTTCTCCTATTTCTTTCTCCTTCTTCTTGTTCTTGTTCTTCTTCTTCTTTTTCTTCTTCGTTTTCTTCTTCTTTCTACTACTTCCTCTTGTTCTTTCTTCTTCTTCTTCTTCTTCTTCTTTCATCTTTTTCTTTCTTCCTCTACTTCTTTCTTCTTCTTCTTTCCTCATCTTCTTCTTCTTTCTTCTACTTCTTCTTCTTCTTTCTTCTTCTTCCTTCCTTCTTTCTCTTTCTTCTTCTTTCTCTTTCTTCATCTTTACTTCTCTTCTTATATCTTCCACTTCATCTTCTACTTCTTCTTCTTCTGCATATTTTTCTTTTGCTCCTTCTTCTTCCATCTGCTTCTTCTTCTTCTTCTTCTTCTTCTTCTTCCTCTATCTTCTTTTTCTTCTTCTTCTTATACAATCTTCTTCTTTCTTCTTCTTATTCTTCCTTGTTCTTCTTTATTCTTTTTCTTCTTTTTCTTCTTCTTCTTTCTTTCTTTCTTTCTTCTCTTCTTCTTTTTCTTCTTCCTCTTATTCTTTCTTCATCTTCTTCATCTTTTTCTTTCTTTTTTTTCAACTTTCTTCTTTTTCCTCCTTCTTTCGCTTACTTCTTTCTTCTTATTCGTTTTTCATCTTTTCTTCTTCCTCTTCCATATTCTTTTTCAGCTTCTTTCTTTTTCTTTCTTCATTTTCTTCTTTTTTTTTCTTCTTTATTCTTCTTTTTCTTCTTCTTCTTCTTCTTCTTTTTCTTCTACTTCTTTCATCTTCTCCTTCTAATTCTTCTTCTTCTTCTTCATTGTCTTCTTCTTTTTCTTCTTCTTCTTCTTTCTCTTCTTTTTCTTCTACTTTTTCATCTTCTTCTCTTTATTCATCTCTTTCTTCTTTTTTTTCTTCTACTTCTTCTCCTCCTTTTTCCTCATCTTCTTCCTTCTACTTTTTTCTTCTTCTTTCTTTTTTTCTTCTTCTTTCTTCTCTTATTTCTTTCTCCTTCTTCTTCTTGATCTTCTTCTTTTTCTTCTTCTTCATATTCTTATTCTTTCTACATCTTCTTCTTCCTTTTTTTGTTGTTTCTTCTACGTCGTCTTCGTCTTCTTCTTCATCTTTCCTTATTCTTCTTCTTTCTTCTTCTTCTTTCCTCTTCTTCTTCTTCTTCTTTCATCTTTCTTTTTTTCATTCTTCTGCTTCTTCTTTCTCTTTCTTCTTCTTCGTCTTCTTCCATCTTCTTCTTCTTTTTCTTTTTCTTTCTTCGTTTTCTTCTTCTTCTCCTTCTTCTTTCATCATTCTTCTTCTTCTTCTTCTTTCTTTGACTTCTTCTTCTTCTTTCTTCTACTACTTCTTCTTTCTTCTTCTTCTTCTTCTTTCTTCTTTTTCTTTCTTCCACTTCTTCTTTCTTCTTCTTTCCTTTTTTTTCTTCTTTCTTCTTCTTCTACTTCTTCTTCTTCTTCTTCTTGTACTTCCTCTTTCTTCTCCTATTTCTTTCTCCTTCTTCTTGATCTTCTTCTTCTTTTTCTTCTTCTTCCTCTTCTTCTTTCTTTTTTTCTTTCTTTTTCTACTTCTTTCCTCTTCTTCTTCTTCTCTCTTCTTTTCCTTCTTCTACTTCTTCTTCTTTCTTCTTTCTCCTTCTTCTTTTTCTTTCTTCTTCTTCTTTCTTTCTCTTCTTATATCTTCTCCATCATCAGCTTCTTCTTCTTCCTCTTATTATTCTTCAATCTTCTTCTTCTTCTTCTTCTTCTTCATCTTCTTCATCTTTCTTCTTTTTCTACCCCTTCTTGTTCTTCCTATTCGATTTTCTTCTATCTTCTTTTCTCTTCTTCTTTCATCTTCTTCTTTCTTGTTCTACTTGGTTCTTTTTATTCATTCATCTTCTTCTTTTTCTTCTTCTTATTCTTATTCTTATTCTTCTTCTTTTCTTTCTTCTCTTCTTCTTCTTTGTTCTTCATCTTCTTTTTTCTTCATCTTTCTTCTTCTTCTTTCATCTTCTTCTACTTCTTTTTCTCTTCTTCTTCTTCTTCTTTCACCATCTTCTTCTTCTTCTTCTTCTTCTTCTTCTTTCTTCTTTCTCTTCTACTTCTTCTTTCTTCTTCTTCCTTCTTTATCATCTTTCTACTTTTTCTTCTTTCTTCTTCCTCTTATTCATTCTTCTTCTTTTTCCTTCTTCTTCTTTCTTCTTCTTATTTTCCTTCTTTCTTCTTCTTTTTCTTCTTCTTCTTCTTCTTCTTCTTCTTTCTTCTTCTTCTTCTTCTTCTCCTTCTTTTTCTTCTTCTTCATTCTTCTATCTTCTCCTTTTGACTTTCTTCTTTCTTCTTGTTCTTTCTTCTCATTTCTTCTTTCTTCTCCTTTCTTCTTTCTTTTATTTTCTTTTTTATTTTTCTTCTTTCTTTCGACTTCTTCTTCTTGTTCTTTCTTCTCCCTCTCATTCTTCTTCTTCTTCTTCTTCTTTCATTTTTTCTTTCTTCTTCTTTTTCTATCTTCTTCTTTTCTCTTTTTCTTCTTCTTCTTCTTCTTTCTTCCTCTTCCTCTTTCTTCTTCTTCTTTCATTTTTTTACCCTTTGTTCTTCTTCTTCTTCTTTTTTGCTTCTTCTTTCTTCTCCTATTTCTTTCTCCTTCTTCATGATCTTCTTCTTCTTCTTTTTCTTCTTCTTCTTCTTCTTTCTACTTCTTTTTCCTATTCTTTCTTCCTCTTCTTCCTTCTTCTTCTTTCTTCTTCTTGCCTATTCTTCTTCTTCTTCCTTCCTCTTTTCCTTCTCTACTTCTTCTTCTTCTTTCTTCTTCTTTGTTCTTTCACTTTCTTCTTTTTTTTCTTTCTTTTTCATGTTTACTTCTCTTCTTACATCTTCTCCTTCATCTTCTTCTGGTTCTTCTTCTTCTTCTTCTTCTACCATGTTCTTCTTCTTCTTATTTGATCTTCTTCTTCCTTCTTCTTTCTTCTTCTACTTTCTTGTTCTTTTTCTACTTTGATCTTCTTCTTCTTCTTCTTCTTCTTCGTTTTTCTTCTCTTCTTGTTCATCTTCTTGCTTTTTCTTCTTCTTCTTATTCTTTCTTCATCTTCTTCAGCTTTTTCTTTCTTCTTTTTCATCTTTATTCTCCTTCTTCCTTCTTCTTTCTCTTCTTTCTTCTTTTGCTTTTTACTTCTTCTTCAACCTCTTTTTACTTCTTCTTTTTCTTCTTTCTTCATTTTCCTTTTTCTTCTTTCTTCTCCTTTCTTCTTCATTTTCTTCTTCTTCTTTCTTCTTCTTCTTCTTTCTTCTTTTTCTTTCTTCTTCTTTTTCATTTCTTTTTTTCTTCTTTCTTCTTCTTCTTCTTCCTTTCTACTTCTTTCTTCTCCTATTTCTTTCTCCTTCTTCTTCATCTTCTTCTTATTCTTTTTCTACTTCTTCTTTCTATTTCTTCTTCTTCCTCTTCTTGTTCTTTCTTCTTCATCTTCTTCTTCTTCCTTCTCCTTTTTCTTTCTTCTACTACTTCTTTCTTCTTCTTTTTTCCCCATCTTTTTCATCTTTCTTCTTTTCCCGCTTCTACTTCTTCTTTCTTCCTTTTCTTTCTTTTTTCTCTTTCTTATTCTTTTTCTTTCTTCTTCTTCTTTACTTCTTTTCTTATATCTTCTCCTTCACCTTCTTCTTCTTCTTCTTTCTTCTTCTTCTTCTTCTTTCTTCTTCTTCTTCTTCTTCTTCTTCTTATTCGATCTTCTTCTTTCTTCTTCTTCTTTCTTCTTCCTCTTCTTACTTGTTCTACTTTGTTCTTTTTCTTCTTTCATCTTCTTCTTCTTCTTCTCCTTCTTCCATCTTCTTCTTCATCTTTTCTTCTTCTTCTTATTCGATCTTCCTCCTTCTTCTTCTTTCTTCTTCGTCTTCTTATTTGATCTACTTTGTTCTTTTTCTTTTTCATCTTTCTTCTCTTCTTCTTCTTATTCTTTCTTCTCTTCTTCATCATTCTCTTTCTTCTTTTTAATTTTTGTTCTCCTTCTTCCTCCTTTCTCTTACTTCTTTCTTCTTTTTTTTTCTTATTATTCTTCTTCTTCTTCCTCTTTTTACTTCTTCTTCTACTTCTTCTTTATTCTTTTTCTTTTTCCTTCTTTTTCTTTCTTTTTCATCTTTCTTTTTTTTCTCCTTGATTCTTCTTCTTCTACTTCTTCTCCTTCTCCTTTCTTCCTCTTCTTCTTTCTTCTTCTTTCTTTTTCTTCTTTCTTCTTCTTTTTTCCTCTTCTTCTTTCTTCTTTTTCCTTCTTCCTCTTCTTCTCTCTTCTTCTTCTTTCCTTTGCTTTATTCTTTCATCTTTTCCTTCTTCTTCCTTCTTCTTCTTCTTTCTCCTTCTTCTTGATCTTCTTCTTCTTCTTTTTCTTCTTCATCATCTTCTTCTTTCTACTTCTTCCTTTTCTTGTTCTTTCTCTTCTTCTTCTTCTTCTTTCTTCTTTTTCTTTCTTCTTCTACTTCTTTCTTCTTCTTCTTTCCTCTTCTTCTTCTTCTTCTTTCCTCTTTTCCTTCTTCTACTTCTTTTTCTTCTTTCTTCTTCTTCTTTCTTCTTTCTCTTTATTCTTCTTTTTCTTTCTTCTTCTTCTTCTTCTTCTTCTTCTTCTTCTTTTTCTTGTTCTTCTTCATCATCTTCTTCTTCTTCTTCTTTTTCTTCTTCTTGTTCTTCTTCTTTCTACTTCTTCTTCCTCCTCTTCTTGTTCTTTCTTCTTCTTCTTCTTCTTCTTCTTCTTCTTCTTCCATCTTCTTTTTCTTTCTTCTTCTATGTCTTTCTTCTCTTCTTCTTCTTTTCCCTTTTCCATCTTCAACTTCTTCTTCATCTTTCTTCTTCTTCTTTCTTCTTTCTTTTTCTTCTTTTCATTTTCTTTACTCTTTCGTTATGTCTTCTCCTTCATCTTTTTCTTCTTCTTCCATCTTCTTCTTCATCTTCTTCTTCTCCTTCTTCTTCTTCTTCTTCTTCTTCTTCTTCTTCTTCTTCTTCTGCTTCTTATTCGAGGTTCTTCTTTCTTCTTCTCTTTTTTATTGTTCTACTTTGTTCTTTTTCTTCTTTCACCTTCTTCTTCTTCTTTCTTCCTTTCTTCTCTTCTTCTTCTTCTTCTTCTTTCACTTTCTTCTTCTTCTTATTCTTTTTTCAACTACTCTTCTTCTTCTACTACTACTTTTTTTCTTCTTTTCTTCTTCGTTTTACTTTTTCTTCATCTTCTTTACTCTTTCTCTTTTTCCTTCTTTTTCTTTCTTCTTTTTCATCTTTCTTTTTGTTCTTCTTTATTTTCTTCTTCTTCTTCTTCTTCCTCCTCCTCTTCTTCTTTCCTCTTCTTTCTTTTTCTTCTTTCTTCTTCTTTCTTCTTCTTCTTCTTCTTCTTTTTCTTCCTACCTCTCCTTTTTTCTTCAAATTTCCTTTTTCTATTCTTTCTTCTTCCTCTTCTTCTTTCTTCTTCTTCTTCTTTCTTCTCCTATTTCTTTCTCCTTCTTCTTGTTCTTCTTCTTCTTCTTTTCTTCTTCTTCTTCTTCTTCTTTCTACTGCTTCTTCCTCTTGTTCTTTCTTTCTTCTTCTTCTTCCTTCTTTTTCTTTCTTCCTCTACTTCTTTCTTCTTCTTTCCTCTTCTTCTTCTTCTTCTTTCTTCTTTTCCTTCTTCTACTTCTTCTTCTTTCTTCTTCTTCTTTCTTCTTTCTCTTTCTACTTTTCTCTCTTTATTCTTCTTTACTTCTCTTCTTATATCGTCTGCTTCATCTTCTACTTCTTCTTCTTCTTCTTCTTCTTTTTCTTCTTCTTCGATCCGCTTCTTCTTCTTTTCTTCAATCTTCTTTATCTTCTTCTTCTTAAACTATCTTCTTCTTTCTTCTTCTTCTTTCTTTTTCTTCTTCTTTCTTGTTCTTCTTAGTTCTTTTTCTTCATTTTCTTCTTCTTTTTTTTCTTTTTCTTTTTTTTCTTTCTTCTGTTCTTTTTTTTCTTCTTATTCTTTCTTCTTCTTCTTCATCGTTATCTTTCCTTTTTTTTTCATCTTTCTTCTTCTTACTCCATCTTTCACTTACTTCTTTCTTCTTATTCGTTTTTCATCTTTTCTTCTTAAACTTTTCTTCCTTGATCTTCATCTTCTTTATTTTTTTTCTTTTTCTTTCTTTTTCCTTCATTTTCTTCTTTCTTTTTGTTCTTCTTTACTCTTCTTCTTCTTCTTCTTCTTCTACTGCTTTCTTCTTCTCCTTCTAATTCTTCTGCTTCTTCTTCATCATCATCTTCTTCTTTTTCTTCTTCTTCTTTTTCTTCTTTTTCTTCTACTTTTGCATCTTCTTCTCCTTCTTATTCATCTCTTTCTTCATCTTCTTCTTCTTCTTCTACTTTTTCTTCTCCTCCTTCTTTTTCCTCTTCTTCTTTCTTCTACCTTTTTCTTCTTCATCTTTCTTTTTTTCTTCGCCTTCTTTCTTCTCTTATTTCTTTCTCTTTCTTCTTCTTGATCTTCTTCTCCTTGATCTTCTTGTTCTTTTTCTTCTTCTTTTTCTAATTCTTCTCCTTTCTACTTCTTCTTCCTCTTTCTATTGTTTCTTCTACTTCTTCTTCAACTTTCCTTATTCTTTTTCTTCTTTCTTCTTCTTCTTTCCTCTTCTTCTCCTTTCTTCTTTTCATTCTTCTGCTTCTTCTTCTTCTTTCTTCTTCTTGTTTCTTCTTTTTCTTTCTTCTTCTTTCTCTTTCCTTTTTTTCGTCTTCTTCCATCTTCCACTTCTTTTTCTTTTTCTTTCTTCGTTTTCTTCTTCTTGTCCTTCTTCTTTCATCATTTTTCTTCTTCTCCATTCTTTTACTTCTTCTTCTTCTTTCTTCTTCTACTACTTCTTCTTTCTTCTTCTTCTTCTTTCTTCTTTCTCTTTCTTCATCATCTTCTTTCTTCTTTCCTTTTTTTTCTAATTTCTTCTTCTTATTCATCTTCTTCTTCTTCTTCTTCTTCTTTGTACTTCTTCTTTCTTCTCCTATTTCTTTCTCCTTCTTCTTGATCTTCTTCTTCTTCTTCTTCTTCTTTCTTTGTCTACTTCTTTCCTCTTCTTCTTCTTCTTTCTTCTTTTCCTTCTTCTACTTCTTCTTCTTTCTTCTTTCTCCTTCTTCTTCTTTTTCTTTCTTCTTCTTCTTTACTTCTCTTCTTATATCTTCTCCATCATCAGCTTCTTCTTCTTCCTCTTATTCTTCTTCCATCTTCTTCTTCTTCTTCTTCTTCTTCTTCTTATTTCTTCTTTTTCTCCCTTTTCTTGTTCTTCTTATTCGATCTTCTTCTTCTTCTTCTTCGCTCTTCTTCTTCTTTCTTGTTCTACTTAGTTCTTTTTATTCTTTCTTCTTCTTCTTATTCTTCATCTTTTACTTCTTCTTCTTCTTTCCTCTACTTCTTCTTCTTCTTCTTCTTCTTCTTCTTCTTCTTCTTTCTTCTTCTTCTTCTTTCTTCGTTTTCTTTCTTCTTCTTTCTTCTTTTTCTTTCTTCTTCATCTTTTTTCTTTTTCTCCTTTCTTCTACTTCTTTTTTCTTCTTCCTTCTTCTCCTACGTCTTCTTCATCTTGATCTTTTTCTTCTTCTTCAATTTCTTCTTCTTCTTCTTTCTTCTTCTAATTCTTTCTTCTTCTTTTTTCCTCTTCTTCTATCTTTTTGTTCTTAGTTCTTCTTTTTCTTTCTTCTTCTTCTTGTTTTTTCTTCTTCTGTCTTTTTTTCTTTCTTCTTCTTCTTCTTCTTCTTCTTCCTCTTTCTTCTGCTTCTTCCTCTTCGTCTTCTTCCTCTTCTTTGTTCTTCTTCTTCTTTCTCCTTCTTCTTCTTCTATCTTTCTTTTTCTTCTTCTTCTTCCTTTTTCTTCTTATTCTTCTTCTTCTTCTTAATTCTATATTTTCATCATTTTCTATCTTCTTCTTCTTCTTTCTTCTTCTACCTCCACCTTCTTCTTCTTTCTCCTTTCAAATTCTTCATTTTCTTCTTCTTCTTCTTTATTCTTTTTCTTCTTGCTTCGTTTTCTTCTTACTTCTTTTCCTTTCTACTTTTTCTACTTTCTTCTACTGCTTTCTTCTTTTTCTCCTTCTTCTTGTACTTCATTATTCGTCATCTTCATTCTTTTTCTTCTTTCTACTTCTTCTTTCTTCTTCTTCTATCTTCCTCCTCTTCTTTTATCTTCTTTCTTCATATTCTTCTTCTTTTTTCTCCTTTCTTCTTCTTCTTCTTATTCTTCTTCTTCTTCTTTCTTTTTCTTCTTCTTCCTCTTCTTCTTCTTCTCCTTTTTCTTCTTCATCTTTTTCGTTTGCTTTCTCCTTCTTCTTCTTCATCATCGTCTTTCTTCTTCTTCTTCTTCTTCTTCTTTCATCTTCTCCTTCTTCTTCTTCTCCTTTCTTCTTCTTTATTCTACTTTTTCTTTTTCTTCTTTCTTCTTTGTCTTCTTTTTTCTTCATCTTTCTTCTTCTACTTCTTTCTTCTTCTTCTACTTCTTTTCTCTTCTTCTTCTTTCTACTTCTGCTTCTTCTTCTTCTTCTTCTTCTTCTTTCTTCTTTTTCTTCTTTCTTTTTTTCCATTTTTCCTATTGTTCTTCTTCATCTTCTTCCTTCTCCTTCTTTCTTCTTCTTCTTCTTTCTTCTTCTTTTTTCTTTTCCTACTTCTTTCTTCTTCTTCTTGATCTTCTTCCTCCTCTTTTTCTTCTTCTTCTTCTATTTATTCTTTCAACTTCATTCTTCTGCCTCTTGTTCTTTTTTCTTTTTCTTCTTCTCCTTCTACTTTCTACTTGTTTCTTCTTCTTCTTTTTCTTCTCCTTCTTCTTCCTCTTCTTCCTTTCTCTTAGTCTTCATCTTCTTTCTTCGTCATCTTCTTTTTTCTTTATCTTTCTTCCTCATCATTTTTCTTTTTCATTCTTTCTCTTCTTCCTTCTTCTTCTTATTATTATTATTATTATTCTCCTTCTTTTTCTTCTTCTTCTTCCTTCTACTTCTTCTTCTTCTTCTTCTTCTTCTTTCTTCTTCTTCTTCTTTCTTCATTTTATTTCTTCTTCTTTCTTCTATTTCTTTCTTCTTCATCTACTTTCTTCCTCTCCTTTCTTCTACTTCTTTTTTCTTCTTCCTTCTTCTCTGACGTCTTTCTTCTTCTTCTTCTTGATCTTTTTCTTCTTCTTCTATTTCTTCTACTTCTTCTTCTTTCTTCTTCTAATTCTTTCTTCTTCTTTTTTCCTCTTCTTCTTCTGTCTTTTGCTTCTTAGTTCTTTTTTTTCTTCTTCTTCTTCTTCTTTTTTCTTCTTCTTTCTTTTTTTCTTTCTTCTTCTTCTTCTTCTTCTTCTTTCTTTTTCTTTTTCTTTTTCTTCGTTCTCCATCTTTGTTTTTCCTCTTTCTTTTTCTTCTTCTTTCTTCTTCTTCTTTGTTCTTCTACTTCTTTCTCCTTCTTCTTCTTCTATCTTTCGTTTTCTTCTTCTTCTTCTTCCTTTTCTTCTTCTTCTTCTTCTTAATTCTCCATTTTCATCATTTTCTATCTTCTTCTTCTTCTTTCGACTTCTACCCCCACCTTCTTCTTCTTTCTCCTTTCAAATTCTTGCTTTTCTTCTTCTTCTTCTTCTTTGTTCTTTTTCTACTTGATTATTTTTCTTCTTACTTCTTTTTCTTTCTACTTTTTCTACTTTCTTCTACTACTTTCTTCTTTTTCTCCTTCTTCTTCTTCTTCTACTACTTCATTATTCCTCATCTTCTTTATTTTTCTTCTTTCTACTTCTAATTTCTACTTCTTTCTTCTTCTTCTTCTATCTTCCTCCTCTTCTTTCTTCATGTTCTTCTTTTTCTACTTCTTCTTCTTCTTATTCTTCTTCTTCATTCTTTTTCTTCGTCTTCCTTTTTTCTTCTTCTCCTTTATCTTCTTCATCCTTTCCTTTTACTTTCTTCTTCTTCTTCTTCATCATCTTCTTTCTTCTTCTTCTGCTACTTCTTGTTTCATCTTCTCTTTCTTCATCTTCTCCTTCTTCTTCTTCTCCTTTCTTCTTCTTTATTCTAATTTTTCTTCTTCTTCTTTCTTCTTTATCTTCTTTTTTCTTAATCTTTCTTCTACTTCTTTCTTCATCTTCTACTTCTTCTTTTCTCTTCTTTTTTCTACTTCTGCTTCTTCTGCTTCTTCTTCTTCTTCTTTTTCTTCTTCTTTCTTTTTTTTCTTCTTTCTTCTTTTCCATTTTTCCTATTGTTCTTTTTCTTCATCTTCTTTTTCTTTCTTCTTCCTTCTCCTTCTTTCTTCTTCTTCTTCTTTCTTCTTCTTCTTTCTTCTCCTACTTCTTTCTTCTTCTTCTTCTTGATCTTCCTCTTCCTCTTTTTCTTCTTCTTCTTCTTCTGTTTCTTCTTCTCCTTCTTCTTCTTCTTCTTCTTCCTTTCTCTTCTTCTTTATCTTCTTTCTTCGTCATCTTCTTTTTTCTTCATCTTTCTTCCTCATCATTTTTCTTTTTCATTCTTTCTCTTCTTCCTTCTTCTTCTTCTTCTTCTTATTATTATTATTTTTCTTCTTTTTCTCCTTCTTCTTCTTCCTTATTCTTCTTCTTCTTCTTCTTCTTTCTTCATTTTCTTTCTTCTTCTTCTTTCTTCTTTTTCTTTCTTCTACATCTTCTTTTTTCTTCTCCTTTCTTCTACTTCTTTTTTCTTCTTCCTTCTACTTCGACGTCTTTCTTCTTCTTCTTCTTGATCTTTTTCTTCTTCTTCTTCTTCTTCTTTCTTCTTCTTTTTTCCTCTTCTTCTTCTTCTGACTTTTTCTTCTTAGTTCTTCTTTTTCTTTCTTCTTCTTCTTTTTGCTTCTTCTTTCTTTTTTTCTTTCTTCTTCTTCTTCTTCTTCTTCTTTCTTTTTCTTCTTCTTTTTCTTCGTTCTCCATCTTTGTTATTCCTCTTTCTTTTTCTTCTTCTTTCTTCCTCTTCTTTGTTCTTCTACATCTTTCTCCTTCTTCTTCTTCTATCTTTCTTTTTCTTCTTCTTCTTCCTTTTCTTCTTCTTCTTCTTCTTAATTCTCCATTTTCATCATTTTCTATCTCCACCTTCTTCTTTCGTCTTCTACCTCCACCTTCTTCTTCTTTCTCCTTTCAAATTCTTGCTTTTCTTCTTCTTCGTCTTCTTCTTTATTTTTTTTCTACCTGCTTCTTTTTCTTCTTACTTCTTTTTCTTTCTACTTTTTCTACTTTCTTCTACTACTTTCTTCTTTTTCTCCTTCTTCTTCTTCTTCTTCTACTTCATTATTCCTCATCTTCTTTCTTTTTCTTCGTTCTACTTCTAATTTCTACTTCTTCTTTCTTCTTCTTCTTCTATCTTCCTCCTCTTCTTTCTTCTTATTTCTTCATGTTCTTCTTCTTTTTTCCCCTTTCTTCTTCTTCTTCTTCTACTTCTTCTTATTCTTCTTCTTCATTCTTTTTCTTCTTCTTCCTCTTTTTCTTCTTCTCCTTTTTCTTCTTTATCCTTTCCTTTTACTTTCTTGTTCTTCTCCATCATCTTCTTTCTTCTTCTTCTTCTTCTTCTTCTTTCATCTTCTCCTTCTTCTTCTTCTCCTTTCTTCTTCTTTATTCTACTTTTTCTCCTTCTTCTTTCTTCTTTATCTTCTTTTTTCTTGATCTTTCTTCTTCTACTTCTTTCTTCATCTTCTACTTATTCTTTTCTCTTCTTCTTCTTCTTCTTCTTCTTCTTTTTCTTCTTCTTTCTACTTTCTTCTTTTTCTTCTTTCTTTTCCATTTTTCCTATTGTTCTTCTTCTTCATCTTCTTTTTCTTTCTTCTTCATCTTCTTCCTTCTCCTTCTTTCTTCTTCTTCTTCTTTATTCTTCTTTCTTCTCCTACTTCTTTCTTCTTCTTCTTCTTGATCTTCCTCTTCCTCTTCCTCTTTTTCTTCTTCTTTTTCTTCTGTTTATTCTTTCAACTTCTTTCTTCTTCCTCTTGGTCCTTCTTCTTCTTCTTCTTCTTTCATCTTCTTCTTCTTCTTCTTCTTCCTTCCTCCTCTTCTTCATCTTCTTTCTTCATCATCTTCTTTTTTCTTCTTCTTTCTTCTTCATCATCATTCTTCTTTTTCATTCTTTCTCTTCTTCCTTCTTCTTCTTATTATTATTATTCTTCTTCTTTTTCTTCTTCTTCTTCTTCCTTCTACTTCTTCTTCTTCTTCTTCTTCTTTCATCATCTTCTTCTTCTTCTTTCTTCCTCTTCTTGCTTCTTTTTCTTTCTTCTTCATCTTCTTTCTTCTTCTCCTTTCTTTTACTTCTTTTTTCTTCTTCCTTCTTCTCCTACGTCTTTCTTCTTCTTCTTCTTGATCTTTTTCTTCTTCTTCTATTTCTTCTTTTTCTTCTTCTTTCTTCTTCTATTTCTTTCTTCTTCTTTTTTACACTTCTTCTTCTTCTTCTATCTTTTTCTTCTTAGTTCTTCGTTTTCTTTCTTCTTCTTCTTCTTCTTCCTACTCCTTTCTTTTTATCTTTCTTCTTCTTCTTCTTCTTCTTCCTCTTTCTTCTTCTTCTTCGTTCTCCATCTTTGTTATTCCTCTTTCTTTTTCTTCTTCTTTCTTCCTCTTCTTTGTTCTTCTACTTCTTTCTCCTACTTCTTCTTCTACTATCTCTCTTTTTCTTCTTCTTCTTCTTCTTAATTCTCCATTTTCATCATTCTCTATCTTCATCTTCTTCTTTCTTCTAGCTCCACCTTCTTCTTCTTTCTCCTTTCAAATTCTTCATTTTCTTCATCTTCTTCTTCTTCTTTATTCATTTTCTTCTTGCTTCTTTTTCTTCTTACTTCTCTTTCTTTCTACTTTTTCTATATTCTTCTATTGCTTTCTTCTTTTTCTCTTCTTCTTCTTCTTCTACTTCATTATTCCATATCTTTCTTTTATCTAATTTCTACTTCTTCTTTCTTCTTCTTCTTCTATCTTCCTCCTCTTCTTTCTTCTTCTTTCTTCATGTTCTTCTTCTTTTTTCTCCTTTCTTCTTCTTCTTCTTCTTCTTCTTATTCTTCTTCTTCTTTCTTTTTCTTTTTCTTCCTCTTTTTCTTCTTCTCCTTTTTCTTCATCTTTTTCTTTTACTTTCTTCTTCTTCTTCTTCTTCTTCATCTTCTTTCTTATTCTTCTTCTTCTTTTTCTTCTTTCATCTTCTCCTTCTTCTTCTCCTTTCTTCTTCTTTATTCTACTTTTTCTTCTACTTCTTTCTTCTTTATCTTCTTTTTTCTTCATCTTTCTTGTTCTGCTTCTTTCTTCTTCTTCTACTACTTTTCTTTTCTTCTTCTTCTTTCTACTTCTGCTTCTTCTTCTTCTTCTTCTTCTTCTTCTTCTTCTTTCTTCTTTCTTCTTTTTCTTCTTTCTTCTTTTCCATTTTTCCTATTGTTCTTTTTCTTCATCTTCTTTTTCTTTCTTCTTCATCTTCTTCCTTTTGCTTATTTCTTCTTCTTCTTCTTTCTTCTTCTTCTTTCTTCTGTCACTTCTTTCTTCTTCTTCTTCTTGATCTTTATCTTCCTCTTTCTCTTCTTCTTCTTCTATTTATTCTTTCAACTTCTTTCTTCTTCCTCTTGTTCTTTCTTCTTCTTCTTCTGCTTCTTCTTTTACTACTTTCTTCTTCTTCTTTCTTCTTCTTCTTCTTCTTCTTCTTCTTCTTCTTCTCCTTCTTCTTCTTCTTCTTCTTTTTCTTCCTTCCTCTTCTTCTTCATCTTCTTTCTTCTTCATCTTCTTTTTTCTTCATCTTTCTTCTTCGTTATCTTTCTTCTTTTTCATTCTTTCTCTTCTTCCTTCTTGTTCTTCTTTTTCTTCTTCTTCTTCTTCCTTCTGCTTCTTCTTTTTCTTGTTCTTTTTCTTCTTCTTTCTTCTTCTTCTTCTTCTTCTTCTTTCTTCATTTTCTTTCTTCTTCTTCTTTCTTCTTTTTCCTTCTTCATCTTCTTTCTTCTTCTCCTTTCTTCTACTTCTTTTTTCTTCTTCCTTCTTCTCCTACGTCTTTCTTCTTCTTCTTGATCTTTTTCTTCTTCTATTTCTTCTTCTTCTTCTTTCTTCTTCTAATTCTTCCTTCTTTTTTTCCTCTTCTTCTTCTTTTTTCCTCTTCTTCTTCTTTTTTCCTCTTCTTCTTCTTCTATCTTTTTCTTCTTAGTTTTTCTTTTTCTATCTTTTTCTGCTTAGTTCTTCTTTTTCTTTCTTGTCCTTTTTTCTTCTTCTTTCTTTTTTTTCTTTCTTCTTCTTCTTCTTCTTCTCCTTTCTTCTTCTTCTTCTTCTTCTTCGTTCTCCATCTTTGTTATTCCACTTTTTTTTCTTCTTCTTTCTTCTTCTTCTTTGTTCTTCTACTTTTTTCTCCTTCTTCTTCTTCTATCTTTCTTTTTCTTCTTCTTCTTCCATTTTCTTCTCCTTCTTCTTCTTAATTCTCCATTTTCATCATTTTTTATCTTCTTCTTCTTCTTTCTTCTTCTACCTCCACTTTCATCTTTCTCCTTTCAAATTCTTCATTTTCTTCTTCTTTTCTTCTTCTTCTTTATTCTTTTTCTTCTTGCTTCTTTTTTTCATGACTTCTTTTTCTTTCTACTTTTTCTACTTTCTTCTATTGCTTTCTTCTTTTTCTCCTTCTTCTTCTTCTTCTACTTCAATATTGCTCATCATCTTTCTTTTTCTTCTTTCTACTTCTAATTTCTACTTCTTCCTTCTTCTTCTATCTTCCTCCTCTTCTTTCTTCTTCTTTCTTCATGTTCTTTTTTCTCCTTTCTTCTTCTTCTTCTTCTACTTCTTCTTCTTCTTCTTATTTTTCTACCACTTCTTTCTTTTTCTTCTTCTTCTTCTTCTTCTCCTTTTTCTTCTTTATCGTTTCCTTTTAATTTTTTCTTCTTCTTCCTCATCTTCTTTCTTCTTCTTCTTCTTCTTCTTTCATCTTCTCCTTCTTCTTCTCCTCCATTCTTCTTCTCTATTCTACTTTTTCTTCTTCTTCTTTCTTTAATATTTTCTTTTTCCTTCATCTTTCTTCTTCAACTTTTTTCTTCTTCTTCTACTTCTTCTTTTCTCTTCTTCTTCTTCTTTCTACTTCGTTTTCTTCTTCTCTTCTTCTTCTTCTTCTTCTTCTTATTCTTCTTTCTTCTTTTTTCTTTTTCTTCTTCCTTATTTTCCATTTTTCCTATTTTTCTTCTTCTTCAACTTCTTTTTCTTTCTTCTTCATCTTCTTCATTGTCCTTCTTTCTTCTTCTTCTTCTTTCTTCTTCTTCTTCCTTCTCCTACTTCTTTCTTCTTCTTCTTCTTGATCTTCTTCTTCCTCTTTTTCTTCTTCTTTTTCTTCTATTTATTCTTCAACTTCTTTCTTCTTCCTTTTGTTCTTTCTTCTTCTTCTTCTTCGTTTTCTTCTTCTTCTTCCTCTTCTTTCTTCTTCTTCTTCTTTCCTTTTTTTCTTTCTTTTTCAAATTCTTTCTTCTTTTTATACTTCTACTTCTTATTTCTTCTTCTTCTTTCCTCGTTTTCTTTTATCTTCTTCTTCTTTCTTCTTTTTCTTCTACTTCTTCTTCTTCTTTCTTCTTTTTCTACTTCTACTTCATATTTCTTCTTCTTCTTTCCTCGTTTTCTTTAATCTTCTTCATCTTTCTTCTTCTTCTTTTCTATTCTTCAGATATCATCTCCTTCTTCTTCGTCTTCTTCTTCTTCTTCTTCTTTTTCTTCCATCTTCTTCTTCTTCTTCTTTTTCTTTCTTCTTTTTCTAATTCTTTTTTTTTTCGTTCTTCTTCCTTCTACTTCTTTTTTCTTCTTTTTCTTTCATTTCTTCTTTGTTCTTCTTCTTCTTTCTTCTTCTTCATCTTTTTCATTCTAGTTTTTCTAATTTCTTCTTCTTCCTCCTCCTTTCTGTTGTTTCTTTCTTCTACTTCTTTTTTCATCTTATTATTCTCTCATTTTTCTTATTCTTCTTTTTCTTCTTTATTCTTTTTCTTTCTTTTTTTCTTCTTTCTTATTGTTTTTTGTTCTTCTTCTTCTTCTTCTCCTATCTCTTCTGCTACTTTCTTCTTTTTTCTTCTTCCTTTCTTCTTCTTCGTTCTTCTTCTTCTTTCTTCTTCATCTTATATCTTCTTCCTCTTTTCTCTTCTTCTTTCTTCTGTTTCTTCTTCTTCTTCTTCTTTCTTCTTCATCTTTTTCTTCTTTTCTTTTTCTTCGTCATCATTTTCTTTTTTCCTCTTCTTCTTCTCCTATTTCTTCTACTTTTTCTTCTTGTTCTTCTTTTTTCTTCTTTTTCTTCTTATTCTTTCTTCTTGTTCTTCTTCTTCAACTTCTACTTTCTTTTCTACTTCTTCAAATTCTTCTTCTTTCTTCTACTTCTTTCTTCCTCTTCCTTCTTCATCTTGTTTCTTCTTTTTTTTTCTTTATCTTCTACTTCTTTCTTCTCCTTCTTCTTCTTTCTTCATTTTTTTTGTTCTTCTTCTTCTTCCTCCTCCTTCTTCTTCTTCTTCTTCTTCTTCTTCTTTCTTTTTCTTCTTTTTCTTTCATCTTCTTCTTCTTTCTTCTTCTTCTTCCTTCTTCTTTCTTCTTCTTTCTTCTTCTTTTTCTTTCTTTCTTCTTCTTCTTCATCTTTATTCTTCTTATTCTTCCTTCTTCTTATTCTTCCTACTTCTTTCTTCTTCTTCATATTCTTCTTCTTCTATTTCTTCTTCTTTTTTTTCCTTTCTACTTCTTTTGCTTCTTCTTCTTCTTTCTTTTTCCTTTTTCTTCTCCTACTTCTTTCTTCTTCTTTTTTCCTCTTCTTCTTCTTCTTCTATCTTTTTCATCTTTATTCTTCTTTTTCTTTCAGCTCCATTTTTCTTCTTTCTATTTTTCTTTTTTCTTCTTCTTCTGCCTCATCTTCTCATTCTTCTTCTTCTTCTATCGTCTTCTTCTTCTACTTCTTCTTGTTCTTCTTCGTTCTCCATCTTTGTTATTCCACTTTTTTTTTCCACTTCTTTCTTATCTTTCTTTGTTCTTCTACTTCTTTATCCTTCTTCTTCCCCTTCCATCTTTCTTTTTCTTCTTCGTCTTCCTTTTTCCTCTTCTTCTTCTTCTACTTCTTCTTCTTAATTCTCTATCTTCATCTTTTTCTTTCCTCTTCTTCTTTCTTCTTCTATCTCCACATTCTTCTTCTTTCTCTTTTCAAATTCTTCTTCTTCTTCTTCCTCTTCTTCTTCTACTTCTTCTTTATTCTTTTTCTTCTTGCCTTTTTTTCTTTCCACTTATTCTACTTTGTTCTACAACTTTCTTCTTGTCCTTTTCCTCCTCCTTCTTCTTCTACTTCTTTCTTCCCCTTCTTCTTTGTTTTCCTTCTTTCTACAAATTTCTACTTCTTCTTTCTTCTTCTACTATCTTCCACATCTTCTTTCTTCTTCTTTCTTCCCATTCTTCTTCTTTTTTCTCGTTTCTTCTACTTCTTCTACATCTTCTTCTTCTCCTTATTCTTCTTTTTCTTCTATCTTCTCCATCTTATTCGACTTCTTCATCTTTCTTTTTCTTCTTCTTTCTTCTTCTTCTTCTTTCTTCTTCTTCTTCCTTCTCCTACTTCTTTCTTCTTCTGCTTCTTGATCTTCTTCTTCTTCTTCTATTTATTCTTCAACTTCTTTCTTCTTCCTTTTGTTCTTTCTTCTTCTTCTTCTTCTTCTTATTCTTCTTCTTCTACTTCTTCTTTCTTCTTCTTCTTCTTTCCCTTTTTTCTTTCTTTTTCAACTTCTTTCTTCTTTTTCTTCTGCTTCTTCTTCTTCTTTCTTCCTTTTCTACATCTACTTCTTATTTCTTCTTTTTTTTTCCTTGTTTTCTTTTATCTTTTTCTTCTTTCTTCTTCTTCTTTTCTATTCTTCTGATATCATCTCCTTCTTCTTCTTCGTCTTCTTCTTCTTCTTCTTTTTCTTCCATCTTCTTCATCTTCTTCTTCTTTCTTCTTTCTTCTTTTTCTAATTCTTTTTTTTTTTCGTTCTTCTTCCTTCTACTTCTTTTTTCTTCTTTTTCTTTCATTTTCTTCTTTGTTCTTCTTCTTCTTTCTTCTTCTTCTACATCTTTTTCATTCATGTTTTTCTAATTTCTTCTTCTTCCTCCATTCTGTTGTTTCTTTCTTCTACTTCTTTTTTCATCTTATTATTCTTTCTCTTTTTTCTTGTTCTTCTTTTTCTTCTTTATTCTTTTTCTTTCTTTTTTTCTTCTTTCTTATTGTTTTTCGTTCTTCTCCTTCTTCTTCTCCTATCTCTTCTTCTACTTTCTTCTTTTTTCTTCTTCCTTTCTTCTTCGTTCTTCTTCTTCTTTCTTCTTCATCTTATATCTTCTTCCTCTTTTTTCTTCTTCCTTTCTTCTTCGTTCTTCTTCTTCTTTCTTCTTCATCTTATATCTTCTTCCTCTTTTCTCTTCTTCTTTCTTCTTCTTCTTCTTCTTCTTCTTCTTTCTTCTTCTTCTTCTTCTTCTTTTCTTTTTCTTCGTCATCATTTTCTTTTTTCCTCTTCTTCTTCTCCTACTTCTTCTAGTTTTTCTTCTTGTTCTTCTTTTTTCTTCTTTTTCTTCTTTTTCTTCTTATTCTTTCTTCTTGTTCTTCTTCTTCTACTTCTACTTTCTTTTCTACTTCTTCATATTCTTCTTCTTTCTTCTACTTCTTTCTTCCTCTTCCTTCTTCATCTTGTTTCTTCTTTTTTTTCTTTTTCTTCTACTTCTTTCTTCTCCTTCTTCTCCTTCTTCTTCTTTCTTCTTTTTTTTTCTTCTTCTTCTTCTTCCTCCTCCTCCTTCTTCTTCTACTTCTTCTTCTTCTTTTTTCTTTTTCTTCTTCTTTTTCTTTCATCTTCTTCTTCTTTCTTCTTCTTCTTCCTTCATCTTTCTTCTTCTTCTTTCTTCTTATTTTCTTTCTTTCTTATCTTCTTCTTCTTCATCTTTATTCTTCTTATTCTTCCTTCTTCTTCTACCTTCTTCTTTCTTCTTTCACCTTTCTTCTTGTTCTTTCATCTCCTTTCTTCTTTCTTTTACTTCTTTCTTCTTCTTTCTTCTTTCTTTTTCTTCTTTCTTCTTTCTACTTCTTCTTCTTCTTCTTCCTCCTTCTTCTTCTTCTCCAATTTTCATTTTCTTCTATTTCTTTCTTCCACTTATTCCTTCTTCTTTCTTCTTCTTATTCTTTCTTCTTCTACTTCTTCTTCTTCTTATTCTTCTTCTACATTCTTCTTCTTCTTCTTCTTCTTCTTCTTCTTCTTCTTCTTCTCCTTCTTCTTCTTCTTTATACTTCCTCTTCTTCTTCATCTTCTTTCTTCGTCATCTTCTTTTTTCTTCATCTTTCTTCTTCATCATCTTTCTTCTTCTTCTTTCTTTCTCTTCTTTCTTCTTCTTCTTCTTCTTCTTCTTCTTCTTCTTCTTTTTCTTCTTCTTCCTTCTTCTTCTTTTTCTTCTTCTTTCCTACTTCTTCTTCTTCTTTTTTCTTCTTCTTCTTCTTTTTTCATTTTCTTTCTTCTTCTTTTTTCTTATTTTTCTTTCTTGTTCATCTTCTCTCTTCTTCTCCTTTCTTCTACTTCTTCTTTGTTCTTCTTCCTTCTTCTCCTACTTCTTTCTTCTTCTTGATATTCTTCTTCTTCTATTTCTTTTTCTTTTTTTTTCTTTCTACTTCTTTTGCTTCTTCTTCTTCTTTCTTTTTCTTCTTTCTTCTCCTACTTCTTTCTTCTTCTTTTTTCCTCTTCTTCTTCTTCTTCTATCTTTTTCATCTTTATTCTTCTTTTTCTTTCAGGTCCATTTTTCTTCTTTCTATTTTTTTTTTCTTCTTCTTCTGCCTCATCTTCTCCTTCTTCTTCCTCTTCCATCTTTCTTTTTCTTCTTCTACTTCCTTTTTCCTCTTCTTCTTCTTCTACTTCGTCTTCTTCTTAATTCTCTATCTTCATCTTTTTCTTTCCTCTTCTTCTTTCTTCTTCTACCTCCACATTCTTCTTCTTTCTCTTTTCAAATTCTTCTTCTTCTTCTTCCTCTTCTCTTCTTTATTCTTTTTCTTCTTGCCTTTTTTTCTTTCCACTTATTCTACTTTCTTCTACTACTTCCTTCTTGTCCTTTTCCTCCTCCTTCTTCTTCTACTTCTTTCTTCCCCTTCTTCTTTGTTTTCCTTCTTTCTACAAATTTCTACTTCTTCTTTCTTCTTCTACTATCTTCCACCTCTTCTTTCTTCTTCTTTCTTCACGTTCTTCTTCCTTTTTCTGGTTTCTTCTACTTCTTCTACATCTTCTTCTTCTCCTTATTCTTCTTTTTCTTCTATCTTCTCCATCTTATTCGACTTCTTCTTCTTTCTTTTTCATCTTCTTTCTTCTTCTTCTTCTTTCTTCTTCTTCTTCCTTCTCCTACTTCTTTCTTCTTCTGCTTCTTGATCTTCTTCATCCTCTTTTTCTTCTTCTTCTTCTTCTATTTATTCTTCAACTTCTTTCTTCTTCCTTTTGTTCTTTCTTCTTCTTCTTCTTCTTTTTCTTCTTTTTCTTCTTCTTCTTCTTTTTCTTTCTTCTTCTTCTTTCCTTTTTTTCTTTCTTTTTCAACTTCTTTCTTCTTTTTCTTCTGCTTCTTCTTCTTCTTTCTTCTTTTTCTACTTCTACTTCTTATTTCTTCTTTTTTTTTCCTCGTTTTCTTTTATCTTTTTCTTCTTTCTTCTTCTTCTTTTCTATTCTTCCGATATCATCTCCTTCTTCTTCTTCGTCTTCTTCTTCTTCTTCTTCTTTTTCTTTCATCTTCTTCTTCTTCTTCTTTCTTCTTTTTCTAATTCTTTTTTTTTTCGTTCTTCTTCCTTCTACTTCTTTTTTCTTCTTTTTCTTTCATTTTCTTCTTTGTTCTTCTTCTTCTTCATCTTTTTCATTCATGTTTTTCTAATTTCTTCTTCTTCTTCCTCCTTTCTGTTGTTTCTTTCTTCTACTTCTTTTTTCATCTTATTATTCTTTCTCATTTTTCTTGTTCTTCTTTTTCTTCTTTGTTCTTTTTCTTTCTTTTTTTCTTCTTTCTTATTGTTTTTCGTTCTTCTTCTTCTTCTTCTCTTATGTCTTCTTCTACTTTCTTCTTTTTTCTTCTTCCTTTCTTCTTCTTCGTTCTTCTTCTTCTTTCTTCTTCATCTTATATCTTCTTCCTCTTTTCTCTTCTTCTTTCTTCTTCTTCTTCTTTTTCTTCTTCTTTTTTCTTCTTCTTCTTCTTCTTCTTTTCTTTTTCTTCGTCATCATTTTCTTTTTTCCTCTTCTTCTTCTCCTACTTCTACTTTTTCTTCTTGTTCTTCTTTTTTCATCATTTTCTTCTTTTTCTTCTTATTCTTTCTTCTTGTTCTTCTTCTTCTACTTCTACTTTCTTTTCTACTTCTTCATATTCTTCTTCTTTCTTCTACTTCTTTCTTTCTCTACCTTCTTCATCTTGTTTCTTCTTTTTTTTCTTTTTCTTCTACTTCTTTCTTCTCCTTCTTCTCCTTCTTCTTCTTTCTTCATTTTTTTTTCTTCTTCTTCTTCTTCCTCCTTCGCTTTGTCTTCTTCTTCTTTCTTTTTCTTCTTTTTCTTTCATCTTCTTCTTCTTTCTTCTTCTTCTTCCGTCTTCTTTCTTCTTCTTCTTTCTTCTTCTTTTTCATTCTTTCTTCTTCTTCTTCATCTTCATCTTTATTCTTCTTATTCTTCCTTCTTCTTCTACCTTCTTCTTTCTTCTTTCACCTTTCTTCTTGTTCTTTCATCTCCTTTCTTCTTTCTTTTAGTTCTTTCTTCTTCTTTCTTCTTTCTTTTTCTTCTTTCTTCTTTCTACTTCTTCTTCTTCTTCTTCCTTCTTCTTCTTCTTCTTCTCTAATTTTCATTTTCTTCTACTTCTTTCTTCCACTTATTCCTTCTTCTTTCTTCTTCTTATTCTTTCTTCTTCTACTTCTTCTTCTTCTTATTCTTCTTCTACATTCTTCTTCTTCTTCTTTCTTCTTCTTCTTCTTCTTCTTCTCCTTCTTCTTCTTCTTTATACTTCCTCATCTTCTTCATCTTCTTTCTTCGTCATCTTCTTTTTTCTCCATTTTTCTTCTTCATCATCTTTCTTCTTCTTCTTTCTTTCTCTTCTTTCTTCTTCTTCTTCTTCTTCTTCTTTTTCTTCTTCTTCTTCCTTCTTCTTCTTTTTCTTCTTCTTTCCTACTTCTTCTTCTTCTTCTTTTTTCTTCTTCTTCTTCTTTTATCATTTTCTTTCTTCTTCTTTTTTCTTATTTTTCTTTCTTGTTCATCTTCTCTCTTCTTCTCTTTTCTTCTACTTCTTCTTTGTTCTTCTTCCTTCTTCTCCTACTTCTTTCTTCTTCTTGATATTCTTCTTCTTCTTTTTTTCCTTTCTACTTCTTTTGCTTCTTCTTCTTGTTTCTTTTTCTTCTTTTTTCTCCTACTTCTTTCTTCTTCTTTTTTCCTCTTCTTCTTCTTCTTCTATCTTTTTCATCTTTATTCTTCTCTTTCTTTCAGCTCCATTTTTCTTTTTTCTATTTTTCTATTTTCTTCTTCTTCTGCCTCATCTTCTCCTTCTTCTTCTTCTATCGTCTTCTTCTTCTACTTCTTCTTTTTCTCCTTCGTTCTCCATCTTTGTTATTCCACTTTTTTTATCCACTTCTTTCTTATCTTTCTTTGTTCTTCTACTTCTTTCTCCTTCTTCTTCCTCTTCCATCTTTCTTTTTCTTCTTCTTCTTCCTTTTTCCTCTTCTTCTTCTTCTACTTCTTCTTCTTCTTAATTCTCTATCTTCATCTTTTTCTTTCCTCTTCTTCTTTCTTCTTCTACCTCCACATTCTTCTTCTTTATTCTTTTTCTTCTTGCCTTTTTTTCTTTCCACTTATTCTACTTTCTTCTTGTCCTTTTCCTCCTCCTTCTTCTACTTCTTTCTTCCCCTTCTTTGTTTTCCTTCTTTCTACAAATTTCTACTTCTTCTTTCTTCTTCTGCTATCTTCCACCTCTTCTTTCTTCTTCTTTCTTCCCGTTCTTCTTCTTTTTTCTCGTTTCTTCTACTTCTTCTACATCTTCTTCTTCTCCATATTCTTCTTTTTCTTCTATCTTCTCCATCTTATTCAACTTCTTCATCTTTCTTTTTCATCTTCTTTCTTCTTCTTCTTCCTTCCCCTACTTCTTTCTTCTTCTGCTTCTTGAACTTCTTCTTCCTCTTTTTCTTCTTCTTCTTCTTCTATTTATTCTTCAACTTCTTTCTTCTTCCTTTTGTTCTTTCTTCTTCTTCTTCTTCTTCTTTTTCTTCTTCTTCTACTTCTTCTTTCTTCTTCTTCTTCTTTCCTTTTTTTTCTTTCTTTTTCAACTTCTTTCTTCTTTTTCTTCTGCTTCTTCTTCTTCTTTCTTCTTTTTCTACATCTACTTCTTATTTCTTCTTTTTTTTTCCTCGTTTTCTTTTATCTTTTTCTTCTTTCTTCTTCTTCTTTTCTATTCTTCTGATATCATCTCCTTCTTCTTCTTCGTCTTCTTCTTCTTCTTCTTCTTTTTCTTCCATCTTCTTCATCTTCTTCTTCTTTCTTCTTTTTCTAATTCTTTTTTTTTCGTTCTTCTTCCTTCTACTTCTTTTTTCTTCTTTTCCTTTCATTTTCTTCTTTGTTCTTCTTCTTCTTTCTTCTTCTTCTACATCTTTTTCATTCATGTTTTTCTAATTTCTTCTTCTTCTTCCTCCTTTCTGTTGTTTCTTTCTTCTACTTCTTTTTTCATCTTATTATTCTTTCTCTTTTTTCTTGTTCTTCTTTTTCTTCTTTATTCTTTTTCTTTCTTTTTTTCTTCTTTCTTATTGTTTTTCTTTCTTCTTCTTCTTCTTCTCCTATCTCTTCTCCTACTTTCTTCTTCTTTCTTCTTCTTTTCTTCTTCTTAGTTCTTCTTCTTCTTTCTTCTTCATCTTATATCTTCTTCCTCTTTTCTCTTCTTCTTTCTTCTTCTTCTTCTTCTTCTTTTCTTTCTTTCTTCTTCTTCTTCTTCTTCTTCTTTTCTTTTTCTTCGTCATCATTTTCTTTTTTCTTTGTCTTCTTCTCCTCCTTCTTCTACTTTTTCTTCTTGTTCTTCTTTTTTTCTTCTTTTTCTTCTTTTTCTTCTTATTCTTTCTTCTTGATCTTCTTCTTCTACTTCTACTTTCTTTTCTACTTCTTCATATTCTTCTTCTTTCTTATACTTCTTTCTTCCTCTTCCTTCTTCATCTTGTTTCTTCTTTTTTTTCTTTTTCTTCTACTTCTTTCTTCTCCTTCTCCTTCTTCTTCTTCTTTCTTCTTTTTCTTTTTCTTCTTCTTCTTCTTCCTTCTTCTTCTTCTTCTTCATCTTCTTCTTTCTTTTTCTTTTTCTTTTTCTTTCATCTTCTTCTTCTTTCTTCTTCTTCTTCCATCTTCTTTCTTCTTCTTTCTTCTTCTTTTTCTTTCTTCTTCTTCTTCTTCTTCTTCATCCTTATTCTTCTTCTTCTTCCTTCTTCTTCTACCTTCTTCTTTCTTCTTTCTTCTTTCTTCTTGTTCTTTCTTCTCCTTTCTTCTTTCTTTTACTTCTTTCTTCTTCTTTCTTCTTTATTTTTCTTCTTTCTTCTTTCTACTTCTTCTTCTTCTTCTTCCTTCTTCTTCTTCTTCTTTTTCAATTTTTATTTTCTTCTGCATCTTTCTTCCACTTCTTCCTTCTTCTTTCTTCTTCTTGTTCTTTCTTCTTCTACTTCTTCTTCTTATTATTCTTCTTCTACATTCTTCTTCTTCTTTCTTCTTCTTCTTCTTCTTCTTCTTCTTCTTCTTCTTCTCCTTCTTCTTCTTCTTTATACTTCCTCTTCTTCTTCATCTTCTTTCTTCGTCATCTTCTTTTTTCTTCATCTTTCTTCTTCATCATCTTTCTTCTTATTCTTTCTTTCTCTTCTTTCTTCTTCTTCTTCTTCTTTTTCATCATCTTTTTCTTCTTCTTCCTTCTTTTTCTTCTTTTACTTCTTCTTTCCCACTTCTTCTTCTTCTTTTTTCTTCTTCTTCTTCTTTCTTCATTTTCTTTCTTCTTCTTCTTTCTTCTTTTTCTTTCTTGATCATCTTCTCTATTCTTCTCCTTTCTTCTACTTCTTCTTTGTTCTTCTTCCTTCTTCTCCTACTTTTTTCTTCTTCTTCTTGATATTCTTCTTCTTCTATTTCTTCTTTTTTTTTTCTTTCTACTTCTTTTGCTTCTTCTTCTTCTTTCTTTTTCTTCTTTCTTCTCTTACTTCTTTCTTCTTCTTTTTTCCTCTTCTTCTTCTTCTTCGTCTTCTATCTTTTTCATCTTCATTCTTCTTT
Organism: Vanilla planifolia; assembly: GCA_023846275.1. Classification (NCBI taxonomy): domain Eukaryota; kingdom Viridiplantae; phylum Streptophyta; class Magnoliopsida; order Asparagales; family Orchidaceae; genus Vanilla; species Vanilla planifolia. The sequence goes on along the minus strand of JAIUJO010000544.1, from coordinate 57,007 downwards.
TTCTTTCAGCTCCATTTTTCTTTTTTCTATTTTTCTTTTTTCTTCTTCTACCTCTTCTTCTCCTTCTTCTTCTTCTATCGTCTTCTTCTTCTACTTCTTCTTGTTCTTCTTCATTCTCCATCTTTGTTATTCCACTTTTTTTTCCACTTCTTTCTTATCTTTCTTTGTTCTTCTACTTCTTTCTCCTTCTTCTTCTTCCATCTTTCTTTTTCTTCTTCTTCTTCATTTTTCTTCTTCTTCTTCCTTTTTCTTCTTCTTCTTCTTCTACTTCTTCTTCTTCTTAATTCTCTATCTTCATCTTTTTCTTTCCTCTTCTTGTTTCTTCTTCTACCTCCACATTCTTCTTCTTTCTCTTTCTTCTTGCTTTTTTTTCTTTCTACTTTTTCTACTTTCTTCTACTACTTTCTTCTTGTCCTTTTCCTCCTCCTTCTTCTTCTACTTCTTTCTTCCTCTTCTTCTTTGTTTTCCTTCTTTCTACAAATTTCTACTTCTTCTTTCTCCTTCTACTATCCTCCACCTCTTCTTTCTTCTTCTTTCTTCCTGTTCTTCTTCTTTTTTCTCGTTTCTTCTACTTCTTCGGCATCTTCTTCTTCTCCTTATTCTTATTTTTCTTCTATCTTCTCCATCTTATTCGTCTTCTTCTTCTTTCTTTTTCATCATCTTTCTTCTTCTTCTTTCTTGTTCTTCTTCTTTTTTTTTCTTCTTCTTCCTCTTCTTCTTCTTCTCCTTTTTCTTCTTCTTTTTTTCCTTTTACTTTCCTCTTCTTCTTCATGATCTTCTTTCTTCTTCTTCTTCTTTTTCTTCTTTCATCTTCTCCTGCTTCTTCTTCTCCTTTCTTCTTATTTATTCTTCTTTTTCTTCTTCTTCTTTCTTCTTCATCTTCTTTTTTCTTCATCTTTCATCTTCATCTTCTTTCTTCTTCTTCTACTTCTTCTTTTTCTCTTCTTCTTCTTCTTTTTACTTCTACTGCTTCTTCTTCTTCTTCTTCTTCTTTCTTCTTTTATTTCTTCTTCTTCTTCTTTCTTCTTTCTTTTTTTTCATTTCTCTTATTGTTCTTTTTCATCATCTACTTGTTCTTTCTTCTTCATCTTGTCCCTTTTCCTTCTTTCTTCTACTTCTTTCTTCTTTTTCTTTCTTCTCCTGCTTTTTTTTCTTCTGCTTCTTCTTCTTGATCTTCTTCTTCCTCTTTTTCTTCTTCCTCTTCTTCTTCTTCTTCTTATTCTTTAACCATCTTCTTCTTCTTCTTTCTTCTTCTTCTTCTTTCTTTTTCTACTTCTTTCTTCTTCTTCTTTCCTCTTCTCTTCTTCTTTCTTCTTTATCTTCTTCTACTACTTCTCTCTTCTTCTTCTATCCTTGTTTTCCTTCTTCTTCTTCTACTCTACATTTTTTCTACTTCTTATTCTTCTTCTTTCTTCTACTTCTTCTTTCTTATGCTTACTTCTTCATCTTCTTTCTATTTTTTCTTCTTTCACCTTCTTCTTTCTTCTTTTTTCTTCTTTTGCTTCTTCTTCTTCTTTCTTCTCCTTTTACTTCTTCTTCTTCTTCTTCTTTTTTATTCTTCTTTTTTTCTTCTTCTTCTTCCTTCTTCATCTTCTTCCTCTTCTTCTTCTTTTCTTCTTCTTTCTTAACTTCTTCTTTTTCTTTCATCTTCTTCTTCTTTCCTCTTCTTCTTTCTTCTACTTGCTTTTTCTTCTTTCTTCTTCTTTTTTCTTCCTCTTCTTCTGCTTCTTCATCTTTATTCTTCTTCTTCATCTTCTTCTTCTTCTTCTTCTTCCTTCTTCTTCTATCTTCTTCTTTCTTCTTTCTTCTTTCTTCTTTCTTCTTGTTTTTTCTTCTCCTTTCTTCTTTCTTCTTCTTTCTTCTTCTTTCTTCGTTCTTTTTCTTCTTTCTTCTTTTTACTTCTTCTTGTTGTTCTTTCTTCTTCTTCTTCTTCTTCTTCATTCTACTTCTTCTTCTTTCATATTTTTCTTTCTTCTTCTTCTTTCTTCTTCTTCTTTCCTCTTCTTTTATTCTTCATTTTTCTTCTACTACTTCTTTCATCTTCTTTTTCTTTCTTCTTTTTCTTCCTTCCTCTTCTTCCTTTGACTTCTTTCGCTTTTTCTTCTTTGATCTTCTTCTTTCTCCTTCTTCTTGTTGATCTTCTTCTTCTTCTTCTTCTTCTTCTTCTTTCTACTTCTTTTTCCCCATCTTCTACTTTATTCTTTTCTTTCTTCTTCTACTTCTTCTTCTTCTTTCTTCTTTCTTTCTACTTCTTCTATTTTCTTCTTCTGCTTCTGTCTTCTTTCTTTTTCTTCTTCTTTTTATATCTTCTTCTTCTTTACTTCTCTTCTTATATCTTCTCCTTCATCATCATCTTCTTCTTCTTTTACTTCTTCCTCCTCTTCTTCTTCTTCTTCTTCTTCTTCTTTCTTCTTTTTCATCTTCTTCTTATTTGATCTTCTTCTTTCTTCTTCTTCTTTTTTGTTTTTCTTTGTTCTTTTTCTTCTTTCTTCTTCGTCTTCTTCTTTCTTTCTTACTTCTCTTCTTCTTCTGCTTCTCCAATGTTCTTCTTCTTATTCCTCTTTTTTCTTCTTCTTCTTTATTCCTTTTCTTCTTCCTTCTTTTTCTTTCTTCTTCTTTCTTTTTGTTCTTCATTATTCTTCTTCTTCTTCTTCTTCTTCTTCTTCTTTCTGTTATCCTTTCTTCTGCTTCTTTCTTTTTTTTTTCTTCTTATTCTTTCTTCTTCTTCTCTCTTCTTCTTATTTTTTCTTCTTCTTTCTTCTTTTTCTTTCTTCCTCTTTTTCTTTCTTCTTCTTCTTTCCCTTTTTTCTTCTTTCTTCTTTTTCTTCTTCTTCTTTCTTCTTCTTCTTTATTCTCATATTACTTTCACCCTCTTCTTCTCGATCTTCTTCATCTTCTTTTTCTTCTTCTTTCTACTTTTTCTTCTTGCTCTTCTTGTTTTTTCTTCTTCTTCATCTTCCTCTTCTCCTTCATCTTCCTCTTCTCCTTCATCTTCTTTTTCTTTCATGCTCTACTTCTTTCTTCTTCTTCTCTCTTCTTCTTCTTTATCTTTCTTCTTTTCCTTCTTCTTTCTTCTTCTTTTTCACTTCTCTTCTTATATCTTCTCCTTCATCTTCGTCTTCTTCTTCTTCATCATCTTCATCTTTTTCTTCTTCTTCTTCCATCATATTCTTCTTTTTCTTCTTTCTTCATTTTCTTCTTCTTCTTCTTCTTCTTCTTCTCTTCTCTCTCTTCTTTCATCTTTCTTCTTCTTCTTCTTTCCTCTTCTTCTTCTTCTTCTTTCTTCTTCTACTACTTCTTTCTTCTTCTACTTCTTTCTTCTTTTTCTTTCTTCCTCTTCTTCTTTCTTCTCCTTCTTTCCTTTTTTTTCTTCTTTCTTCTTCTTCTTCTTCTTCTTCATCTTTCTACTTCGTCTTTGTTCTCCTATTTCTTTCTCCTTCTTCTTGATCTTCTTCTTCTTGTTGTTCTTCTTCTTCTTCTTCTTTCTACTTCTTCCTCTTCTTGTTCTTTCTTCTTCTTCTTCTTTTTATTCTTCTTTCTACTTTTTCTTTCTTTTTCTGCTTTTTCTTCTTTCCACCTCTTTTTCTTCTTCTACTTTTGCTTCTTCTTTCTTCTTTCTCTTTCTTCTTCTTCTTTACTTCTCTTCTTATATCTTCTCAATCATCCTCCTCCTCCTCTTCTTTTCTTCTTCTTCTTCTCCCATCATCTTTTTCTTCTCCTTCTTCTTCTTCTTCCTTCTTTTTCTTCTTTTCCTTTTTATTTGATCTTCTTGTTTCTTCGTCTTCTTTTTCTTTCTTGTTCTACTTTGTTCTTCTTCTTCTTCTTCTTCTTCTTCTTCTTTCTTCTTGTCTTCTTCTTCTTCATCCTTTTTCTTCTTCTTCCTTTTCTTTCTTCATCTTCTTAACCTTTTTCTTTCTTCTTTTTCATCTTTCTTCTCCTTCTACCTCCTTTCACTTACTTATTTCTTCTTTTTTGTTTTTCTTCTTCTTCTTCTTCCTCTTTTTTTCTTCCACTTCCTTTTCTTTATTCTTTTTCTGCTACCTTTTCTTTCTATCTTTTTTTCTTCTTTCTTTTTGTTCTTCTTTATTCTTTTTTTTTCTTCTTCTTCTCCTTACTTCCTCTTCTTCTTTCTTCTTCTCTCTTCTTCTTCACTTTTTCTTTCTTCTTCTTTTTTCTTCCTCCTCCTTTCTACTTCTTCTTCTTCTTTATTCTTTTCTTCTTACTTCTTTTTCTTTCTACTTTTTCTAATTTCTTCTACTACTTTCTTCGTCTTCTAATTCTTTTTCTTCTTCTTCTTGTACTTCTTTCTTTATCTTTCTCTTTCTTCTTCTTCTTTCTACTTCTTATTTCCTCTTCTTCTTTCTTCTTCTTCTATCTTCTTCCTCTTCTTTCTTCCTATTCTTCAACTTTTTTCTTCTTCTTTCTTTCTTTTCTTCTTCTTCTTCTTATTATTTTTATTATTTCTTCTTTGTTCTTCTTCTTTCTTTTTCTTCTTCTTTCTTTTTCTTATTCTTTCTTCTTCCTCTTTGTTCTTCCACTACTTTCTTCTACTTCTTCCTTTTTCCTCTTCTTCTTCTTCTTTCTTCTTCTTCTTCTTCATCTTTATCATTCTTCTTCTTTCACTTCTTCCTCCTACTTCCTCTTTCTCCTTCTTTCTACTTCTTCTTTTTCTTCTTGTTTCTTCTTATTCTTCTTCTTTTTCTTCTTCTTCTTTGTTCTTCTTCTTCTTTCTTCTTTTTATTTCTTCTTTTTCTTCTTTCTTCTTCTTCTTTCCACTTCTTCTTCCTCCTTCTTCTTTCTCCATCTTATTCTTCTTTATTCTTTCTTCTTTTTCTTCATTTTCTTCTTCTTCTTCTCTTTTTCTTTTTCCTTCATCTTCTCCTTCTTCTTCTTCCTCTTCTTCTTCTTAAACTTCTTGTTCTTCTTCTTTACTTCTTTCTTTGTTTTCTTCTTCTTCTTCTTCTTCGACTTTCTTCTACTACTTATTCTTATTCTTCTTCTTTCTTCAACTTCTTTTTTCAACTTCTTTCTTCTTCTTCTCTCTTCTTCTTCTTCTTAATCCTTCTTCTTTCTTCTTCTACTTTTTGCCTCTTCTTCCATCTTCTTCTTCTTCTTCCTTGTTCCCCTTCATTCTTCTTCTTCTTCTTCATCTCCCACTTCATCTTCTTTTTCTTGTTTCTTCTTCTTCTACTACTACTTCCTCTTCTTGTTCATCTTTCTTCTTTTTCTTTTACAATCTTCTTCTTATTTGACTTTCTTCTTCCATCTTTTTCTTCTTTCTACATTTTCTTCTTTCTTGTTCTTCTTTCTTCTTCTTCCTCTTCTTCTTCTTCTTCTTTCCACTTCTTCTTATTCTTCTTCTTCTTTCTTCTTCATTTTCTTCTTCTACTTCTTGTTCTTTCTTCTTCTTCTTCTTCTTCTTGTTTCTACTTCTTCTTTCTTCTTCTTCTTCCTTCGTCCTCTTCTTTCTTCTTCTTTACTCTTCCTCTTTTTCTTCTTCTTCTTTATTATTCTTCTTCTTCCTTCTTCTTCTATCTTCTACTTTCTTCTATATTATTGTTCTTTCTGCTCCTTTCTTCTTTCCCCTTCTTTCTTCTTTCTTTTTCTTCTTTCTTCATCTTCTTCTTCTTCTTCTTCTTTTTCTTCATCTTTCTTTTTCTTTTTCCTCTTCTTCTTCTACGTCTACTTCTTCATCTTCTTCTTCTTCTTCTTCTTTGTTCTTCTTCTTCTTCTTCCTCTTCTTCTTCCTCTTCTTCTTCTACTTCTTTTTTTTCTTTTTCCTTCATCTTCATCTTTCATCTTCTACTTTCTTCTTCTACCTTTATCTCATTCTTCTTCTGCTTCTCCTACTTCTTCTTCTTTCTTCTTCTTCTTCTTCTTTCTTCTTCTTCTTCCATCTTTCTTCTTTTCCTTCCTTCTTGTTCTTTGTCCTTGCTTTTTCTTCTTTTTCTTCATTCTTCTTCTCCTTTCTTCTTTCTTCTTTCTTTTTCTTCTTTCTTCTTCTTCTTCTTTTTCTTTGTTCATCTTCTTCTTCTTTTTCTTCCTCTTCTTTCTCTTCTTTTTCTTCCTCTTCTTCTTCTTCTTCTTCTTCTTCTTCCTCGTCTTCTTATTCTTCTGCTACTTCTTCTTCTTCTTCTTCTTCTTCTTCTTCTTCTTTCTTTTTCTTCTTTTATCATCTAACCTTCTTTCTTCTCCTTCTCCCTCTTCTTTCTTCATCTTCTTTCTTCTTAATCTTCTTTCTTCTTATCCTCCTTCCACTTCTTCTTCTTCTTTGTTTTCATTCTTCTTCTTCTTCTCATTTCTTCTTCTCTTTCTCCTTCTTCTTCTTCTTTCTTTTTCTTCTTCTTTCTTCCTCCTCTTCTTTCTTCTTTTTCTTTCTTCTTCTTCTTTTTTTTACTAATTTCATCTTCTTCTTGTTTCGTCTTCTTCTTCTTTATTCTTCCTTTTCTTTCTTCTCCTTCTTTCTCCATCTTCTTCTTCTTCTTTTATCTTTCTTCTTCTTCTTCTTTCCTTTTCTTCTTCTTCTTCTTCTTAATTCTTCTTCTTCTTCATCTTTTTCTTTCTTCTTCTTCTTCATCTTTCTTCTTCTTCCTCCTTATTTGTCCTTTTGCTTTCTACTGTGACTTCTTCTTCCTCTTCTTCTTACTTCTTTACTAATTTTCTTCTTCCATCATTATTCTACTTTTTCTTCTTTCTTCTACTGCTTTCCTCTTTTGCTTCTTCTTCTACTTCTTTCTTCCTCTTCTTCTTTCTTCTTCTTCTTTCTTCTTGTTCTATCTATGTCCTCTCCTTTCTTCTTCTTTCTTCTTGTTATTCTTCTTCACTCTTCTTTCTTCTCCTTCATCATCATCTTCATAATTTTCTACATCTTTCTAATTCTTCTTCTTTCTTCTTCTTCTTCTACTTTCTTTTTCATCATCTTTCTTCTTCTTCTTTCTTCAGCTTCTTACTTTTTCTTCTTATTCATCTTCCTCTTCTTCTCCTTCTTCTTCTTCTTCTTTTACTTCTTTCTTTCTTCTTCTTCTTCTTCTTCTTCTTTCTTCTTCTTCTTCTTTCATCTCCTCCTTTCTCTTCTTCTTTCTTCTTCTTTTTCTTTCTTCTTCTTCTTTCTTCTTCTTCATTCCTCTTAATATTCTTACATCTTAACCTTCATCTTCTTCGTCTTCTTCATTCTTTTTTTCTTTTTTCTTCCTCTTCATTCTTATTCTTCTTCTTTCTTCTTCTTCTTTTTCAACTTTTTTCATCTTCCAGTTCTTTCTTCCACTTCCCCTTCCTTCTTCTTCTTTCTTCTTCTTAGTCTTTCTTCTTCTTCTTCTTCTTCTTCTTCTTCTACTTTCTTCTTCTTCTTCTTTCTTCTTCTACTTCTTCTTCTTCTTCTCCTTCTTCTTCTTCTTCTTCTTTATACTTCCTCTTCTTTTTCATCTTCTTTCTTCATCTTCTTTTTTGCTCATCTTTCTTCTTCATCATCTTTCTTCTTTTTCTTTCTTTCTCTTCTTCCCTCTTCTTATTCTTCTTCTTCTTCTTCGTCTTTTTCCTCTTCTTCTTCTTCTTCTTTCTTCTTTTTCTTTCTACTTCATCTTCTTTCTTCTTCTCCTTTCTTCTACTTCTTCTTTGTTTTTCTTCTTCTTCTTCTTCTTCTATTTCTTCTTCTTCTTCTTCTTTTTCTTCTTTCTACTCCTTTTGCTTCTTCTTCTTCTTCTTTCTTCTTCTACATCTTCTTTTTTCCTCTTCTTCTTCCTCTGTATTTTTCTTCTTCGTTCTTCTTTTTCTTTCTTCTTCTTCTTCTTTTTTCTTCTTCTTTCTCCTTTCAAATTGTTCTTCTTCTTCTTCTTCTTCTTTATTCTTTTTCTTCTTGCTTCTTTTTCTTTCTACTTTTTCTACTTTCTTCTATTGCTTTATTCTTCTTCTCCTTTTCCTTCTTCCTTTTTTACTTCTTTCTTCCTCTTCTTTTGTTTTCTTCTTTTTACTTCTAATTTCTACTTCTTCTTCCTTCTTCTTCTATCTTCCTCCTATTCTTTCTTCCTCTTTATTCCTGCTCTTCTTCTTTTTTCTCCTTTCTTCTTCTTCTACTTCTTTTTCTTCTTCTTATTCTTCTTTTTTGTCTATCTTCTCCTTCTTATTCTAATTCTTCTTGTTTCTTTTCCATCATCTTTCTTCTACTTCTTTCTTCTTCTTCTTTCCTTTTCTTCTTCTTCCTCTTCTTTTTGTTCTCCTTTTTCTTCTTCTTCTTTCCCTTTTACTTTCTTCTTCTTCTTCGTCGACTTCTTTCTTCTTCTTCCTCTTTCATCTTCTCCTTCTTCTTCTTCTTCTTCTTTCTTCTTGTTTAATCACCTTTTTCTTCTTCTTCTTTCTTCTTCATCGTCTTTTTTCTTCAACTTTCTTCTTCTTCTTCTTTCTTCTTCTACTACTTCGTTTTCTCTTCTTCTTCTTCTTTCTACTTCTGCTTCTTCTTCTTCTTCTTTTTCTTTCTTCTTCTTCTTCTTTCTTGTTCTTCTTCTTTCTTCTTTTACATTTTTCTTATTTTTCTTCTTCATCATCTTCTTTTTCTTTCTTCTTCATCTTCTTCCTTCTCCTTCTTTCTTCAATTTCTACTTTCTTCTTCTTTCTCCTCCTACTTCTTTCTTCTTCTTCTTCTTGATCTCCTTCTTCTTCTTTTTTTTTTTCTTCTTCTTCTTATTCTTTCAACTTTTTCTTCTTGTTGTTCTTTCTTCTTCTTCCTCTTTCTTTTTTTTTCTTTCTTTTTCTACTTCTTTCTACTTCTTCTCTCCTCTTCTTCTTCTTCTTTCTTCTTTTTCTTCTTCTAGTTCTTCATATTTCTTCTTCTTCTTTCCTTGTTTTCTTTCTTCTTCTTCTTCTTTCGTATTCTTCTTATATCTTCTTCTTCTTCTTCTTCTTCTTCTTTCTTCTTTTTCTAATTCTTTTTTTCGTTCTTCTTCCTTCTCCTTCTCTTTTCTTCTTCTTTTACTTCTTCTTCTTTCTTTTTCTTCTTTGTTCTTCTTCTTTTTTCTTCTTTTTCTTCAACTTTTTTGTTCTTCCTTTTCTTATTTCTTGTTCTTCTTCCTCATTTTTCCTACTTCTTTCTTCTACTTCTTTTTTCTTCTTATTCTTCTCTCTTTTTTCTTCTTCTTCTTTTTCTTCTTTACTCTTTTTCTTCTTCCTTCTTTTTCTTTCTTTTTTTCATCTTTCTTCTTTACTCTTCTTCTACTTCCTCTTCTTCTTCTCCTTTCCTCCTCTTCTTCTTCCTTCTTCTTTCTTCTTCTTTTTTTCTTCTTCAGTCGTCTTCTTTCTTCTTATTCTTATATCTTCTTTCTCTTGTTTCTTCTTTCCTCTTCATCTTCTTCTTCTTCTTCTTCTTTTTCTTTCTTCTTCTTCTTTTTCCTTCTTCTTCTCTTACTTCTACTTCTTCTTCTTCTTCTTCTTTCTTCTTTTTCTACTTATTCTTTCTTCTTGTTCTTCTTCTTCTTTTACTACTTTCTTTTCTACATCTTATTCTTTTTCTTTCTTCTACTTCTTCTTTCTTCATCTTTTTCCTACTTTTTCTTCTTTCTCCTTTTTTCTTCTTTTTTTTCTTCTTCATCTTTTTTCTACTCCTTTTTTCTTCTTCTTTTTCTTCTTCTTCTTCTGCATTCTTCTTCTTCTTCTTCTTCTTCTTCTTCTTCTTCTTTCTTTTTCTTCTTCTTTTTCTTTCATCTTCTTCTTCTTTCTTTTTCTTCTTCTTCCTTCTTCTTTCTTCTTCTTTCTTCTTCTTTTTCTTTCTTTCTTCTTCTTCTTCTTCTTCTTCATCATCTTTACTCTTCTTCTTCTTCCTTCTTCTTCTATCTTCTTCTTTCTTCTATCTTCTTTCTTCTTTTTCTGTCTTCTCTTTTCTTCTTTCTTCTTGTTCTGTCTTCTCCTTTCTTCTTTCTTCTTCTTTCTTCTTTCTTTTACTTCTTTCCTCTTTCTACTTCTTCTTCCTCTTGTTCTTTCTTCTTCTTCTTTTTCTTCTCCTCCTTCTTCTTCTTCTTCTTTCTTCTTTCTTCTTCTTACATATTTTTCTTCTTTTTCTACTTCTTTCTTCTTCTTCTTTCCTCTACTTCTCTTCTTCTTTCTTCTTCCACTACTTTTTCTTTCATCTTCTTCTTCTTTCTTCTTTCTCTTTCTTCCTCTTCAACTTTCATTTTTTCTTCTTTCTTCTTCATCTTCTTCTTCTTTCTTCTTCTTTTTCTCCTATTTCTTTCTCCTTCTTGTTGATCTTCTTCTTCTTCTTTTTGTTCTTCTTCGTCGTCTTCTTTCTACTTCTTTTTTCCCTTCTTCTACTCTCTTCTTTTCTTTCTTCTTCTTTCTTCTTTTCCATCGACTTCTTCTTCTGCTTTCTTCTTTGTCTGTCTTCTTTCTTTCTCTTCTTCCTTTTTTATCTTCTTCTTCTTTACTTCTCTTTTTATATGTTCTCCTTCATCTTCTTCTTTTTCTTCTTCCTCCTCCTCTTCCAATTTCTTCTGCTTCTTTTTCTTCTTCTTTCTTCCTTTTCATCTTCTTCTTATTTGATCTTCTTTTTTCTTCTTCCTCTTTCTTCTTTTTCTTCTTTCTTCTTCTTTCTTATTCTTCTTTGTTCTTTTTCTTCTTTCTTCTTCTTCTACTTTCTTTCCTCCTCTTCTTCTTCTTCTTCCATTTTCTTCTTATTCTTTCTTCATCTTCTCTATCTTTCTCTTTCTTCTTTTTCATCTTTCTTCTCCTACTTCCTCCTTCTTCTTTCTCTTGTATCTTTTTTGATCTTCTTTTTTCTTCTTCTTCCTCCTTTTTTCTTCTTTATTCTTTTTCTTCTTCCTTCTTTTTTTGTCTTCTTTTTCTTCATTCTTTTGTTCTTCTTTATTCTTCTTCTTCTTCTTCTTTTTCTTTTTCTTCTTTCTCTTATCCTTTCTTCCTCTTCTTCTTTCTTTTTCTTTCTTATTTTTTTTTCTTCTTCTTCTTTCTTCTTCTTCTTTCTTCTTCTTCTTCTTTCTTCTTTTTCTTTCTTCCTCTTCTTCTTTCTTCTTCTTTCCTTTTTTTCGTCTTTCTTCTTTTTCTTCTTCTTCTTTCTCGTTCTTCTTCTTTCTTCTACTATTACTTTCTCCCACTTCTTCTTGATCTTCTTCTTCTTCTTTTTCATCTTCTTGTTCTTCTTCTTTCTACTTCTTCTTCTTCCTCTTCTTGTTCTTTCTTCTTCTTCTTCTACTACTTCTCCTTCTTTTTCTTTTTCTTTCTTCCTCTACTTCTTTCTTCTTCTTCTTTCCTCTTCTTCTTCGTTCTTCTTTTCCTTCTTCTACTTCTTCTTTCTTCTTCTTTTTCACTTCTCTTCTTGTATCTTCTCCTTCATCTTCTTCATCTTCTTCTTCTTCATTTTCTTCTTCTTCCATCTTCTTCTTCCACTTCTTCTTTCTCCTTTTTCTTCTTCTTCTCCTTCTTCTTCTTCTTCTTCCTCTCCTTCCTCTTTCATCTTTCTTCTCTTCTTTTTTCTTCTTCTTCTTCTTCTTCTTTCATCTTCTACTAATTCTTCTTCTTTCTTCTTCTTCTTCTTCTTCTTTCTTCTTTTTCTTTTTTCCTCTTCTTCCTTCTTCTCATACTTTCCTTTTTTCTTCTTTCTTCTACTTCTTCTTTCTTCTTCTTCTTCTTTCTTCTCTGACTTCTTTCTTCTTCTTCTTCTTTTTCTTCATCTTCTTCTTCTTATTCTTTCAACTTCTTCTTCTTCTTCTTCTTCTTCTTCTTTCTTCTTCTTCTTCTTCTTCTTCTCTTTCTTCTTCTTCTTCTTTTTTTCTTTCTTTTTCTACTTCTTTCTTCTTTTTCTTCTTCTACATCTTCTTCTTCCTTCTTCTTCTTTCCACGTTTTCATTCTTCTTCTTCTTCTTCTTTCATCTTCTTCTTTCGTATTCTTCTTATATCTTCTCCTTCTTTTTCTTCTTCTTCTTCCTTCCTATTGTTGTTCTTCTTCTTCTTGTTTCTTCTTTTTCTAATTCTTTTTTTACTTTCTTCTTCCTTTTCCTTCTTCTTTCTTCTTTCTTCTTTCCTCTTCTTCTTCTTCTTCTTTAATCTTTTTCTTCTTTGTTCTTCTTCTTCTTTCTTCTTCTTCTTCTTCTTCTTCTTCTTCTTCTTCTTTTTCATTCTTCTTTTTCTAATTTCTTCTTCTTCTTCTTCCTTTCTCCTACTTCTTTCTTCTTCTTTCTTATTATTCATCTTTCACTTCTTTCTTCTTCTTTTTCTTCTTTAATCATTTTCCTCTTCCTTCATTTTCTTTCTGTTTTTTCTTCTTTCTTCTTGTTGTTCTTTCTTCTTCTTCTTCTTCTTCTTCTTCTTCTTCTTCTCCTCCTTTCTTCCTCTTCTTCTTTCTTCTTTTTTTTCTTCTTTATTCTTCTTCTTCTTTGTTATTTTTTTATATCTTGTTTGTCTTCTTTCTTCTTCTTCCCTCATCTTCTTCTTCTTCTTTCTCTTTCATCTTCTTATCTTTTTCTTTTTCTTCACCATCATTTTCTTTTTTCTTCTTCTTCTTCTCCTACTTCTTCTACTTCTTGTTCTTCTTTTTTCTTCTTTTTCCACTTATTGTTTCTTTTGTTCTTCTTCTTCTTTTACTTTCTTTTCTACTTCTTATTCTTTTCCTTTCTTCTACTTCAGCTTTCTTCTTCTTTCTTCTTAACCTTCTTTCTACTTTTTCTTCTTTCTCCTTCTTCTTTCTTCTTTTTTTTCTTCTTCTTCTTCTTCTTTCTATTCCTTCTTCTTCTTCTTTCTTCTTCTTCTTTTTCTTCTTCTTCTGCCTTCTTCATCTTCTTCTTCTTCTTCTTCTTCTTCTTTCTTCTTCTTTTTCCTTCATCTTCTTCTTTCTTTTTCTTCTTTTTCCTTCATCTTCTTCTTCTTTCTTTTTCTTCTTCTTCTTTCTTCTTCTTCTTCCTTCTTCTTTCTTCATCTTCTTTCTTCTTCTTTTTCTTTCTTCTTCTTCTTCTTCTTTTTCCTCTTCTTCATCTTCATTCTTCTTCCTCTTCCTTCTTCTTCTATCTTCTTTTTTCTTCTTCCTTCTTTTTCTTTCTTCTCCTTTCCTCTTCATTCAACTTCTTTCTTATTCTTTCTTCTATCTTTTTCTTCTTTCTTCTTTCAACTTCTTCTTTTTCTTATTCTTTCTTCTTCTTCTTCTTCTTCTTCTTCTTTCTTCTTCTACTTTCCTCTTCTTCTCTTCTTCTTTCTTCTTTTACTACTTCTTTCATCATCTTCTGCTTTCTTCCTTTTCTTCCATCCTCTTCTTCTTTCATTTTTGTTCTTCTTCTTCTTCTCTCTACTTCTTTTTCCACTTCTTCTACTTTCTTCTTTTCTATCTTCTTCTACTTCTTTCTTCTTCTTCTTTCTTCTTTTCCTTCTACTTCTTCTTCTTCTTTTGTCTTCTTTACTTTTCTTCTTCTTTTTCTATCTTCTTCTTCTTTACTTATCTTCTTATATCTTCTTTTTCATCTTCTTCTTCCTCCTCTTCCATTTTATTCTTCTTCTTCTTCTTTCTTCTTTTTCAACTTCTTCTTACTCGTTCTTCTTCTTTGTTCTTGTTCTTTCTTCTTCTTCTTCTTTCTTCTTCTACTTCTTTCTTGTTCTTCTTTGTTCTTTTTCTTCGTTCTTCTTCTTCTTTTCGATTTTCTTTCTTCTCCTCTTCTTCTTCTTCATCCTTTTTCTTCTTATTCTTTCTTAATCTTTTTCATCTTTTTCTTTCTTCTTTTTCATCTTTCTTATCCTTCTTCCTCCATCTTCTTTCTCTCACTTATTTCTTCTTCTTCTTTTTTCTTCTTCTTTTTATTCATTTTCTTCTTCCTTCTTCTTTTATCTTCTTTTTCTTCTTTCTTTTTTTTCTTCTTTATTCTTCTTCTTCTTCTTCTTCTTCTTCCTCTTATCCTTTCTTCCTCTTGTTCTTTCTTTTTCTTTCTTCTTCTTCTTTCTTCTTCTTCTTTCTTCTTTTTCTTTCTTCCTCTTCTTCTTTCTTCTTTGTCTTTCCTATTTTATTCTTTCTTCTTTTTCTTCCTCATCTTTTTTCTTCTTCTTTCTTCTATTATTACTTTCTCCCTCTTCTTCTTGATCTTCTTCTTCTTCTTTTTCTTCTTGTTCTTCTTTCTACTTCTTCTTCTTCCTCTTCTTGTTCTTTCTTCATCTTCTTCTACTTCTCCTTCTTCATCTTTTTCTTTCTTCTTCTACTTCTTCTTCTTCTTTCCTCTTCTTCTTCTTCCTTCTTTTCCTTCTTCAACTTCTTCTTCGTCATTCTTCTTCTTTTTCACTTCTCTTCTTATATCTTCTCCTTTATCTTCTTCTTCTTAATCATCTTCATCTTCTTCATCTTCTTCTTCTTTCTTCTTTTTGTTCTTCTTCTCCTTCTTCTTCTTCTTCTTCTCCTCCTTCTTTCATCTTTCTTCTTCTTCTTTCTTCTTCTTCTTCTTCTTTCTACTTCTACTTCTTTTTCTTCTTTCTTCTCTTTCTTCTTCTTTCTTCTTTTTCTTTCTTCCTCTTCTTCTTTCTACTCCTCTCATTTTTTTTTCTTCTTTCTTCTACTTCTTCTTTCTTCTTCTTCTTTTTTCTCCTACTTCTTTCTTCTTCTTCTTGATCTTCTTCTTCCTCTTTTTCTTCTTCTTCTTCTTATTCTTTAAACTTCTTCTTCTTGTTCTTTCTTCTTCTTCTTCTTCTTCTTCTTTCTTTTTCTTATTTCTTTTTTTTCTTTCTTTTTTTTCTTTTTCTACTTCTTTCTTCTTCTTGTTTTCTCTTCTTCTTCTTCTTCTTCTTCTTCTTCTTCTTCTTCTGCTTCTTTTTTCTTCTTCTTTCCTCATTTTCTTTCATCTTCTTCTTCTTTCGTAGTCTTCTTATATCTTCTCCTTTTTCTTCTTCTTCTTCTTCTTCTTCTTCTTCTTCTTCTTCTTCTTCTTCTATCTTCTTCTTCTTCTTCTTCTTCTTCTTCTATTCTTCTTTTTCTAATACTTTTTTTTCATTCTTCTTCCTTCTTCTTTCTTCTTCTTCTTATTCTTCTTCTTCTTTATTTTTCTTCTTTGTTCTTCTTCTTTCGTCTTCTTCATCTTTTTCGTTCTCCGTTTTCTAATTTCTTCTTCTTCTTCTTCCTTTTTCCTACTTCTTTCTTGTACTTCTTCTTTCTTCTTACTCTTCTTTCTCTTTTTTATTCTTCTTCTTTTTCTTCTTTATTCTTTTTCTTCTTACTCCTTTCTTTTTTTCTTCTTTCTTCTTGTTCTTATTTCTTCTTTATCCTCTTCTTCTCCTTTCTTCCTCTTCTTCTTTCTTCTTTCTTCTTTTTTTCTTCTTCTTCTTTCTTATTCATCTTATATCTTCTTCCTCTTCTTTCTTCTTCTTCCCTCATCTTCTTCTTCTTCTTCTTTCTTCTTGTTATTCTTTTTGTTTTTCTTCCCCATTATTATCCTTTTTCTTCTTCTTCTTCTCCTACTTCTTCTACTTCTTCTTCCTGTTCTTCTTTTTTCTTCTTTTTCTACATATTTTTTCTTCTTGTTCTTGTTCTTCTTCTTCTACTTTCTTTTCTACTTCTTATTCTTCTTCTTTTTTCTACTTCTTTCTTCTTCTTCTTTCTTTATCTTCATTCTACTTTTTCTTCATTCTCCTTCTTCTTTCTTCTTTTTTTCTTCTTCTTCATCTTCTTTCTACTCCTCTTCTTCTTCTTCTTCTTCTTTCTTCTTCTTTTTTTCTTCTTCTTCTACCTTCTTCTTCATCTTCTTCTTCTTCTTCTTTCTTTTTCTTCTTCTTTTTCTTTCATCTTCTTCTGGTTTCTTTTTTTTCTTCTTCTTTTCTTTCATCTACTTCTTCTTTCTTTTTCATCTTCTTCTTTCTTCTTCTTCTTCCTTCTTCTTTCTTCTTTATTTCTTTTTCTTTCTTCTTCTTCTTCTTCTTCTTCTTCGTCTTCCTCTTCTTCATCTTTATTCTTCTTCTTCTTCCTTCTTCTTCTATCTTCTAATTTCTTCTTTCTTCTTTCTTCTTGTTCTTTCTACTCCTTTCTTCTTTCTTCGACATCTTTCTTCTTCTTTCTTTTTTCTTTTTCTTCTTTCTTCTTTCTACTTCTTCTTCTTCTTGTCGTTCTTTCTTCTTCTTCTTCTTCTTCTTCTTTCTTCTTCTTCTTCTTTCATATTTTTCTTTCTTCTTCTTCTTTCTTCTTCTTCTTACCTCTTCTTCTCTTCTTCTTTCTTCTTCTACTACTTCTTTCATCTTCTTCTTCTTTCTTCTTCTTTCTTCTTTTTCTTCCTTCCTCTTCTTCTTTCAACTTCTTCTTTCATTTTTTCTTCTTTCTTCTTCTTCTTCTTCTTCTTATTTTTCTTTCTTCTTCTTTTTCTCCAATTTCTTTCTCCTACTTCTTGTTGATCTTCTTCTTCTTCTTCGTTCTATTTCTTTTTCCTCTTCTTCTACTTCTTTTCATTCTTCTTCTACATCTTTCTTAATCTTCTATCATCTTTTCCCTCTACTTTTTCTTCAGCTTTCACTCTCTTCTACCTTCTTTCTTTTTCTTCTTCTTTTTCTATCTTCTACTTCTTTACTTCTCTTCTTATATCTTCTCCTTCATCTTCTTCATCTTCTTCTTCTTCTCCATTCTACTCTGACATTTTCTTCTTCTTCTTCTTTCTTCTTTTTCAACTTCTTCTTATTCGATCTTCTTCTTTCTTCATCATCTTTCTTCTTCTTCTTCTTTCTTCTTCTTCTTCTTTCATGTTCTTCTCTGTTCCTATTCTTCTTTCTTCTTCTTCTTCTTCTTCCTTCTTTTCCTTCTTCTACTTTTTCTTCTTTCTTATTTCTCTTTCTCCTTCTTTTTCTTTCTTCTTCATCTTTACCTCTTCTTATATCTTCTCCATCATCATCATCATCTTCTTCTTCTTCCATCTTTTTCTTCTTCTTCTTCTTCTTCTTCTTTCTTCTTTTTCATGCAATTCTTATTCAATTTTTTTGTTTCTTCTTCTTTCCTGTTCTACTTTGTTCTTTTTATACTTTCTTCTTCTTCTTCTTCTTTTCTTTCTTCTCTTCTTCCTTTTTCTTCATCTTCCTTATTTTCTTTATCTTCTTCATCTTTTTTTTCTTCTTTTTCATCTTTCTTCTCCTTCTTCCTCCTTGTTTCACTTCTTTCTTCTTCTTCTTTTTCCTCTTTTTACTTCTTCTTCTTCTTTTTCCTCTTTTTACTTCTTCTTCTTCTTCTTTATTCTTTTTCTTCTTCCTTCATTTTCTTGTTCTTCTTTCTTCTTCATCTTCTTTTTTCTTCATCTTTCTTCTTCTTCTTCTTTTTCTCTTCTCCTTCTTTCTTCTTCTTCTTCTTCTTCTTCTTTCACTGTCTTCTTCTTCTTCTTCTTTCATCATTTTCTTCTTCTTATTCTTCTTTCTTCTACTTCTTTCTTCTTCTTCTGTCTTCTACTTTCTGCTTTTTCTTCTTCCTTTTTCTTCTTCTTTCTTCTTTTTTCTTCTTCTTCTTCTTTCTTATTCTTCTTCCTTTTTCTTCTTTTTGTTCTTCAACTTCTTCTTCATCTTCTTTCTTTTCTTCCTGTTGTTCTTCTTTCTTCTTCTTCTTCTTTTTCATCTTCCTTCTTCTTTATTCTTCTTCTTTCTACTTCTTCTTTCTTCTTCATCTTCCTTCTTCTTTATTCTTCTTCTTTCTACTTCTTCTTTCTTCTTCTTCTTCTTCTTCTTCTTCTTCTCCATCTTAATTCTTCCTCTTCTTCCTTCATCTATCTACTTATTTCTACTTTCTTCTTTCTTCTTGTTCTTCCTTCTCCTATCTTCTTTCTTCTTCTTCTTTCTTCTTCTTTCTTCTTTCTTTATCTCCTTTCTTTTTTCCACTGGTTCTTCTTCTTGTTCTATCTTCCTCTTTTACTTTTTCTTCTTCTTCTTCTTCTATTATTTTTTCTTTCTTCTTGTTTTTCTTTCATCTTCTTCTTTTTCTTCTTACTTCTTGACCTACTTCTTCTTCCTTGTTCTTCTTCTTCTTTCCTCTTTTTCTTTCATCCTCTCCTTCTTTCTTCTTCTTCTTTTCTTTTTTTCCTCTTTCTTCTTCTTCATGTTATTCTTTCTACTTCTTCTTTCTTCTCCTATTTCTTTCTCCTTCTTCTTCTTTCCCTTCTTCTTCTTCTTCTTCTTCTTCCTCTTCCTGTTCTTTCTTGTACTTCTTCTTCTTCTTCTCTCGTCTTTTTCTTTCTTCTTCTTCTTTCTTCTTCTTTCTTCTTCTTCTTTCTTCTTTCTCTTTCTTCTTCTTTTTCGTTCTTCTTCTTCTTTACTTCTCTTCTTATATCTTCTCCTTCATCTTCTTCTACTTCTTCTTCTTCTTCTTCTTCTTCTTCTTCTTTTCCTTCTACTTTTTCTTCCATCTTCATCATCTTCTTCTTCTTCTTCTCCTTCTTCTTTTCTTCTTCTTCTTCTTATTCAATCTTCTTCTATCTTCTTCTACTTTCTTCTTCAATCTTCTTCTTCTTCTTTCTTCTTCTTTCTTCTTCTTCTTCTTCTTTCTTGTTCAACTTTGTTCTTTTTCTTCTTCTTCTTCTTCTTCTTCTTCTTCTTCTTCTTCTCTTTCTTTCTTCTCTTCTTCTTCTTCTTCTTCCTTTTTCTTCTTCTTCTTATTCTTTCTTCATCTTCTTCATCTTTTTCTTTCTTCATTTTCATCTTTATTCTACTTCTTCCTCCTTCTTTTCGTTACTTCTTTCTTCTTCCTCTTTTTTCTTCTTCTTCTTCAACCTCTTTTTACTTCTTTTTCTTCCTCTTTATTATTTTTCTTTCTTCTTTTTTCTCTTTCTTTTGTTCTTCTTAATTCATCTTCTCCTTCTTCTTCCTGTTCCTCCCCTTCCCTCCTCTTCTTCTTTCTTCTTCTTTCTTCTTTTTCTTATTTCTTCTTTTTCTTTCTTCTTCTTTCCTTTTTTTCTTCTTTCTTCTTCTTCTTCTTCTTTCTACTTCTTTCTTCTCCTATTTCTTTCTCCTTCTTCTTAATCTTTCTCTTCTTCTTTTTCTTCTTCTTTTTCTTCTTTCTACTTCCTCTTTTTCCTCTCCTTATTCTTTCTTCTTCTTCTTCTTCCTTTATCTTTTTCTTTCTTGTACTACTTTTTTCTTCTTCTTTCCTCTTCTTCTTCTTCTTCTTTATTCTTTTCTTTCTTCTACTTTTTCTTTTTCTTTCTTCCTTTTCTTTCTTCTTTCTCTTTCTTCTTCTTTTTCTTTCTTCTTCTTCATTACTTCTTTTCTTATATCATCTCCTTCATCTTCTTCTCCTTTTTCCTGGTCTTCTTCTTCTTCTTCTTCTTCTTCTTCTTATTCTTCATTTTCCTCTTCTTCTTATTTGATCTTCTTCTTTCCACTTCTTCTTTCTTCTTCTTTCTTCTTCTTCTTCTTTATTGTTCTACTTGGTCCCTTTTCATCTTTCATCTTCTTCTTTTTTCTTTCTTTCTTCTCTTCTGCTTCTTTTTCTTCCTTTTTTTCTTCTTCTTATTCTTTCTTCATCTTCTTCATCTTTTTCTTTCTTCTTTTTCATCTTTCTTCTCCATCTTCCTCCTTTCTCTTACTTCTT
>JAIUJO010000544.1:12500-32500 GCA_023846275.1 Vanilla planifolia | reverse complement strand
CTACTTCTTCTTCTTCTTCTTCTTTCTGCTTCTTCTTCTTCTTCTTCTTCTTTCTTCTTCATCTTCTTTTTATACTTCTTCTTTCTTTTTCTTCTTCTTCTTTTTCTTTGTTCTTCTTCTTCTTTTATCTTCTTCTTCCTTCTTCCTCACTTTCTTCTTCTTCTTCACTCTTCTTCTTTTTCTTCTTCTTCTACTTCTTCTTTATTATTTTTCTTGTTCCTTCTTCCATCTTCTTCTTTCTTTTATATCTTTTTTCTTTCTTCTCATTTCTTCTTTCTTCTTCTTCTTTCTTCTACTTTCTTCTTTCTTTTTCTTCTTTCTTCTTCTTCTTCTTCCTCTTATTCTTCTTCATCTTCTTTCTTTTTCTTCTTCTTCATATGTTTACTTCTCCTTCTTCTTCTTCTACTTGTTCTCTTCTTCTTTTTTATTCTTCTTTCTTTTCCTTCTTTTTCTTTCTTCTTTTTCATCATTATTTTTGTTCAACTTTATTCTTCTACTTCTTCTTCTTCTTCTTCTTCTTCCTTTTCTTCTTTCTTCTTCTTTCTTTTTCTTCTTTCTTCTTCTTCTTTCTTCTTCTTCTTCTTTCTTCTTTTTTTCTTCCCCTTCTTTCTTCTTCTTCTTTCCTTTTTTAATTCTTTTTTCTTTTTCTTCTTCTACTTTCTTCTCCTATTTCTTTCTCCTTCTTCTTCTTGATCTTTCTCTTCTTCTTTTTCTTCTTCTTCTTCTTCTTCTTTCTACAACTTCCTCTTCATGTTCTTTCTTCTTCTTCTTCTTCTTTCTTCTTTTTCTTTCTTCCTCTCCTTCTTTCTTCTTCTTCTTTCTTCATTTTCTTCTTCTACTTCTTCTTTCTTCTTCTTCTTTCTCCTTTCTCTTTCTTCTTCTTCTTCTTCTTCTTCTTCTTCTTTCTACTCTTCTTCTTCTTCTTCCTTTTTCTTCTTCTTCTTATTTTTTCTTCATCTTCTTCATCTTATTATTTCTTCTTTTTCTTCTTTATTCTCCTTCTTCCTCCTTTCAGTTACTTCTTTCTTCTTCCACTTTTTTCTTCTTCTTCATCTTCTTTCTTCTTCTTCTTCTTCTTCTTTACTCTTCTTCTTTTTCCTTCTTCTTTCCTCTTTTACTTCATTCTTCTTCTTTTTCTTCTTCTTCTTTTTCTTTCATCTTCTTCTTTCTTGTTCCTTTTTCTACTTCTTTTTCTTTCTTCTACTTCTTTCGTCTTTCCGCTTCTTCTTTTTCGTCTTCTTTTTCTTTTTGTTCTTTCATCTTCTTCTTGTTCTTGTTCTTCTTTATTCTTTTTCTTCTTCTTCCTTCTTCTTCTTCTTCTTCTTCTTCTTCTTCTTCTTCTTCCTTCTTCTTCTTCTTCTTCTTCTTTTTCTTCTTTCTTCTTCTTCTTCTTTCTTCTTTTTCTTCTTTTTCTTATTCGATTTTCTTGTTTCTTCTTCTTCTTCTTTCTTGTTCTTCCTTGTTCTTTTTCTTCTTCTTCTTTCTTTCATTATTTCTTCTCTTCTTCTTCTTCATTTTCTTCTTCTTCTTATTCTTTCTTCAACTTCGTCGTCTTTTTCTTTCTTCTTTATCATCTTTCTTCTTCTTCCTCCTTTCTCTTACTTTTTTCTTCTTATTCGTTTTTCTTATTTTTCTTCTTATTCGTTTTTCTTATTTTTCTTCTTCCTTTTTTTCTATCTTCTTCCTTTTCTTTATTCTTTTTCTACATCTTTCTTCTTTTTTCTTCATTTTTTTCTATCTTTTAGTTGTTCTTTATTATTATTCTTCTTCTTCTGCTTCTTTCCTCTTCTCCAAATTATTCTTCTTCTTTTTCCTCTAATTCTTCTTCATCTTTTTCTTATTTTCCTTTACTTTTACATCTTCTCCTTCTTATTCTTCACCTTCTTCATCATCTTCTTCTTCTTTTGTTGTCCTTTTTCTTCTTTTTCCTCATCTTCTTTCTTCTACTTTCTTCTTCTTCTTCTTTCTTCTTTTTCTTCTTCTTTTTTCTTCTTCTTTCTTCTCCAATTTCTTTCTCCTTCTTCTTCTTATTCTTCTTCTTTCTACTTCTTTTTCCCCTTCATGCTCTTTCTTCTTCTTCTTTGTCTCATTCTTCTTCATTTTTTATTCTTCTTTCTTCTTCTTCTTTCCTCTTCTTCTTCTTCTTCTTTCTTCTTTTCCTTCTTCTGCTTCTTCTTCTTTCTTTTTTCTTCTTTCTTCCTTCTCTTTCTTCCTTTTTTTTCTTTCTTCTTCTTCTTTACTTTTCTTCTTATATCTTCTCCTTCATCTTCTTCTTCTTCTTTTTCTATCTTCTTCTTCCTTTTCCTTTTCTTTCATCTTTTTCTTTTTCTTCTCCTTCTTCTTCTTCTCCTTCTCCTTCTTCTTTCATCTTTCTTCTTCTTCTTCATTCCACTTCTTCTTCATCTTCTTCTTTCTCCTTCTACTACTTCTTTCTTTTTCATCTACTTTCTTCTTTTCCTTTCTTCCTCTTCTTCCCACTTCTTCTTCTTTCTTCTTATTCTTTGTACTTCTTTTTTCTTCTCCTATTTCTTTCTCCTTCTTCTTCTTGATCTTCTTCTTCTTCTTCTTCTTCTTCTTCTTCTTCTTCTTCTTTCTTCTTTTTCTTTATTTTTCTACTTCTTTCTTCTACTTCTTTCGTCTTCTTCTTCTTCTTCTTCTTTCTTCTTTTCCTTCTTCTACTTCTTCTTCTTCCTTATTTCTCTTCCTTCTTCTTTTTCTTTCTTCTTCATCTTTACCTCTTCTTATATCTTGTCCATCATCATCATCATCATCATCTTCTTCTTCTTCTTCTTCTTCTTTCTTCTTTTCCTTTTCTACTTCTTCTTTCTTATTTCTCTTTCTTCTTCTTTTTCTTTCTTCTTCATCTTTACTTCTTCTTATATCTTCTCCATCATCTTCATCTTATTCTTCTTCTTCTTCCTTCTTCTTTTTCTTCTTCTTCTTCTTCTTCTTCTTCTTTCTTTTTTTTCTTCTTTTTCCTATTCTTCTTATTCGATCTTTTTGTTTCTTCTTTTCTTTCCTGTTCTACTTTGTTCTTTTTATATTTTCTTCTTCTTCTTCTTTTCTTTCTTCTCTTCTTTTCCTTTTTCTTCGTCTTCCTAATTTTCTTTATCTTCTTCATCTTTTTCTTTCTTCTTTTTCATCTTTCTTCTCCTTCTTCCAACTTCTTGTTTCACTTCTTTCTTCTTCTTCTTTTCCTCTTTTTACTTCTTCTTCTTCTTTATTCTTTTTCTTCTTCCTTCATTTTCTTCTTCTTCTTTCTTCTTCATCTTTCTTCTTCATCTTCTTTTATCTTCGTCTTTCTTCTTCTTCTTTCTTCTTCCTCTTCTTCTTCTTTTTCTCTTCTCCTTCTTTCTACTTCTTCTTCTTCTTCTTCTTCTTTCACCATCTTCTTCATCTTCTTCTTCTTCTTTCATCATTTTCTTCTTCTTATACTTCTTCTCTCTTCTACTTCTTTCTTCTTCTTCCATCTTCTACTTTCTGTTTCTTCTTCTTTCTTTTCCTTCTTCTTTCTTCTTCTTTTTTTTTCTTCTTCTTCTTTCTTCTTCTTCTTTCTTTTTCTTCTTTTTCTTCTTTTTCTTCTGCTTCTTCTTCTTTCTTCTTCTTCTTCTTCATCTTCTTCTTCTTTCTTCTTCTTCTTCTTGTTTTTCTTTCTTTCTTCTTCTTCTTCTTTTTTCTCTTCTTCTTCTTCTTCTTCTTCATCTTAATTCTTCTTCTTCTTCCTTCATCTATCTACTTATTTCTGCTTTCTTCATTCTTCTTGTTCTTTCTTCTCCTATCTTCTTTCTTCTTCTTCTTTCTTCTTCTTTCTTCTTTCTTTTTCTCCTTTCTTCTTTACACTTCTTCTTCTTCCTGTTCTATCTTCCTCTTTTACTTTTTCTTCTTCTTTTTCTTCTTTGTTTTTTTCTTTCTTCTTATTTTTCTTTCATCTTCTTCTTTCCTCTTCTTCTTTTTCTTCTTACTTCTTGTCCTACTTCTTCTTCCTTCTTCTTCTTCTTCTTTCCTCTTTTTCTTTCTTCCTCTTCTTCTTTCTTCTTCTTCTTTCCTTTTTTTCCTCTTTCTTCCTCTTCTTCTTCCTCTTTCTACTTCTCCTTTCTTCTCCTATTTCTTTCACCTTCTTCTTTATGATATTTTTCCTTTTTTCCTTTTTCTTCTTCTTCTTTCTACTTCTTCCTCTTCCAGTTCTTTCTTCTTCTTCTTTTCCTTCTTCTCTTGTCTTTATCTTTCTTCTTCTTCTTTCTTCTTCTTTCTTCTTCTTCTTTCTTCTTTCTCTTTCTTCTTCTTTTTCTTTCTTCTTCTTCTTTACTTCTCTTCTTATATCCTCTCCTTCATTTTCTTCTTATTCTTCTTCTTCTTCTTCTTTTCCTTCTTCTTTTTCTTCCATCTTCATCATCATCTTCTTCTTCTTCTTCTCCTTCTTCTACTTATTCGATCTTCTTCTATCTTCTTCTCCTTTTTTCTTCTTCTTTCTTCTTCTTCTTTCTTCTTTCTTCTTCTTTCTTCTTCTTTCTTCTTCTTCTTCTTTCTTGTTCTACTTTGTTCCTTTTCTTCTTTCATCTTCTTTTACTTCTTCTTCTTCTTTCTTTCTTCTCTTCTTCTTCTTCTTCTTCCTTTTTCTTCTTCTTCTTATTCTTTCTTCATCTTTTTCTTTCTTCATTTTCATCTTTATTCTCCTTCTTCCTCCTTCTGTTTATTAATTCTTTCTTCTTCCTCTTTTTTCTTCTTCTTCTTCAACCTATTTTTACATCTTTTTCTTCCTCTTTATTATTTTTCTTTCTTCTTTTTCCTCTTTCTTTTTGTTCTTCTTTATTCATCTTATCCTTCTTCTTCTTCTTCTTCTTCCCCTTCCCTCCGCTTCTTCTTTCTTGTTCTTTCTTCTTCTTCTTTCATCTTCTTTCTTCTGCTTCTTCTTTCTTCTTTTTCTTTCTTCTTCTTCTTTCTTCTTCTTTCCTGTTTTTCTTTTTTCTTCTTCTTCTTCTTCTTCTTTCTACATCTTTCTTCTCCCATTTCTTTCTCCTTCTTCATCTTAATCTTCCTCTTCTTCTTTTTCTTTTTCTTCTTCTTCTTTCTACTTATTCTTCTTCCTCTTCTTATTCTTTCTTCTTCTTCTTCTTCTTCTTCCTTTTTTCTTTTTCTTTCTTCTACTACTTTCTTCTTCTTTCCTCTTCTTCTTCTTCTTTCTTCTTTTCTTTATACTTTTTCTTTTTCTTTCTTTCTCTTCTTTCTTCTTTCTCTTTCTTCTTCTTTTTTTCTTCTTTTTCTTTACTTCTTTTCTTATATCTTCTTCTCTTTTTTCTTGGTCTTCTTCTTCTTTTCCATCTTCTTCTTCTTCTTCTTCTTTTTCTTCTTCATTTTCCTGCTCTTCTTATTTGAACTTCTTCCACTTCTTCTTTCTTCTTCATCTATCTACTTCTTTCTTGTTCTACTTTGTTCTTTTCTTCTTTCATTTTCTTCTTCTTTCTTTCTTCCTTCTCTTCTTCTTCTTCTTCCTTTTTCTTCTTCTTCTTATTCTTTCTTCATCTTCTTCATCTTTTTCTTTGTTCTTTTCATCTTTCTTCTCCTTCTTCCTCCTTCTTTCTCTTACTTCTTTCTTCTTCTTTTTCTTTCTTTTTCTTCTTTCTTTTTCTTCTTTCTTCTTCTTCTTTTTGCTTCTTCTTCTTATTCCTTCTTCCTCTTCATTCTTCTTCTTCTTCTTCATCTCCCACTTCATCTTCTTTTTCTTGTTTCTTCTTCTTCTTCTTCTTCCTCTTCTTCTACTTCTTTTTCTTCTTTTTCTTTTACGTTCATCTTCTCCTTCTTCATCCAATTTTTCTTCTTTGTACATTTTCTTCTTTCTTCTTCTTCATTCTTCTTCTACTTCTTCTTCTTCTTCTTCTTCTTATTTCCGCTTCTTCTTCTTCTTCTTCTTCTTTCTTCTTCATCTTCTTCTTATACTTCTTCTTCTTTCTTCTTCTTCTTCTTCTTTTTCTTTCTTCTTCTTCTTCTTTCATCTTCTTCTTCCTTCTTCCTCATCTTTCTTCTTCTTCTTCACTCTTCTTCTTTTTCGTCTTCTTCTTCTACTTCTTCTTCTTCTTCTTTATTATTCTTCTTGTTCCTTCTTCTATCTTCTTCATTCTTTTATATCTTTTTCTTTCTTCTCCTATCTTCTTTCTTCTTCTTCTTTCTTCTACATTCTTCTTTCTTTTTCTTCTTTCTTCTTCTTCTTCTTCCTCTTCTTCTTCTTCTTTCTACTGCTCCTTCTTCTTCTCACTTCTGCTTCTACTTTCTTCTTATTTATTCTGAATCTTCTTTCATCTTATCCTTCTTCCTCTTCTTCTTTTTCTTATTCATTCTTCTTCTTCTTCTTTCCACTTTCTTTTTTCATCTTCTTCTTGTCATATCTTTCTTATTTTCTTTCTTCTTGTTCTTGTTCTTCTTCTTTCTTCATCATCATCTTCTTCTTCTTCTTTCTTCTTCTTCTTCTTCTTCTTCTTTCTTCTTGTTCTTCTTCTTCTTCTTCTTCTTCTTTCTTCTCTTTCTTTGTTCATCTTCTTCTTCAACTTCTTTTTCTCTTCTTGTTCTTCTTCTTCTTTCTACTTCTTCTTCTTTCTTCTTCTTCTTCTTCTTCTTCTTCTTTCTTCTTCTTACATCCTTTTCTTTTTCTTCTTCTTCTTTCTTCTTCTTTCCTCTTCTTGTTCTTTCGTCTCCGTCTTCTTCTTCTTCCACCATCTTTTTTTTTTCTTCTTCTTCTTCTTTGCTGTTCTTCAACTTTTCTTGTTCTTCTTTCTTCTTCTTTTTGTTTCTTATTCTTTTTCTTTCTTCTTCGTCTTTCTTCTTTATTTTTTCTTCTCTTTCTTCTTCTTCTTCTTTCTTCCTCTTCTTCTTCTTCTTCTTCTTCTTCTTCTTCTTCATCTTCTTTCTTCTTTTTCTTCTTCCTCCGCTTCTTCTTCTCCTTCCTCTTCTTTCCTATACTTCTTTTTCTTTCTTTCTTCGTCTTCTTCTCAATTTTCTTCGTCTTCTTTTTCTTGTTTCTTCATCTTCTTCTTCTTCTTCTTCTACTTCTTCTTTTTCTTCTTCTTCTTTATTCTTTTTCTTCTTCTTCTATCTTCTTGTCTTTCTCAAGTTTCTTCTTCAATTTCTTCTTATTCTTCTTCTCTTTTCTACTTCTTCTTTCTTCTTCTTCCTTCTTCTTCTTTCTTATTTTTATTCTTTCTTCTCATTCTTCTTCTTCATTCTTCTTATTTTTTCTTCTTCTTCCTTTTTCTTCTTCTTCTTCTTCTTCTTCTTTCTTCTTCGTCTTCTTCTTCTGCTCCTTCCTTCTTCTTCTTCTACTTCTTCTTTCTTTTTTCTTCTTCTTCTTCTTCTTCTTCTTCTTCTTCTTTCTTCTTCTTCTTCTTTCATCTCCTCCCTTCTTCTTCTTCTTTCTTCTTCTTTCATCTACTTCCTTCTTCTACTTCTTGTTTTTCTTCTTTTTCTTCTTCTTCTTCTATTACTGCTTCATTTTCTTCTTTCTTCTTCTTCTTCCTTCTTCTATCTTCTTTCTTCTTATTTTACCTTCTCCTTTCTTCTTTCTTTTTCTTCTTTCTTCTTCTTTCTTTTTTTTTCTTCTTCTTTCTTTTTCTTTCTTTTTTTTACTTCTTATTCTTCTTCTTCTACTTCTTTCTTCTTCTCCTTCTTCATCTTTTTCTTCTTCTTTCTTCTTTGTCTTCTTCTTCTTCTTCTTCTTCTTCTCCATCTCCTCCTTCTTCTTCTTCTTCTTTCTTCGTCTTCTTCTTCTTCTTCTTCTTCTTCCTCTTCTTCTTCTTCTTCTTTATTCTTCTTCTTCTTCTTCTTCACTCTCTTCTTCTTCTTCTTTCTTCTTCTCCATCTTCTTCTTCTTCTTCCTTCTTCTTTTTTCTTCTTAATCTTTTCTCTTCTTATCCTACTTTTTCTTTTTCAACTTTATTCTTCTTTTTCTTCTTTCCACTTTCTTTTTTCTTCATCTTCTCCTTCTTCTTTATTCCTCATCTTCTTTCTTTTTCTCCTTTCCTTCTTTATCATCTTCTTCTTCTTCATCTTCTTTCTTGTTCTTCTTTGTTCTTCTTTTTTCGTTTTCTTCTTTCTTCTTCTGCTTCTTTTTCATCTTCTTGTTCTTCTTCTTCTTTCTACATCTTCTTCTTCTTCTTTCTTCTTATTATTCTTCTTTCTTATCCTTCTTTCTTCTTTTTCTTTCTACTTCTTCTTCTTTCTGCTTCTCATTCCTCTTCTTCATCTTTGTTATCCTTCTTCTTCTTCTTCTTTGTTCTCCTTCTTTCTTCTTCTTTTTCTTCTTCTTCTTCTTCTTTCTTCTTCTTCTTCTTCTTCTTCTTCCTTTTTCAACTTCTTCTTATTCTCTTTTTTCTTCTTCTTCTTCTTTTTCTTTCATCTTCTTCTTTTTTCTTGTTAGTCTTCCTTCTTTTTTTTTCTTCTTTCTTCTACTTTCTTCTTCTTTTTTCTAGTTTTTCTTTTTCTTCTTTCTTCTTGTTCTTCTTCTTCTTCGACTTTCTTCTGCTACTTCTTATTCTTCATTCTACTTTTTCCTTCTTCTTCTTCCTTCTTCTTCTTCTTTCTCTTTCTTCTCCTTCTTCTTCTTTCTTCCTCTTCTTCTTTCTTTTTCTTCTTCTTCTTCTTCTTCTTTCTTCTTTTTTCTTCTTTCTTCTTATTCTTCCTCTTGTTCTTCTTCTTCTTCTTCTTCTTCTTCTTCTTCTTTCTTCTACTTCTTCTTCTTATTCTTCTTCCTTCTTGTTGTTCTTCTCTCTTCGTCTCCGTCTTCTTCATTATTCTTCTTCTTGTCTCATCTTCTTCTTCCTTCTTCTTTCTTCTTCTTTCTTCTGCTTCTTCTTTCTTCTTCTTCTTCTTTTTCTTCTTCAACTACTTTTTTTTTCATGTCTATTCTTCATCTTCTTCTCTCTTCTTCTATCTTCTTCTTTCTTGTTTTTTGTTCTCCTTTATTCTTTCTTCTTCTTCTTTCTTCTTCTTTCTTCTTCTTTCTTTTCTCTTTTTCTTCTCTCTTCTTCTTCTTCTTTTTCTTCTTTTTATTCTTCTTCTTCTTTCTTTTCCTTCTTCTTCTTCTTTATTCTTCATCTATTTCTTCTTCTTTTTCTTCTTCTTCTTCTTCTTCTTCTTCTTCTTCTTATTCTTCATCATCTTCTTCTTCTTATTCTTCTTCTTCTTTATTCTTCATCTTATTCTCCACTTCTTCTTTTTCTTCTTCTCCTTCTTCTACTTCTTCCTTCTTCTTCATCTTCTACCTTTTTCTTTCTTCTTATCCCTCTTCTTCTTCTTCCGACACTCTTTCTTCTTCAATCTTCTTCTTCTTTTTTTCTTCTTTCTTCTTTCTTTTCTTCCTCTTCTTCTTCTTTCTTCCTCATCTTATTTCTTCTTCTTATTCTTCTTTCTTCTTCATCTTTTTCTTTTTCTTCTTTCTTCTTCTTCTTCTTCTTTATTCTTCTTTCTTCTCCTTCTTTCTTTTTCTTCTTCCTCTTCTTTTTCTTCTTCTTCTTCTTCTTCTTCTTCCTCTTCTTTTTCTTCTTCTTCTTCTTCTTTCTACTTCTTCATATTTTTTTCTTCTTCTTCTTCTTCTGCTTTTCTTCTTTCTTATTCTTCTTTCTTCTTCTTCTTACTTCTTCTTCTTCTTCTTCTTCTTCTTGTTTCTTCTTCTTCTTCTTTCTTCTTCATCATCTTCTTCCTTCTTCATCTTCTTCTTCTTCTTCTTCTTCTTTATTCTTCTTCTTTGTACTTTGTCTTCCATCTTTTTTTCTTCTTCTCCTTTCTTCTTCTTAATCTTCTTTCTTCTTCTTCTTCTTTTTCTTCTTCATCTTCTTTTTCTTCTTTATTCTTCTTCTTCTTCTTTCTTCTTCGTCATTCTTCTTCCTCTTTCTTTTTCTTCTTCTTCTTCTTCCTATTCTTCTTCTACTTCTAAGTGTTCTTCTTCTCCTTCTCTTTTCCTCTTCTTCCTTCTTCTTCTTCTTTATACTACTTGTTTCTTCTTCTTCTTCTTTCTTTTTCTTCTTCTTTCTTATTCCTCTTCTTTCTTCTTTATTCCTTGTTCAACATCTTATTCTTTCCTCTTCTTCTTCTTCTTTTTCTTCTTCTTTCTTCTTCTTCTACTTCTTCTTCCTCTTCTTCTCCTTCTTCTTCTTCTTCTTCTTCTTTTTTCTTCTTCTTCATTTTTTCATCTTCTTCTTCATCTTCATCTTCTTTCTTCTTCTTCTTTTTCTTCTTCTTCTTCTTCTTCTTCTTCTTTCTCCTTCTTCTTCTTTCTTCTTTTTCTTCCTTCTTTTTTTCTTCTTCTTCTTCCTTCTTCTTCTTCTTCTTTCTTCTTCTTCTTCTTCTTCTACTTTTTCTTTATACTTCTTCTTTCTTCTTATTTCTTCTTTTTCTTCTTTTTTCTTCTTTCTTCTTCTTCTTCTTCTTCTTCTTCTTCTCCTTCTTCTTCTCTTTTCTTCTTCTTTTTTCTTCTTCTTTATACTTCTCTCTTCTTCTTGTTCTTTCTTTTTCTTCTTCCTCTCCTTTCTTCTTTTTTTCTTTTAACTTCTTATTTTTTCCTCTTCTTCTTCTTCTTCATCATCTACTTCTACTACTTCTTCTTCTCCTTCTTCTTCTTCTTCTTCTTTCTTCTTGTTCTTCTTTCTTCCCCTTCTTGTTTGTGGTTCTTCTTCTTCTTCTTCATCTTCTTCTTCTTCAACTTCTTTCTTCTTCTTCTTCTTCTTCTTTTCTTTTTTCTTCTTCTTTTATCTTCTTCCTCTTCCTTCTTCTTTGTTCTTTTTCTACTTTTTCTTTTTTTCTTTTTTCATCTTCTTCTTTTCCTTCTTCCGTCTTTCCCTATGTTCTTTTTCATCTTTCTTTTTGTTCTTCTTTATTCTTTTTCTTCTTCTTCTTCTTCTTCTTCTTCTTCCTCTTCTTCTCCTTTCTTTCTCTTCTACTTTCTTCTTCTTTCTTTTCTTCTTTCTTTTTCTTACTTCTTCATCTTCTTTCTTCTTCCTCTTTCTTCTTCTTCTTCCTCCTTTCTCTTACTTCCTTATTCTTCTTTTTTCTTCTTCTTCTTCTTCTTCTTCTTCTTCCTCTTCTTCTTCTTCTTCTTCCTCTTTTTAATTCTTCTTCTTCTTCTTCTATATTCTTTTTCTTCTTTCTTCTTTTCCTTTCTTCTTTTTCATCTTTCTTTTTATTCTTCCTTATTCTTCTTCTTCTTCTTCTTCTTCTTCTTCTTCTTCTCCTTTCTTCCTCTTCATCTTTCTTCTTTCTTTTTCTTCTTTCTTCTTCTTCTTTCTTCTTCTTCTTTCCTTTTTTTATTCTTTCATATTTTTCTTCTTCTTTCTTCTTCTTCTTTCTTCTTCTATTTCTTTCTCCTTCTTCTTCTTGATCTTCTTCTTCTTCTTTTTCATTTTCAAATTCTTCTTTCCACTTCTTCCTTTTCTTGTTCTTTCTTCTTCTTCTTCTCCTTTTTCTTCTTCTTCTTTCTTCTTTTTCTTTCTTCTTCTACTTCTTTCTTCTTCTTCTTCTTCTTCCCTCTTTTCCTTCTTCTACTTCTTCTTCTTCTTTCTTCTACTTCTTTCTTCTTTCTCTTTCTTCTTTTTTTCTTTTTCTACTTTACTTCTCTTTTTATATCTTCTCCTTCATCTTCTTCTTCTTCTTCTTCTTCTTCATTCTCTTCTTCTTCATCCATCTTCTCCTTCTTCTTCTTCTTCTTCTTTCTTCTTTCTCATCTTCTTCACATTCGATCTTTTTCTTTCTTCTTCTTCTTCTTTCTTGTTCTTCTTTGACCTTTTTCTTCTTCTTGTCCTTTTTCTTCTTCTTCTTTCTTACTTCTCTTCTTCTTCTTCTTCATCATTTTATTTGTTCTTCTTCGTCTTTCTTCTTCTTCCTCCTCCTTCTTTCCCTTGCTCCTTCGTTTTTCTTCTTCTTCTTCTTCTTCCTCTTTTTCTTCTTCTTCCTCTTCTTCTTTCTTTTTTCTTCCGTCTTTTTCTTTCTTCTTTTCCTTCTTTCTTTTGTTCTTCTTTATTCTTTTTCTTCTTCTTCTTCTTGTCCTTTCTTCCTCTTCTTCTTTCCTGTTCTTTCTTCTTTTTCTTTTTGCTTCTTCTTTCATCTTCTTCTTCTTGTTCCTTCTTCCTCTTCTTTCTTCTACTTCTTCTTCTTCATATCGCTCTTCGTCATCTTTTTCTTCTTTCTTCTTCTTCTTCTTCTTCTTCTTCTTCTTCTTCTGTTCTACTTCTTCTTTTGGTTCTTTCTTCTTTTTCTTTTATTTTCTTCTTCTTCGTCTTCTTCTTCTTCTTGCTCTTCTTCTTCAACTTTCTTCTGCCATCTTTTTCTTCTTTCTAATTTTTCTTCTTTCTTCTTCCTCTTCTTCTTCTTCTTCTTTCCTCTTCTTCTTCTTCTTCTTCTTTCTTCTTCATCATTTTCTTCTACTTCTTCTTTCTTCTTCTTCTCCATCTTTTTCTTTCTTCTTCGTCTTCTTTCTTCTTCATCTTCCTTCTTCCGCTTCTTCTTTCTTCTTCATTCTTCTTCTTTTTGTACTACTTCTTCTTCTTCTTCTTCTAGATTTTTCTTCTTCCTTCTTCTTCTATGTTCTTCTTTCTTCTATATTATTGCTCTTTCTTCTCCTTTCTTCTTTCTTCTTCTTCTTTCTTCTTCTTTCTTCTTTCTTTTACTTCTTTCTTCTTCGACTTTCTTCTTCCATCTTTTTCTTCTTTCTAATTTTTCTTCTTTCTTCTTCTTCTTTCTTCTTCTTCTTCTTCTTCTTCTTCTTTCCTCTTCTTCTTCTTCTTCTTCTTTCTTGTTCATCTTTTTCTTCTACTTCTTTCTTCTTCTTCATCATCTTTTTCTTTCTTCTTCTTCTTCTTTCTTCTTCTTCTTCCTTCTTCCTCTTCTTCCTTCTTCTTCATTCTTCTTCCTTTTGTTCTTCTTCTTCTTCTTCTTCTTCTTTTAGATTCTTCTTCTTCCTTCTTCTTCTTTCTTCTATATTATTGTTCTTTCTTCTCCTTTCTTCTTTCTTCTTCTTTCTTCACCTTCTTCTTTCTTTTACTTCTTTCTTCTTCTTCTTCTTCTTCTTCTTCTTCTTCTTCTTCTTTATTCTTTTTCTTCTTCTTCTTCTTCTTCTTCTTCTTCTTCTTTGTCTATTTCTCCTTCTTCTTCTTCTTCGTCTTCTTCTTCTTCTTCTTCTTCTTCTTCATCTTTATTCTTCGTCTTCTTGCTTCTCCTCTTCTTCTTCTTCTTATTTCTTCCTCTTCATTTTGAATCTTCTTTCATCTTATCCTTCTTCTTCTTCTTCTTCTTCTTCTTCTTCTTTATTCTTCTTGTTCTTCTTTCCACTTTCTTCTTCTTCTTCTTCTTCTTCTTCTTCTTCTTCTTCTTCTTCTTTCTTCCTCAATTTCTTTCTTTCTTCTTCTTCTTCTTCATTTTTCTTCATCATCTTTTTCTTCTTCTTTTTTCTTCTTCTTCTTCTTCTTCTTCTTCTTTCTACTTCTCTTCTTTTTCCTATTCCTTCTCCTCTTCTTCTTTCTTCTGCTACTTCTTCTTCTTCTTCTTTGTTCCTCTTCATTTTGAATCTTCTTTCATCATATACTTCCTCTTCTTCTTTTTCTTTTTCTTCTTCTTCTTCTATCTTCCTCATTTTCTTTCTTTTTTCTTGTTCTTCTTCTTCTTTCTTCATCATCTTTTTCTTCTTCTTCATTCTTCTTCTTTTTCTTCTTCTTCTTCTTCTTCTTTCTTCTCCTTGTTTGTTCATCTTCTTCTTCTTCTTCTTCTTTTTCTTCTTGTTCTTCTTCTTCTTTATACTTCTCTTCTTTTTCTTCTTTCTTCTTCTTCTTCCTTCTTCTTCTTCTTTCTTCATTTTCTTTCTTCTTCTTGTTTCTTCTTCTTTCCTCTTCTTTTTCTATCTTTTTCTTCTATCCACTTTCTTCTTTCTTCTTCTTCTTCTCCTTCTACTTTATTGCTCATCTTCTTTCTTTTTCTTCTTCTTTCTTTCTTTATGTTTTTCTTCATCTTCCTCTTTCTTCTTCTTCTTTGCTATTTTTCTTTTTTCTTCTTCTTCTTCTTTTTCATCTTCTTATTCATGTTGTTCTTTCTACATCCTCTTATTCTTCCTTCTTCTTCTTCTTCTTCTTTTTCTTCTTCTTTTTCCTTCTACTTATTCTTTCTTCTTCTTCTGTCCTCTTCTTCTTCTATCTTCTCTTCTTCTTCTTCTTCTTTGTTCTTCTTCTTTCTTCATCTTCTTTTTCCTTCTTCTTCTTCTTTCATCTTCTTGTTGTTGTTCTTCTTTTTTCTTCTTCTTCTTTTTCTTTCATCTTCTTCTTCTTTATTGTTTGTCTTCTTTGTTCTTTTTTTTCTTCTTCTTCCTAGTTCTTGTTCTTCTCCTTCTTCGACTTTCTTCTTCTACGTCTTATTCTTCTTCTTTTTCCTAATTCTTTTTTCTTCTTGTTCCTTCTTCTTTTTCTTCTTTCTTCTTGTTCCTTCTTCTTTTTCTTCTTTCTTCTTGTTCCTTCTTCTTCTTTCTCTTTCTTCTTCTTCTTCTTTCTTCTTTTTCATCTTTCTTCTTCTTCTTCTTCTTCTTCTTTCTTTTTCTTTATTCTTCTTTTTGTTGTTCTTACTTCTTCATGTTCTTGTTCTTCATCTTCTTTCTTTTGCTCCTTCTTCTTCTTTCTTCTTCTTCTTGTCTCTACTTCTTCTTCCTTCTTTTTCCTTTTTCTTCTTCTTTCTTCTTCTTCTTCTTTGTTCTTCTTATTCTTCTACTTCTTTTTTTTCTTCTTTATACATCATCTTCCTCTCTCTTCTTCTATGTTCTTCTTTCTTCATAATCTTCTTTCTTCCTATCCTTCTTCTTCTTCTGACTCTTTTCCTTCTTCATTCTTCTTCTTCTTCTTTCTTCTTTCATCTTCTTCCACTTATTCTTCTTTCTTCCTCATCTTCTTTCTTCTTCTTATTCTTCTTTCTTCTTCATCTTCTTCTTCTTCTTTCTTCTTCTTCTTCTTTCTCATTCTTCTTTCTCATTCTTCTTTCTTCTCCTTCTTTCTTCTTCTTCTTTTTTCTCTACTTTTTCTTCTTCAACTTCTTCTTCTTTCTACTTCTTCTTGATATTTCTTCTTCTTCTTCTTCTTCTTCTTCTTCTTCTTCTTCTTCTTCTTCTTCTTTATCTTTAATCATTTGCTTCTGCTTTCTTCTTTTTCTTTCTTCTTTTTCTTCTTTCTTGTTCTTCTTTCCTCTTCTTCTTTCTTCTCCTTGTTCTTCTTCTTCCTTCTTCTTCTTCCTTCTTCTTCTTCTTCTTTCTTCTTCTTCTTTTTCTTCTTCTTTTTTCTTCATCTTCTTCTTCGATCGTCGTCTTCTTCTTCTTCTTTTTCTTTCTTCTTCTTCTTTGTACTTCTTCCTTATTTTTTCTACTTCTTTCTTCTTCTTCTTCTTCTTCCTCTTCTTCTTCTTCTTCTTCTTTATTCCTCTTCTTCTTCTTTGTTATTTTTTATTCTTTTTCGTCTTTCTTCGTCTTCTTTCTTCTTCTTCTTCTTCTTCCTCTTCTTCTTCTACTTCAATGTGTTCTTCTTCTTCTCCTTTCTTCCTCTTCTGCTGTCTTCTTCTCTTTTATACTACTTCTTTCTTCTTCATTCTTATTCATCTTCTTTATTCTTTATTCCTCTTTAAACTTCTTCTTATACCTTCCTCTTCTTCTTCTTCATCTTCTTCTACTACATTCTTTTTTTTCTTCTAATTTCTTCTTCTTCTTCTTCTTCTTCCATCTTCTTCTTCCTCTTCCTCTTCTTTTTCTTTCTTCTTCTTGTTCTTTTATTTCTTTCTTCTTCTTCTTTCCTCTTCTTCTTTCTTCTTCCTCCTCTTCTTCTTCTTCTTTCTTCTTCTTCTTTCCTCTTCTTCTTTCTTCCCCTTCTTCTTTTTCTTCTTTATTCTTCTTCTTTCTAATTCATCTTCCTTCTACTTCTTCTTCTTCTTCTTCTTCTTCTTTCTTCTTCTTCTTCTTCCTTCTTCACCTTTTTATTTTTCTTTCTTCTTTTTCTTCTTTTTCTTGCTCCTTCTTCTTCTTTCTTCTTCTTCTACCTTCATTTTTTTCTTCTTCTTTCTTATTCTTCTTCTTTCTTCTTCTGCTTCTTCTAGTTCTATTTCTTTATTCTTCTTCTTCTTTCTTCTTTTTCTTCTTTCTTCTTCTTCTTTCTTCTTCTTCTTCTTTTTCTTCTTCTTGTTTTTTCCTCTTCTTCTTCTTTCTTCTTCTTTATACTTCTTCTCTCCTCCTCATGTTCTTTCTTTTTTTTTTCTTCCTTGTTCCTCTTCTTTCTTAATTTTTTTCTTTCAAGTTCTTATTCCTTCCTCTTCTTCTTCTTCTTCTTCTACTTCTTTCTTCTTCACCTTCTTCTTGTTCTTCTTCTTCTTCTTCCATCTTCGTCTTCTTTCTTCTTCTTCTTTCTTCTTGTTCTTCTTTCTTCTTTATCTTTCTTCTCCTTCTTGTTTGTGATTATTCTTCTTCTTCTTCTTCATCTCTTTCTTCTTCAACTTCTTTCTTCTTCTTCTTCTTCTTCTTCTTCTTTCTTCTTCTTCTTTTTCTTTCCCTTCTCCTACTTCTTCTACTTCTTCTTATTCCTCTTTGTTTCTCTTCTTCTTTCTTCTTCTTCTTTCTACATTTTCTTCTTTCTTCTTCTTCTTCCTTCTTCTACTTCCTCTTTCTTATTCTTCTATCTTCTTCGTCCACTTTCTTCTACTTTCTTCTTCTTCTTCTTCTTTTTCCTCTTCCTCTTCTTCTTTCTTATTCATCTTCTTTCTTCTTCTTCTTTCTTCTTCTTCTTCTTCTTCTTTCCTCTACTTATTTCTTCTCCTTCTTCCTCGTCGTCTTCTTCTTCTTATTCTTCTTCTTCTACTACTTTCTTATTCTTCTTCTGCTTCTTCTTCTTCTTCTTCTTCTTTATTCTCTTCCTTCCACTTCTTCTTTCTTGTTCTTCTTCCTTCTTCTAGTTCTTTCTCCTTAAAATCCTTTCTTCTTCTCCGTCTTCTTCTTCTTCTTCTTCAGTTTCTCCTTCATTCTTCTTGTTCTTCTTCTTTCTTCTTCTTCTTCTTCCTCTTTCTTCTTCTTCTTCTTTCTTCTTCTTCTTCATCTTCTTTCTTTTTCGTCTTCGTCTTTCTTCCTCTTCTTTCTTCATCTTCTTCTTTCTTCTACTTCTTCTTTCTCCTCTTTTCTTCATTTTCTTCTTCCTTCTTCTTTCTTTTTTCTCTTCTTTCTTCTTCTTTCTTCTTATTTTTTCTTCTTCTTTCTTCTTTCTCCTCCTCTTCTTCTTCTTCTTCCTCTTCTTCTTTCTTCTTCTTATTCTTCTTCTTTCTTCTTCTTCTTCTTCTTCTTCTTCTTCTTCTTCTTTCAACTTTTCTTTCTTCTTCTTCTTCATTATCCCTCTTCTTCTTCTTCTTCATTCTTCTTCATCTTCTTTTTTCTTCATCTTTCTTCTTCTTCTAATTTCCTCTTCTTCTTCTACTTTCTTCTGCTTCTTTCTTCTCCTTCTACTATCTTCTTCTTCTTCTTTTCCTTTCTTCTTCTTCATTTTTCTTCTTTTTTTCCTCCTTTCTTCTTCTTCTTCTTCTTCTTCTTCTACTTCTTTCTTCGTCTTCTTTGTTCTTCTTCTTCTTTGTTCTTCTTTGTTCTTCTTCATCTTCTTCTCTTTCTTTCTTCTTCATTTTCATCCTTCTTCTACTCCTTTCTTCTTTTTTTCTTCTTTTTTCGTCACCTGTTTCTTTCTTCTTCTTCTTCTCCTCCTTTTTCTTTGTTTACTTCTTCTTTCTACTTCTTCTTCTTCTTCTTCTTCTTCTTCTTCTTCTTTCTTTTTTTCTTCTTCATCTTTTTTCTTCCTCTTTCCTTATTTTCTTTCTTCTTCCTCTTCTTTCTTCTTCCTTCATCTTCTTCTTCTTCTTCGTCTTCTACTTCTTCCTCTTCTTTCTTTTTCTTCTTTCTATTTTTTCTTTCTTTCTTCTTCTTCTTTTTTCTTCTTTTTTCCTCTTCTTCTTATCCGCTCCATTTCTTTCTTCTTCTTCTTCTTTTTTGTTCTTCATTGTTCTTCTCTTTTCTTCTTTTTTTACGCTTCTTCTTCTTTTTCTTCTTTTTCTCCTTCTTTAATCTTTTTCTTCTTTCCTCTTTTTCTTTCTTCTTTTTCTTCTTTCTTTTGCTTCTTTTTTCTACTTCTACTTATTCTTCACCTTCTTCATCTCCTTCTTCTTCGTCCTCCTTTTCTTGTTTCTTCTTTTTCTTCTTCTTGCTCTTCTCCTTCTACTTCTTCCTCTTCATCTTCTACTAGCACTTTTTTCTTCTTCTTCTTCTTCTTATTCTTCTTCTTCTTTATTCTTCTCCTTTTTCTTCATCTTCTTTATTCTTTATCTTCTTCCTTCATCCTTCATCCTTCATCTTCTTCTTCTTCTTTCTTCTTCTTCTTTCTTCACCTTGTTCTTTCTTCTTCTTTTTCTTCTTCTTCTTCTTCTTCTTCTTTTTCCTCTTCTTCTTATTCTTTTTACTTCTTCTTCTTTATTCATCTTCTTCTTCTTTATTCATCTTCTTCTTCTTTATTCATCTTCTTCTTCTTCTTCTTCTTTTCTTCTTTTTTTCTTATTCTTTTTCTTTCTTCTTTTTCTTTCTCTTCTTTTTTCCTCTTTTTCTTTTTTCTCCTTCTTCTTCTTCTTTCTTTCTTTTTCATCTATCTTCTTTCAAGTTCTTCTTCTTCTTCTTCTTCTTCTTTCTTCTTCTCTTTCTTCTTCTTCTCCTTCTTCTTCTTCCTTCTTCCTTCTTAATCTTGTTCATCTTCTTCATCTTGTTTCTTCTTCTTCTAGTTCTTTTTTATTCTTCTTCTTCTTTCTTCTTCATCTAACTTCTTCATTTTCTTTCTTCTTCTACTTTCATCTTCTTTTTCTTCCTCCTCCTCCTTCTTCTTCTTCTTCTTCTTTATTCTTCTTCTTTTTCCTTCTTCCTTTTTCTCTTTTTCTTCTTTCTTCTTCTTATTTCTTTTTCTTTTTTTTCTTCTTCTTCTACTTCTTCTTATTATTCTTCTTCTTCTTCTTCTTCTTCTATCTTCCTCTTCTTCTTTCTTCTCTTTCTTTCTTTTTCTTCATTCTTCATCTTCTTCTTTCTCCTTTTTTTTCTTCTACATCTTCTTATGCTTCTTTCTTCTTCTCCTTCTTCTTTTTCTTCATCTTCTTTCTTCCTCATCTTCTTCCCTCTTCTTTTTTCTTCTTCTTCTTCTTTCCTTTTCTTTCTTCTCCTTCTTCCTGGTTTTTCTTCTTCTGCTTCTTCTTCTTCTTCTTCTTCTTTTCCTTCTTCTTTTTCTTCCATCTTCATCTTCTTCTTCTTCTTCTTCTTCTTCTCCTTCTTCTTATTTGGTCTTCTTCTATCTTCTTCTTCTTTTTTCTTCTTCTCTCTTCTTCTTCTTTCTTCTTTCTTCTTCTTTCGTCTTCTTCTTCTTTCTTGTTCTACTTTGTTCATTTTCTCCTTTCATCTTCTTCTACTTCTTCTTTCTTTCTTCTCTTCTTGTTCTTCTTCTTCTTCCTTTTTCTTCTTCTTCTTATTCTTTCTTCATCTTCTTCATCTTTTTCTTTCTTCATTTTCATCTTTATTCTCCTTCTTCCTCCTTCTTTTTGTTACTTCTTTCTTCTTCCACTTTTTACTTCTTCTTCTTCAACCTCTTTTTACTTCTTTTTCTTCCTCTTTATTATTTTTCTTTCTTCTTTTTCCTCTTTCTTTTTGTTCTTCTTTATTCATCTTCTCCTTGTTCTTCTTCTTCTTCCCCTTCCCTCCTCTTCCTCTTTTTTTGTTATTTCTTCTTCTTCTTTCTTATTCTTTCTTCTGCTTCTTCTTTCTTCTTTTTCTTTTTTCTTGTTCTTCTTTCTTCTTCTTTCCTGTTTTTCTTTTTTCTTCTTCTTCTTCTTCTTCTTTCTACATCTTTCTTCTCCCATTTCTTTCTCCTTCTTCTTCTTAATCTTCCTCTTCTTCTTTTTCTTTTTCTTCGTCTTCTTTCCACTTATTCTTCTTCCTCTTCTTATTCTTT
>JAIUJO010000544.1:0-7500 GCA_023846275.1 Vanilla planifolia | reverse complement strand
CTTCTTCTTCTTCTTCTTTCTTCTTTTTCTTCTTTCTTCTTCTACTTCTTCTTTCTTCTTTTTTCTTCTTTATTCCTATTCTTCTTCTTTTTCTTCCACTACATCTTCTTCTTCTTCTTCTTCTTTCTTCTGCTTCTTCTTCTTACTCTTCTTCCTTCTTCTTATTCTTCTTTCTTCGTCTCCTTCTTCTTCATTCTTCTTCTTCTTGTCTCTTCTTCTTCTTCCTTCTTCTTCTTTCTTCTTCTTCTTCTTATTCTTCTTCTACTTCTTTTTTTTATCATGTTTATTCTTCATCTTCTTCTTTCAAGTTTTTTGTTCTCCTTTATTCTTTCTTTTTCTTCTTTCTTCTTTCTTTTCTCTTTTTCTTCTTTCTTTTTCTTCTTATTTTTCTTCTTTTTCTTCTACTTCTTCTTTCTTTTTCTTCTTCTTCTTCTTTCTTCTTTCTTTTCTCTTTTTCTTCTTTCTTTTCTCTTTTTCTTCTTTCTTCTTTTTCTTCTTCTTCTTCTT
The DNA here is from genome assembly GCA_023846275.1 of Vanilla planifolia. NCBI lineage: Eukaryota > Viridiplantae > Streptophyta > Magnoliopsida > Asparagales > Orchidaceae > Vanilla > Vanilla planifolia. The sequence goes on along the minus strand of JAIUJO010000544.1, from coordinate 6,993 downwards.
CTTCTTCTTCTTCTTCTTCTTCTTCTCCTTCTTATTCTCTTTCTTCTTCTTCTTGTCCTCCTCCTTCTTCTTCTCCTCCTTCTTCGTCTTGTTCTTCTTCTTCTTCTCCTTCTTCTTTTTCTCCTTCTCATTCTTCTTCTTCTTCTTCTTCTTCTTCTTCTTCTTCTCCTTCTTCTTCATCTTCTTCCTTTTTTTTCTTCTATTATCTCTTCTTCTTCTTCTGACTCTTTTTCTTCTTTAATCTTCTTCTTCTTTTTTCTTCTTTCTTCTTTCTTCTTCTTCCTCTTCTTCTTTCTTCCTCATCTTCTTTCTTCTTCTTATTCTTCTTTCTTCTTCATCTTCTTCTTTTTCTTCTTTCTTCTTCTTCTTTTTTATTCTTCTTTTTTCTCCTTCTTTCTTCTTCTTCTTCCTCTTCTTTTTCTTCTTCTTTTTCTTCTTCTTTCTACTTCTTCATATTTTTTTCTTCTTCTTCTTCTTTATCTTCAATTATCTTCTTCTGCTTTTCTTCTTTTTCTTTCTTCTTCTTCTTTCTCATTCTTGTTTCTTCTTCTTCTTCTTCTTCTTTCTTCTTTTTCTACTTTCTTCTTAATCTTCTTCATCCTTCTTCATCTTCTTCTTCTTCTTTTTCTTTCTTCTTCTTCTTCGTACTTTGTCTTCCATCTTTTTTTCTTCTTCTCCTTTCTTCTTCTTCATCTTCTTTCTTCTTTCTTCTTCTTTTTCTTCTTCTTCTTCTTCTTCTTCTTTATTCTTCTTCTTCTACTTTCCTCTTCTTCATTCTTTTTCCTCTTTCTTTTTCTTCTTCTTCTTTCTTCTTCTTCTTCTTCCTATTCTTCTTCTACTTCTATGTGTTCATCTTCTTCTGCTCTCTTCCTCTTCTTCCTTCTTCTTCTTCTTCTTTATACTACTTCTTTCTTCTTCTTCTTCTTTCTTTCTATTCTTCTTTCTTATTCCTCTTCTTTCTTCTTTATTCCTCTTTCAACATCTTTTTATTTTTTTCCTCTTCTTCTTCTTCTTCTTCTTCTCTCTTCTTCTTCTACTTCTTTCTCTTCTTCTCCTTCTTCTTCTTCCACTTTCTTCTTTTTTCTTCTTCTTCATTTTTTTCATCATCTTCTTCATCTTCATCTTCTCTCTTCTTCTTCTTCTTCTTCTTCTTTCTTCTTCTTCTTCTTCTTCTTCTTCTTCTTCCTTCTTCACCATCTTCTTCTTCTTCTTCTTCTTCTTTCTTCTTCTTCTTCTTCTTCTTCTTCTTCTTCTTTCTTCTTCTTTCTTCTTTTTCTTCTTTGTCCTTCTTCTTTCTTCTTTTTCTTCCTTCTTTTTTTTGTTCTTCTTCTTCCTTCCTCTTCTTCTTCTTTCGTCTTCTTCTTCTTATTCTTCTTCTACATTTTTTTATACTTCTTTTTCTTTCTTCTTCTTTCTTCTTTTCTTCTTTTTTCTTCTTCTTCTTTCTTCTTCTTCTCCTTCTCCTTCTTCTCTTTTCTTCTTCTTTTTTCTTCTTCTTTATACTTCTCTCTTCTTCTTGTTTTTTCTTTTTCTTCTTCTTTCTTCTTCCTCTTCTTTCTTCTTTTTTTCTTTCAACTTTTTATTTTTTCCTCTTCTTCTTCTTCTTCTTCTAGTTCTTTCTTCTTCTCCTTCTTCTTCTTCTTCTTCTTCTTCTGCTATATTTTCTCTATACTTCTTCTTCTTTCTTCTTCTTTCTTCGTTTTCTTCTTTTGTCTTCTTCTTTCTTCTTCTTCTTCTTCTTCTTCTTCTCCTCCTTCTTCTTCTTCTCTTTTCTTCTTCTTCTTTGTTCTTCTTTTTTATACTTCTCTCTTCTTCTTGTTCTTTCTTTTTCTTCTTCTTTCTTCTTCCTCTTCTTTCTTCTTTTTCTCTTTCAACTTCTTATGTCTTCTTCTTCTTCTTCTTCTTCCTCTTCTACTTCTACTTCTTCCTTCTTCTCCTTCTTCTTCTTCTTCTTCTTCTTTCTTCTTGTTCTTCTTTCTTCTTTTTCTTTCTTCCCCTTCTTGTTTGTGTTTTTTCTTCTTCTTCTTCTTCATCTTCTTCTTCAATTTCTTTGATCTTCTTCTTTTTCTTTCTTCTTCTTTTACCTTCTTCCTCTTCCTTCTTTGTTCTTTTTCTACTTTTTCTTTTTTTCTTCTATCTCCTTCTTTTCCTTGTTTCTTCTTTCCCTCTCTTCTTTTTCATCTTTCTTTTTGTTCTTCTTTATTCTTTTTCTTCTTCTTCTTCTTCTTCTTCCTCTTCTTCTCCTTTCTTCCTCTTCTTCTTTCTTCTTCTTTCTTTTCTTCTTTCTTCTTCTTCTTACTTCTTCTTTCTTCTTCCTCTTTCTTCTCCTTCTTCCTCCTTCTTTCTCTTACTTCCTTATTCTTCTTCTTTCTTCTTCTTCTTCTTCTTCTTCTTCTTCTTCTTCTTTCTTTTTTAATTCTTATTCTTCTTCTTTTATATTCTTTTTCTTCTTCCTTCTTTTTCTTTCTTCTTTTTCATCTTTCTTTTTATTCTTCCTTATTCTTCTTCTTCTTCTTCTTCTTCTTCTTTTTCTTCTTCTTCTTCTTCTCCTTTCTTCTCTTCATCTTTCTTCTTCTTTCTTTTCCTTCTTTCTTCGTCTTCTTTCTTCTTCTTTCTTCTTCTTCTTTCTTCTTTTTCCTTCTTCATCTTCTTCTTTCTTCTTCTTCTTTCGTTTTTTTCTTTTTTATTTTTCTTCTTCTTTCTTCTTTTATTTCTTTCTCCTTCTTCTTTTTGATCTTCTTCTTCTTCTTTTTCTTTTCATCTTTTTCTTGTTTCTACTTCTTCTTCCTTTTCATGTTCTTTCTTCTTCTTCTTCTTCTTTCTTCTTTTTCTTTCTTCTTCTACTTCTTTCTTGCTCTTCTTCTTCTTTATTCTTTTCCTTCTTCAACTTCTTATTCTTCTTTCTTCTTCTTCTTTCTTTTTTCTCTTTCTTTTGCTTCTTTCTTCATTCACTTTCTTCTTTTTTTCTTTTTCTTCTTTACTTCCCTTTTTATATCTTCTCCTTCATCATCATCATCATCTTCTTCTTCTTCGTTCTCTTCTTCTTTTTCCATCTTCTTCTTCTTCTTCTTCTTCTTCTTTCTTCTTTTTCATTTTCTTATCATTCAATCTTCTTCTTTCTTCTTCTTCTTCTTTCTTCTTTTTCTTTGTCCTTTTTCTTCTTCTTGTTCTTCTTCTTCTTCTTCTTCTTCTTTCTTACTTCTCTTCTTCTTCTTCTTCTTCCTTTTTCTTCTTCTTCTTATTCTTTCTTCATCTTCTTCATCTTTTTCTTTATTCTTCTTCGTCTCTCTTCTTCTTCCTCCTCCTTATTTCACTTCTTACTTCTTCGTTTTTCTTCTGCTTCTCGCTCTTTTTTTTCTTCTTCCTCTTCTTCTTTATTTTCTTCTTCCTCCTTTTTCTTTCTTCTTTTCCTCCTTTCTTTTTGTTCTTCTTTATTCTTTTTCTTCTTCTTCTTCTTTCTTCTTTTTCTTTTTGCTTCTTCTTTCATCTTCTTTTTCTTATTCCTTCTACTATTTCTTTCTTCTACTTCTTCTTCATATCGCTCTTCGTCTTCTTTTTCTTCTTTCTTCTTTCTTCTTCTTCTTCTTCTTCTTCTTCTTCTTATGTTTCTACTTCTTCTGGTTCTTCTTTCTTCTTTTTCTTTTACTTTCTTCTTCGTCGTCTTCTTCTTCTTCTTGTTCTTCGACTTTCTTCTTTTCTTCTCTCTTCTTCTTCTTTCTATTTTTTTCTTCTCTTCTTCTTCTTTCTTCTTCTTCTTCTTCTTCTTCTTTCCTCTTCTTTTTCTTCTTCCTCTTCTTCTTCCTTCTTCATCTTTTTCTTCTACTTCTTCTTTCTTCTTCTCTTCTTTTTTCTTCTTCTTCTTCCTTCTTCCTGTTCCTCCTTCATTCTTTTTCTTTTTATTCTACTTCTTCTTCTTCTTCTAGATTCTTCTTCTACCTTCTTCTTCTATCTTCTTCTTTCTTCTATATTATTGTTCTTTCTTCTCCTTTCTTCTTTCTTCTATTATCTTTTTTCTTTTACTTCTTTCTTCTTCTTCTTTTGCTTCTTCTTCTTCTTCTTCTTCATTCTTTTTCTTCTTCTTCTTCTTTTTTGTCTATTTCTCCTTCTTCTTCTTCGTCTTCTTCTTCTTCTTCTTCTTCTTTATTCTTCGTCTTCTTCCTTCTCCTCTTCTTCTTCTTTCTTCCTCTTCATTCTAAATCTTCTTTCATCTTATCCTTCTTCTTCCTCTACTTCTTTTTATTCTTCATTCTTCTTGTTCTTCTTTTCACTTTCTTTCTTCTTCTTCTTCTTTTGTCTTCCTCATTTTCTTTCTTTCTTCTTCTTCTTCTTCTTTCATCTCCTTTATTCATCATCTTCTTCTTCTTCTTTTTCTTCTTCTTGTTGTTCTTCATCTTTCTACTACAATTCGTTTTCTTCTTCCTTCTCCTCTTCTTCTTCTTGCTTCTGTTTCTTCTTCTTTCTTCTGCTTCTTCTTCTACTTCTTCTTTCTTCTTCTTCATTCTGAATCTTCTTTCATCATATCCTTCTTCTTATTCTTCTTTTTCTTCTTCATTTTTTTTGTTCTTCTTTCCACTTTCTTTCCTCTTCTTCTTCTTCTACTTCTATCTTCCTCATTTTCTTTCTTTCTTTCTTCTTCTTCTTCTTCTTCTTCTTTCTTAATCATCTTTTTCTTCTTCTTCTTCTTCTTCTTCTTCTTTCTTCTCCTTCTTTGTTCATCTTCTTCTTCTTCTTCTTTTTCTTCTTCTTATTCTTCTTCTTCTTTATTCTTCTCTTGTTTTTCTTCTTTCTTCTTCTTCTTCTTCTTCTTTCTTCTTCGTCTTTCTTCATTTTCTTTCTTCTTCTTCTTCTTTCTTCATCTTTCCTCTTCTTCTTCTATCATCTTCTTCTTCTTCTCACTTTCTTCTTTTTCTTCTTTCCAGTTTCTTCCACATTCTTCTTTCTTCTTTTCTTCTCTTCTACTACATTTCTCATCTTCTTTCTTTTTCTTCTTTACTCTTCTTCTTCTTCCCTCTTCTTTTATCATCTTCTTTCTTTTTTCTTCTTTCTTCTCCTTTCTTCTCTATTATTCGTCTTTCTTCTCCTTTCTTTTTCTTCTTTCTTCTTCTTCTTCTTCTTCTTCTTCATCTTCTTCTTCTTCTTTATCTTATTTCTTCTTTTTCTTCTCTTCTTCTTCTTCTTCTTATGTTTTCTTCTTCTTTTTCTTCTTCTTCTTCTTCTTCTTCTTCTTCTCCTTCTTCTTCTTTCTCTTTTTCTTCTTCTTCTTTTTTTATTCTTCTTATTATTATTCTTCTTCTTCTTTCTATTTCCCCATCTTCTTCTTCTTTCTTCTTCTTCTTTCTTCTTCTTTCTTCTTAATCTATTTTGTCTCACCTTCTTCTTCTTTTCTTCTTCTTCTTTCAACTTCTTCTTTCTTCTTCCTCCTATTTTTCTTCTTTTTATCTTATTTGATTTTTTCTTCTTCTCCTTCTTCTTTCTTCTTTTTCTTTCTTCCACTTCTTCTTTCTTCTTCTTTTTCTTGTTCTACTTTCTTCATTTTCTTTCTTCTTCTTCTTTCGTCTCCTTCTTCTTCTTATTCATTCTTCTTCTTTCTTCCCTTCTTTCTTCTTCTTTTTCTTTCTTCTTCTTCTTCCTTCTTTATCTTCACCTCGTTCATCTTCTTCTTCTTCTTTCTTTCTTTTTCTTACTCCGTTTTTTTTTTCTTCTTCTTTCTTCTTCTTCTTCTTCTTCTTCCTTTTTCTTTTTCTTCCTCTTCCTTTTCTTCTTTTTCTTCTTCCTCTTCTTTCCTCTCCTTCTTCTTCTTCTTTTTCTTTCTTCTTCTTCTTCTTCTTCATCTTCTTTTTCTTTTTTTCTTCTTCTCCTTCTTCTTCTTCTTGTTCTTCTTTCTTCTTTTTCTTCTTCTTATTCTTCTTCATCTTCCTCATCTTCCAAGACTTTCTTCTTATTATTATTATTCTTCCTTCTTATTATTCTTCTTTCTTTTTTTTGTTTTTTCTTCTTCATCTTCTTAGTTTCTTGTGTTTTTTCTTCTTCTTCTTCTTCTTCTTCTTTCTTCTTCTTCTTTTCATCTTGTTCTTCTACTCTTTCTTCTTCTTTCTTCTTCTCCTTCTATTTTCTACTTCTTCTATCTTCTCTTTCTTTCTTTTTCTTCTTCTTCTTCTTCTTCTTCTTCTTCTTCTTCCTCTTCTTTTTCTTCATGTTCTTCTTCTTCTTCTTTCTACTTCTTCTTTATTTCTTTTTTCTTCTTCTTTTCTTCTTTATTCTTATTCTTCTTTCTTGATTTTCTATCTTCTTCTTCTTCTTCTTCTTCTTCTTTCATCTTCTTCTTTCTTCTTCTTCTTCTTCTTCTTTCTTCTTCTTCCTTTTCCTTCTTCTTTCTTCTTCTCCTTCTTTTCTTCTTCTTCTTCTTCTTCCTTCTTTATCTTCTGCTACTTTTTCTTCATCTTCTTCTTCTTCTTCTTCTTTCTTCTTCTCCTTCTTTCTTCTTCTTCCTACTTTTTTTTCTTCTTCTTTCTTCTTCTTCTTCTTATTCTTTCTTCTTTATTTTTTTTGCTTTCTTCTTCTTCTTCTTCTTCTTCTTTCATCTTCTTCTACTTCCTCTTCTTCTTCATCTTCTTCTTCTTCTCTCTCTTCTTCATCTTCTTTGTTCTTCTTCTTTATACATCTTCTTCCTTCTTCTTCTCTCTTCTTTCTTCTTTTTTCTTCTTTCAACTTCATCATATTCTTTCCTCTTCTTCTTCTTCTTCATCTTCTAATACTTCTTTCTTCTTTTCCTTCTTCTTCTTCTTCTTTCTTCTTCTTCTTCTTCTTTCTCTTCTTCTTTTTCTCCCTCTTCTTCATCTTCTTTTCGTCTTCTTCTACTTCTCTTTTCCACTTCTTTCTTCTTCTTCTTTATACTTCTTCTTTCTTCTTCTTCTTTTTTCTTTTTCTTGTTCTTTCTTCTTCTTCTTCTTTCTTTTTTTTCTTCTTTAAACTTCTTATTCTTTCCTCTTGTTC